>JAPDVU010000002.1:33504726-33712226 GCA_026230045.1 Corynorhinus townsendii | reverse complement strand
ATACCTAGAAATCAACTCTCCTGGACACAAGTATAGAATCATCACCATTTGGCTTGCGTATAGCAAAGGGTGCCCAAATTATGAGATAGGTCATTAGTGATAAAACATTCAGAGTTATTAAAATATATTCCAGAACATCTATGTGTTCCATGCATTATCTGACAAAGAATGGGAGCCACTAACTGGAGCAAACAGAAAATCCTATATAATAAAAGCCTAATATGCTGAGTGTCCAGTCGGCCCGTCAACCAATCAAAGTGTAATGTGCTAATGATAGGCTAAGGCCGCTCAACCGCTATGACATTCACTAACCACCAGGGGGCAGATGCTCCGACTAGTAGTTTAGCTTGCTTCTGGGGTCCAGGCAGATGGGGACTTAGTGAGATGGGCCAGACACACCCTGAAGCCCTTCCACAGTTCCTCCCTGACTGGCCAACTTCCCACATCGCTCCCCAACCCTGATGTGCCCGGTGGGGTTCCTCGGCATGGCCTGCGCCCTGTCGCAATCTGGGGAATGTCGGAGAGCCAGTTTCAGCCTGATCCTGCTCAACGCAGGAGCTGCCCCCTGTGGTCAGTGCGCTCCCACAGCAGGAGCGCCACTCAGTCAGAAGCCCAGCTCACAGCTGACAAGCACAGCCGCAGTGGCGGGAGCCTCTCCACCCCCGCAGCAGCGCTAAGGATGTCCTACTGAGGGCTTAGGCCCACTTCCCATGGGGAGCAGGCCTAAGCCTTCCCTCGAGGGCTCCCAGACTGAGAGAGGGCGCAGGCTGGGCTGAGGGATCCCCTGCCCCTGAGTGCACAAATTCCATGCACCGGGCCTCTAGTGTGTGATAAGCAACAATATTTTTATTTCTAAATACTCTTAAATAATTTGGTTACTAGAAAAAATATCTATAAATATTTCTTATGAACATATTTGCATAGTAGCACTTAAAATATTTTTCTTTTAGTGTAGATCATTTATAACTGATTTCTTAATATCTTAGCAACGCTGTAGAGCGATCGTTTCTGTCGTGTTTTTGTTTTTCAGCAAGTGCTGGGTTCATTTAGTGTTTGGTGAATTAATTTAAAAGAGAGTTTCAGACATGCTGGAAAATCAGAACAAACCTGCTAGTCATGTGGATCAGGTGTTGTTTGATTTCATCCTGACTTTAAAGGTGAGTGAGTTAGTTTCTGGATACAGGCACAAAAAGCAGAGACAATTTGGTATGGGTACTTCCGTCAGAATCAAAAGCCATTATTTCCTCCTCATGATATCCCTTCTTCAAAAAAAAAAAATGTTAGTCTTCTTTCTTGACTAAATGCATGGCATAAACTATACCATATTTTCCCCTTAAAATTAATTTGTTATTGAACTGATGCCAAATATCACAAAATAATGTTTTAGTGAACATGAGGTGTTTATAGATATCTATATTATTAAAAGAAGATCTAACTTTATAAGATAAAAACAGCATATATTTAAAGTGAAAATAACAACTTAAAAGGCTAAAGAAATATTTTAAAATAAAATCAACTGTTGTATGGCAAATGATGGGAATAGAGTGAGGATGAAAGTGAGACATAGTGGCTACACTCAAAACATGGTAAAGGATTATGACAATTTGTGAAAACCATACCATATAGTCTATGGAGAAAAGCATTAAAATTATTCAACAACAAAAAATCAGTGGAACAAAAGAGGTAAGTCATTACTATGGAGGATAGTCAGAGTTGCTGTTTTCCCTGGGAGCCTTTGTTGAGACTTTTCTAACACTTAAATGGTTGAAAGGAAATCAAACTGTGAGAACTTACTGCCACTCCAGTGAGCCCAGGGGATTTGTCACAAAATTGGAACCTGAGTGGCCTCAAGCTTCACAGCTCTGATCCTCAGAAGTGACAAAAAGCAAAGGGACCAACAGAGAAGGTAGAGCATTAGTTACACAGAACCGAACATCATAGTTTCAATTGTTGGGCGAACTTCAGGCCACCTTTTCTGTTTTTAACATTAGGCCAAATGACCAAATAATTTCCTTCCAAACATGTGCTATACTTACGAGTTTTCAAGCAACCACCATTATTTTGTAGCTATTCACAGAGAATGCTGAATTTACTCTTATCTGGAAGAAAGCTTCTTAAACACTGAAAATGGGATAAATAATGAAAAACTATAGTGTATTTGCAGCTTCTTTTAGACTATATTTATGTTGTCATTTTACTAAAAACCTAAGAAAGTATAGGAACACTCAAGAAACTTAACTCTTGGTCCCAGAGAGATGGTGAACATCAACAGCCTGTTTTGGAGTTACATAGAAAGTAGTTGATTCCAGCTACACGATGCCCTCTGTTCCCCGAAGTCTGATAGCCTCACTAGAAAAAATACTTGTTTGTCTCCACTTGAAACATAAGTGTACTAGTTGAAATAGTGTCTAAGCATTGTCTCACTCTAACTCAATGTTTCTCAGGTGAGCCCATGTATCTGCAATCACCTGGAGCAAGCATGCCAAACTCAAAGGCTAACATGGGCCAAATAAACGAGGCATGTGGCTTGTGGAGTATGAGTTTGACGTGCTTGACCTGGAGTGTCTGTTTAAAATGCAAATTGCCAACTCCCTTACATAGGTAATTCACATGCCTGTTACACTTGAAAACGACTGTTACAAAGAGCTCCTGTATTATTTCAGGAACAAGAATATTAAAACTAGATACCTTTAGAAGATTTTAGGAAATGTGGACACCTGAGGGAAGAATATTTTGAGTAATTCAAGAAGAACTAAAAGTGTCTAAGATAAATCAACCATAATAAATTGTTTTCATTTCATAATTTCCCATCCCACCTGACCCCCACTTTCTGGTTAAAGTAGTTTCTAGAATTCTGTGTAATCATGTATATTCTATAGTCTGGAAAGGAAAAAAAAAAGTAAGCTAAAAGATCAACCAGTATGTTACCTGATTATTAATCTTTTAAGTTTCATAATTTTGTATATCTGAATATTATATATTAACAGAATATAAATCAGAGATAAATGCTAATGCTAAGCAATAAATGTTACATTTTTATTTCTATAACTTTTTCCTACAAACACAAATTATATAACCTAAGCTAAGAGCTTCCCAACCACTAAGAGCATTTTACCTATTTAAGAAAACATTCATTATTCACACAATGATATGAAAACTAATATTATAGGAAAAGTCTGATTAAATACATATAGAAATGAAGCAAAATGAACACTTTTTGGAGATGAAATTATAATTCCTAATAGCTCAAGAACTTGGCTAGTTATAAATTTAGCACTCAACATATAAATACAACATTTCAATATACCAAAAATATGGTGAAAATATTTTTAAATGTTCATAACACAAATAAAAATATAAGATAGCTATAAATTGCTCAGTCACTAATCATGTGAGAGATGCAAATCAAAACAACAGTGAGTTACCATCTCACACTTGTCAGAATAACTGCCGTTAACAAATCAACAAATGAAAAGTGCTGGCGAGGATGTGGAGAAAAAGGAACCCTCGTGCACTGCTGGTGGGAATGCAGACTGGTGCAGCCACTGTGGAGAACAGTATGGAGTTTCCTCAAAAAACTAAAAATGGAACTCCCATTTGACCCAGTAATCCCACTTCTAGGAAAATATCCCAAGAAAACAGAAACACCAGTCAGAAAGGATATATGCACCCATATGTTCATAGCAGCACAATTCACCATAGCTAAGATTTGGAAACAGCCTAAGTGCCCATCAGCAGATGACTGGATCAGAAAACTATGGTACATCTACACAATGGAATACTATGCTGCAGTAAAAAAGAAGGAATTCTTACCATTTGAAACAGCATGGATGGACCTGGAGAGCATTATGCTAAGCAGAACAAGCCACTTGGAGAAAGATAAATATCACATGATCTCACTCATTTGTGGAATATAATGAACAACATAAACTGATGAACAAAAATGGATCCAGAGACAAGGTGGCATGAGCAGACCGTCCAACCTCAGGGAGAAGGCATGGGAGGGGGAGGGGTAGAGATCAACCAAAGTATTTGTATGCATGTATATTAATTAGCATGACCAATGGACACAGACACTGGGGCAGTGGGGGCTTGCCCTCGGGGGTGGGAGTGGTGGAGGGAATTAATCAGGAAAAAAGGGAGATATGTAATACTTGAAACAGTAAAAAAAAAAAAAAAAAAAAAAAAAAGATAGCTGGGAATTTAACAAGAAATCTAAATTTTACTGGGGGACATACTAGAAAGAGATCAGGCTTTTTTTCTCCCCCTTATTTTTCTTTACTAAGTAATTAAGACAAAGTAATTGAGTAAGGTAGAGTGTAGACAGCATTCTCATAGATTAGAGCATAATTGTCCAGAGCAAGACCCTGGCAGGGACAGGGGGTTCACACAGGGAAGCACCCAGTGTGGGGAGTCAGAGCACTAGCAAGGTGAGGAGGGCCTCAGTAGAAGGGCAAGCACAGACATAGGTTGTCGGAGCCCAAATGGGATGAGGCAGGTGCTCCTGAAAGGGAGCAGACCCATGAGAAGTGTCAGGGCCCAGGTGAGCTGAGGAGGGCATCTTTGCAGAGGACATGGCACTAGCAGCAATGGGTTTCATTCAAGGAACTGATGAAATCTTATCAACACTGGAAGCCATGTTCCTCACTCACAGATAAGCAATTTCAAATCTGAAAAGGGAGAAACCCAAAATGAATTCTGTGATGTTTGATTCGAACTTGAAGCAATAATGTAAACTCCTTGTTTTCTGTAGATGGGTAGGAAGTTACAGAAATACTGGTGTGAATTTATATTCCCCAGCTCTGCTCACTGAGAGCCTAGAAAGAGTGACATTCCAATAGTAGCACCCGGCACCCACATCTCGGCTTTTAAATATTATTTTCCTCCAAAAGGAAATAGTCACTTCTAGAAGATAATGTAAGAGAAAAATCTAGATGACCTTCAGTATGGCAATGACTTTTTAGATACAAGACCGAAGGCACGATCCACAGAAGAAATAATTGATAAGTTGGACTTCATTAAAATTAAAAACTTCTGCTGTGCAAAAGACCCTGTCAAGAGACTGACAAGACAAGCTACAGACCGGGAGAAAATGGTTACAAAAGACACATCTGATAAAGGGCTGTTATCTAAAATATACAAGGGACTCTTAAAACTCAACAATAAGAAAACAAACAACCAGATTGAAAAAAAATGGGCCAAAAGACCTTGACAGGCACTCTACCAAAGATACACCCGTGGAAAATAAACACATGAAAAGATGCTCCTATGTCATCAGGAAAATACAAACCGAAACAAGGAGGTACCACTAAACACCTAGGACAATGGCCAGAAGCACAGCACTGACAGCACCCAATGCTGGAGAGCACGGGCAGCAACAGGAACTCTCTCCTTCATCGCTGGTTAGAATGCAGAATGGCACAGCCATTTTGGAAGACAGTTTAGCAGTTTCTGGCCAAACTAACCGTACTCCTGTTACACGATCCAGCAATCGCGCCCCTTGGTATTTACGCAAAGGAGGTGAAAACTTATGTCTACACGTAAACCTGCACATGGATGTTTGTAGCAGCTTTAGTCATACTTGCCAAGACTTGGTAGCAAGCAACAACCAGTAGAAGAATGGATAAACAAACTGTGCTACATTCAGACAATTAAATACTATTCAGCACTAAAAAGAAATGAGCTATCAAAACATGGAGGAAACTTAAATGCATAATGCTGCATATTGTATGATTCCAAAAATATGACATTCTAGAAAGGACAAAACTATAGAAATCGCAAAAGATTAGTGGTTGTCAGAGTTTGGCAGGGGAGGGATGGATAAATAGAGCACAGAGAATTTTTAGGGCAGTAAAACTCTATTCTGTATGATACTACAATGGTGAATAGAAAACATTACACATTTGTCAAAGTCCATAGAATGTACAACACCCAGCATTAACCGTAATATAAACTATAGATCTGGGGGGATAATGTGTTCGCGAAGGTTCATTCACTTTTAGCAAATGTACCACTCTGCTGAGGGGACGTTTATAATGGGAGAGGCTACATATGTGGGGCGGGGATGGGGAGTGGTGACGGGTGGAGTGCATATGAGAAAGCTCTGTACCTTCTCCTTAATTTTGTGTTGCATCTAAAACTGCTCTCAAAATTAAAGTCTGTTTCATATCCAAAAATATAGCATGCAAAAAACATTAATTACCAAAATAGAAAAATACTTAAAGATATTGACTTAATTAGATTTGTCACTAAATATACCATACAAATAAAAACATTTCTATGCATATATAGGAAGTAAATATTTTGCATATTATATTAATTTGATAAGATAATTAGCATGACTGAAAACAGGAATTGACTTCCTACTTGTTCAAAACTACTCTCCTCCCGAGAGGAACAAGATGGAGTGTAAATGACAAAAAAAAAAAAAAAAAAAAAGAAAAGAAAGAAAGTGATAGAGCCTCCCTTCCTCCAACTGATGGACAGAGAATGATGTAAACTCCACCTGCAGCCCGAACATTCCTGAACACCTAACCAGGCACCTTATATGAACTGTACATTGAACCACCAATCAGCACCTGCCAAATACCCTAAGCCCCCCCGATTCCTAAGTCCCTAATTATGTGCCTTATATGAAACCACCAATCAGTGTGTGCCGAGTACCCTAAGCCCCATCCTTTCCCTTTCCTCCCCTCAAAAGGCGCCTTCACCCCTGCACATGTGCTCTTTCTCCATTTGGAAGGTAGCCCGGCAGGGGTCTTCTCCTCTAATAAAGCCTGTGTCCTGGTCTCCGGCCCTCTGTCTCATCTTTCAGAAAGAAACATGGCACGTTGGAGAAATGCCTGGTTCCAGGCCTGGTGAAGGGAAAGCACAAGATGAGCTTGAAGCATCTTACTGTGCCAAAAGCAAGGCACTGCTCCAGCATGACAAGGACAGGTCAAAAGGGCACAAGATCCACCCTGCATTGCTCTGACTGGTCAAACATGGGAAATAGGAGCATAAAAAAAATGGAGCAACTTGTTATAACCCATTAAATAAAATTAAACATAAGGAGTACATCCTGATTAAAAATAGTTAATTAAGTTAGCTGGAAATGGGATATTTACACAGTGATCCGGTATCTCCTTCAAAATAATTTTAATTAAAAGGGGGAAAAGAATGACTTTACAGGGAAGAGGACTGGAAGCGTCACTTTAAGCCCCACCTGAGAGGATGCAGTGAGAAATACATAGCATCACTTCAGTAATATTCCTCCCAAAGATACAAGCTCTAGAGCTAATCATGAAAAAAAAAAAAAAACACATCGAAACCAAACTAACGGATTGAAGAACAACTGCCCTATAACCCTTAAAATGTCAAGGTTGTAAAGTCAAAGAAAGATTGAGAAACTGTATCAGATTGAATGAGAAAGGCTAAAGAGACGTGGCAACTAAATACAAAACATGACTGTAAACTGGATTATTTTGTTACAAAGAATATTATTGAAACACTTGACAAAACTAAGGATGTGAGAACTAGATGGAGTAATAAATATATGTTTAGGACATGCACACTAAAGTATTTGAAGGAAGATGGACGAGTTACTTTCATATTGCTTAGGAGAAAAATAGGTATTTGTACACTGCTTGAAATTTTTTTAAGTTGAAGGTTGTTTCAAAATAAAAAATAATATAAAATTTAAAATGCTGCCCTAGCTAGCTTGGTTCAGTGGATAGAGCATTGGCCTGCGGACTGAAGGATCACAGGTTCAATTCCAGTCAAGGGTACATGCCTTGTTTTCGGGCTCGGTCCCCAGTGGGGGGCATGTAGAAGGCAGCCGGTCAATGGTTCTCATCATTGATGTTTCTATCTCTCTCTCCCTCTCCCTTCCTTTCTGAAATCAATAAAAAATATATTTTAAAAAATTTTTAATGCTTTGAAAAATTGATAGACTGGGATCCTGCTTCTGAAACTTCAATAGTATAAAGATAACTTAAAGTGTACTTGGTTAAGTTAATAAAATTCTAATAACAATTTTAACTTAACAAATATCTCACAATCCACCTGGAAGAGTGGACAAGATAGTAAAAAATATTTGAAAAAGAACAGTAATAAAAACAACTTATATTACTTAATACTATAAGATTATTAGAAAGCCTAAATAATAAAAGCCTAATATGCAAATTTTCTTCACGACCAGGAGTTTGACCTGGAGTTCAAATGCTCGCTATGACATGAGCTGACCACCAGGGGGCGACATGGAACATGGTGGGCATCAGCAACACAGCGCTGGCAGTGGGTGACAGTGGAGGCTTTGCAGGCTCCACTGGGCCCCAGGAGAGCGGGACCACAACAGGATGGTGGTCGGCAGGCCCTGATCGCCCACCTGATCAGGACTGACCCTGGGCTGGGACAGGGAACTGAGGGTTGGTGGCGGCGACCAAATTCCTGCGGTACCTGGGCAGGGGTGGAAGGGGGCCTGTAAACTCTCACTGGCTACCTGGGAGTGGGGGTGATGGGAATGGAGATGCAGTGACAATGCGGGGTGTCCACCGAGCTCGCTCTCACTCCCCCTGCTACCCTCCTCAAGGACTCCAAGGCTTGTGTGCCAGGGAAGCCCCTGTGCTCAGGTGCCGGGCACCCATGAGGAGCCCACCCTGCACCCACGCAGCCTCTTCTGGGTGAGCCTGGCCACAGCCACCAGGACCACAGGGGCCTGTCGGGCTCCCTGTGGGTTCGCGCATTAACCGCTCTGCAAGGCCAGCCAGGAGAGAGCGCACTGCCCACCTGGTTTCTGTGCAGTGCCACTAAGTGGCCCAGAGGCCCACACTATGCCCCGGCCCATGGCATCCAGCCACGCTCACTGCATCTCCAGGTGGGGACTCGGGCATTGTGACTCATGCGGAGAGGGGCTCATGAGGACCTGGAGGCCCAGGTGCTGCCCAGGGCCCAGAGGTTAGCTGGGACCTGCACTTCCATGCCAGACACTCATGCTTTGATTGCCGGCCAGGCTTAGGGACCACACTGGCGCACTGATTTTGTGCACCGGGCCTCTAGTATATAATAAAAACAATGTATCATTTTTCCTAAAAAACAGATTTTTAAAAATTAAGAAAAAGTACAAAGGATGCAGGCACATGTAAATATTTTATGCATGATAATGAATACATTTAAAATTAGTATGTAAAGCTGGGCTCTTCAATACTGCTCTTTAGATCCTTATCTTGTATTTCACAACAAAACAAGTTCTGAATAAAACAAAAATGTAATTGTAAAAAACTCAAAAGATAAGGGTACCTAAAAATATAGATTAATGTGTATATGATTTGGTGTCACTGAATCTAAACTTGATGTCAAAGAAACCATAAAGGAGATCTACATTCCCATAAATAGAATAAAGAGACAATATGTTAGGAAATTGGGTAAATCTCACAGATGGAATTAAATTAGCATTAAGTATATTTTAAAATGTTAAAATTATTAGTAACCAAAGATTAGAAAATTTAGGCAATGGGAAAGATCACACCTGCTGGATTGTCAAATATTAAAAGAAATGCAATGTGCAGAGTTGAAGATAGTGAACTTTTGAAAGAGTGATTAAATATGATCACCCCATTAGGAAGGGCACATTGAGAATACACATTAAGAGGATCAAAAATGTACATATCCCTCACCCAAAAAGTTTCCCATCAAGAATTTACCCTAAGGAAATAATCAAATAACTCTGCATTGTATATGCAATTACAATTATTTTTTTTAAATCCATAATAGGTTTTTAATTATATCATTAAAACAATGAACTGATAACTTCACCTATAAATATAATAAATAAATGCATGACAGCTTTAACAGAGCATTTTTGTACTTATTTATTTTATTTCTTCCTTTTAGCTTTAGATAGCTAGATACATAGATGATAGATGACAGATAAATGATGATAGATAAATAGATTTTTAGAGAAAGAGAAAGGGAGAAGGAGAGTGAGAGAAACATTGATGTGAGAGTGAAGCATTGATCGGCTGCCTCCTGCACCACACACGCCATCATCATACTGGGGAACCAGCCTGCACCCTGAGCATGTGCCCTGTCCAGGAATGGAAACAGCAACCCTTCTGTGCATAGGATGACACCCAACCAACTGAGTCATACTGACCAGGGAGCATTTTTGTATTTAAAGGTATGTGAGTGTGTATATATACACACACACTTTCAAAAATGCTGTGCACACAGTATCAGAGGGAAAAAATTAAAGACTAAAAGAGTCAAAGAAAAAAGTAGATGGATAGTTATCCTATCTAATAAAAGAGTAATATGCAAATTAACCATCACTCCGCTACACCCACAAGCCACGCCCACCAGCCAATCAGGAGCGAATATGCAAATTAACCCAACCAAGATGGATGCAGCCACGGAGAGAGCAAGAGGCTTGGGTTTCCCTGCAATGGAGGAAGCCAAGCTTTCCGCACACCCTGGCCGGCCCAGGCCTCCACTCAAGGCTACAACATTTCAATTACACAAGATAAATAAATCCCAACAAAAATGGCAGCAGCCACAAAGCTGGAGAGAGCAGGAGGCTTGGGTTGCCCTCCGCGATGGAGGAAGCCAAGCTTTCCACACACCCTGGCCTGCCTTGGCCTCCTCCGCTTAAGGCTACAAAGTTTCAATTATAGAAGATACATAAATCCCAACAAAAATGGCCTCAGCCACAGAGCAAGCAGGAGGCTTGGCTCCGCTCCAGGCTACAAAGTTTCAATTATAGGAGATAAATAAATCCCAGATACCAGGGCCTCCACTTGGGTCTCCAGGGGCATGGCTGGCCTGCAAACCACCACAGGCCCCTCACCCAGGCCATCCCATGCCCCAAGGGAGCCCCCACCCTGATCTGGGACACCCTTCAGGGCAAACTAGTCGGCCCCCACCTGTGCACCAGGCCTCTATCCTATCTAATAAAAGAGTAATATGCAAATTGACCATCACTCCAACACACAAGATGGCTGGCCCCATGTGGACACAAGATGGCTGCCACAAGATGGCCAGCAGGGGAGGGCAGTTGGGAGGGACCAGGCCTGCAAGGAAGGGCAGTTGTGGGCAATCAGGCCAGCAGGGGAGGGCAGTTGGGAGGAACCAGGCCTGCAAGGGTGGGCAGTTGGGGGCGATCAAGCCTGCAGGGGAGGGCAGTTAGGGGTGACCAGGCTGGCAGAAGAGGGAAGTTGGAGTCAACCAGGCCTGCAGGGAAGGGCAGTTAGGGGTGACCAGGCGTGCAGGGGAGGGCAGTTAGGGGCAATCAGGCTAGCAGGGGAGTGGTTAGGGAGTGATCAGGCTGACAGGCAGAAGTGTTTAGGACCAATCAGGAAGGCAGGCAGGCAAGCAGTTGGGATCCAGCAATCCTGGATTGTGAGAGGGATCCTAGATTGGAGAACATGGAGGCTAGGCTGAGGAACACACACCCCCGTGCACGAATTTTGTGCACCGGGCCTCTAGTCATAGGATAAGATTTTAGTATTTGTCTATCTGCACAACTATTCTTTTTCTAATTATTATAAAATAAACATGTATTTATTATTTAAAGCAATAATAAAAGCTATAAAAAGTTGTGAGAAAAACAATCTGAAAAATGATAAAGATGAAGAAAACGTACAGAAAAAGTTTACTTATAGAAGAAATAAAACATTTAAAGAATGCTATTAATTTAATTTTTATATTGTGCATTCCCTTTATTCTGTATTACAGTATTTGCTATCTGATTTACATGTAGCAGAAGTATTAAGTTACAGAACAGTTGTATAACTCATATCCAACATCACATCTTTAAAACTGCAAGTCATTGTTGCAAGCGATCTGTTATCAATTTTCACATCTCTTTGTGGTGTGTGATATATAACTAAGCAACCCAAAAGAATTAACATTGGTATTTGATACCTATTTTCTGAGAAAATGTAAAGTCACATAATGATAAACTATGAATTACTAATTTTATAAAGGGAATGATTGTTTCCATGAAATTAGAAATGCTTATATGATTCCAATAATTAAGCAAGATAGGAAAACATTCTTTTTAAATGAAAATAGATTACTTAGAGAATTGAAGTAGCAATTCAAGAACTACTTTAAATAATTTTAATTGGTGAACTTTTAAATGATTATCTGATTTCGTAGTCTTAAAATTGGAAAAGACAATTTTTTTAAGTCATCAGAAAAAAAATTTTTAAGTTATTTTCACTGCCATAAACTCTCATGGACATTTAAATTGAACTAGAGGCCCGGTGCACAGGTTCATGCACCAGTGGGTTCCCTTGGCCTGGCCTGCACCCTCTGGCAATCTGGGATCCCTCAGGGGATGTCAGATAGTCCGTTTCAGCCCAATCCCCACAAGCCTGATCCAGACAGGAGGGAGCCCAATCCTGTGTGTTCAGCGCCTGCCCCCTGGTGGTCAGTGCGCATCAGAGCGACCGGTTGACCAGTCGTTCTGTCATTCAGTCATTCGGTCATTCGGTGCTTAGGCTTTTATATATATAGATGACATGAATAACTAAAACAAATATAATTTGTGTAGACACAGGAAATACCTTGTAACATGGAAGAATATGCCCAAATGTAATACCTAATACAAAAAGGTAGATCACTTTTTATATACAAGCAAACACAAATTACTATTTCCAAATAATGGATTCCCAAGGTCATCAACTTGTACTCATAAGAAGTTTTGAGCCCTAACCGGTCTGGCTCAGTGGATAGAGCGTCGGCCTGTGGACTCAAGGGTCCCAGGTTCGATTCCGGTCAAGGGATGTGCGGGCGCATCCCCAGTAGGGGGTGTGCAGGAGGCAGCTGATCGATGTTTCTCTCTCATTGATGTTCCTAACTCTCTATCCCTCTCCCTTCCCCTCTGTAAAAAAATTAATAAAATATATAAAAAAAAGTTTTGATTTTACAATTATAAGAGCATATACTGATATTATTGAACATTAATGTTAAATTAAAATAGATAGGTAAAATGTTACAATTCATTCCATGGTAACAAAAGGACTTATTCTATAACAAATTTCAAAAACACTGTAGACTTCAAAATAAACACTTGGGTTTTCTTATATCTCTATTACCGTGCATTAGACTCACTTCAACTATGTATTTTAAAGTGATATAATTGTTGTGCTTGAACTATGCCAGCCTCCATCTGGTCATATTAAATTCTAGAGAATACAATGTGATTTGCAACCATGTATTTCACCACCCCTCCTTTCCAAGCTTAATTCCTACATGTTTTGGATTGATATCCAAGTGAGGAATGAACACAGTTTGCATGTAACTTTTTACATTGCTTTTACTAGGCAAAGTCTCAGGAGTAAACTTGACATGGGTCTACTTTATGCTCAAAGGCATTATTTTCTGAATTAAAGCAGTTCCTTAGAGATTGGAAAAGCCGAAAAAAATGTGAGTTAAGAAAAAGAGTTCAGGCAGAGGAAGAAGCTGTTCCTTTACGCTCTGTTTTTCCTTTGGCCTTTCAATACCAACTCTGGAGGTGGGGTAATCACTGAAAGAATAGAATGCAATCAATCCAATGAGGTGTCATGTAATATATACACACTATCTCACTTAATCTGAAGAAAATATTATTTCCCTTTTACAAATGCAAAAATAAGACTCAGAGGGATAAGGTTATGTAATTCATAAGTTTGGAGAACAGAATACATATCTTGGGCATTTACCTTTGCTTACTCCTTTGGTGATCTAATGCAGTCTTGTGGCTTAAATACCATTTGTATGTCAACACTCCACAATCTATATCTATATCTATATCTATATCTATATCTATATCTATATCTATATCTATATCTATATCTATATCTATATCTATATCTATCAAGCTTGGACCTTTTCCTGACTCTGAATTCATTTTTCCATAAGTTATCTCTACTTAGATTCCTAAAAGACTACTCAAACTCAACATGTCCAAACTTGAATGATTGATATTCATCTCTCAAAGCCTGCTCCACCCTCAGCCTTTTCCATCACAGTTGATGGCAACTTCATCTTCCTACTTTCTCATGCCAAAAACCTTGGAGTCCATCCTGGACACTAGTCTCATGATTTACTTCAAATCTGTAAGAAATCCTGTAGGCTCTATTGTCAAAATATTTCCAAACTGCAAGCACATTTTTACCACCTCCATCTCATCATCCTGGTAAAAGACATTATCAGTGTTCACCTAAATTATTGCAGTAGTGTTGCAACTAGCTTCTTCACTTAAAAAGTTGATCCAAAATCCAGAATTACCTTTTTAAAATGCAAGACTATCTAACTCTTCTGATCACAACCCTTCAATGGAGTCATCTTAATCAGAGTAAAAAACAAAGTCTTTACAAGGGTCTGGAAGATCCTACATGATCTGCACCACAACCCTTACCTCCATGGCCTCATCTCCTAGTACTCTCCCTCTCAACTCCCCTCACTCCAGCCGTGGTGCTTCCTGAATGTTCACACCAGGTATGCACTCACTGTAGGAATTATACACAGACCATTCCCCGCTCCTGAAGAGCTCTTCCCCCAGATATACAACTTTCTCTTTTACTTGCTTCAAGTTTTTTCCAACTATTGCCTTCTTAGTGGAATTTATTTTGACCATTAAATTTTTAATTTAAATGATACCTTCCCTCCCCAAAATCTCTCACACACCCTCTCTGGTTTATTGTTTTCTTCATGGCACTTAACATCTTTAAACGTATTATACAATTCTTTTTTATTTTGTTTACAGTCAATGACCCCTAAAGTAGGATATAAGCTCTATGAACATGGTAATTTATGTCTATTTCATTCACTATTATAACCTAAGAGCCTAAAATTGAGCCTAGTATTATAAACTAGAGGCCTGGTGCACAAAATTCGTGCAATCAGGGTCCCTCAACCCAGCCTGCACCTTCTCACAGTCTGGGAGCCCTTGGGGGATTATCTGACTGCCAGCTTAGGCCCGCTCCCCATGGACATCCTTAGCTCTGCTACAGAGGTGAGAGAGGCTCCCACCACCACTGCTGCACTCGCCAGCCGTGAGCCCAGCTTCTGGCTGAGTAGCGCTCTCCCTGTGGGAGCACACTGACCACCAGGGGGCAGCTCCTGCATTGAGTATCTGCCTCTGGTGGTCAGTGCATGTCATAGTGACTAGTCGTTCTGCCATTCGGTCGATTTGTATATTAGCCTTTTATTATATAGGATATTTTTGATGAAATGAATGACTCAATATAACATTATATTCTAGTCAACTTTGACTATTAATCCTGTCTCACCAAACTTTCCCTACCTCTTTGTTTGTTTCTCATTAAGAAGCATTTTACCCTTAGATTAAATACCTCTGGATTCATTAGAAATTCTATAAACATCTGATTGTTCAATTGCAATGGAATCTCCATAAAACCATGCCAGGTCTTAACTAATCTGGAATCATAACATGAATATATGTTCATTCTCCACTGAATTTTCATCAGCAGTCTTTCCAGACAGAAATATCTTTATATTTAAATTCCTTATTATTACTCTTAGGAAATAAGAATACATGACAAGAGGAACAAAATCAGCAAAAACAACATGGTAAAGTATTTTTAAAAAAAAATCTGGTGAAACAATAGTGGAGTGAAGGATAAATGCAAAGACAGACCAGAAAAATAATATTTACAAATGCTCAACAAAGATGTATGTTCATGAAATTAATGTTTGAAGATTTGGGTCATGAAAAAAATCTCTACAAAAGTATAGAACATAAGAATAAAAGGTACAAAGTAGAAGTCACCTGAAATATTTAACCTATCAAGCTGCTATAAAAGGATCACACACCCTCTGAGAAAGCAAGTCAATATTTGTCCAGGAAAAGCTGAGTTGAGAATGAAAAGCAATGAACCTTTATTGAGCTCATCCTACATCAACATATTGGGCACTTAGCAACATATTGATGCTCACAGAGGTTAGTTAACTTAATTGAGTTCATGAAATGGCCAGAAACAGAGAATGGATTAGAATATTCCTACTTGATTCTAAGGCTCACTCATAAGTTCAGAAAGCAATAGCTTTTCTCTGCTATAGGTCAAAGCAGAAGTTTTTGGAGCCAAATAACAAAGATAACTGGGGGGTGGTGGGGGTGAGGGTTGTCATACCATACTACCTACAGGCTCAGCAAAAGCTATGCCTTTATTTGAATACCCCATTCCAAGACCCCCAGTAAGTGGTATAATCCTACTCCTCTTTAGAATTTAGAACTGTCACAGCATCACTGATCACCATCAGATAGCATTAACTACCCTGTCTATGTAAAGCTACCAGCAAAGGTTGGGAGGGAGTCTTCCAGAAACATGACAACAAACCACCAAGTGAGGCCATCAGCATGGTCACCAGTCCCCAAACATTCACTGAGAACCCAGTAGGGTTAAACTCCCAATCTGCTTGATATTAGGAATAGTAAGATAAAATCCACAAGTCCTCCTGTCTCAGTCCATGCAGACTGCTGTAACAAAATACAGGCTGGATGGTTTATAAACAATTAAAATTTCTCACAGTCTGAAGGCTGGAAGTCTGAGATCAGGGTGCCAAGATTGATTAGGTGAGGGCCCTCTTCTGGGTCTATTTGAAAGGAACCCAGCAGATACCCATTTATCAAATGGAGAACAACAGAATAAGAATGGGCAGGGCCTCAGAAGCCGAGCAGAAGTCAAATTATCACCAACTTGTTGCATCTCCAAATTCCAGACTCCGCAAGAACCTATTTTATATCCTGGTGCTTTCAAGAAGTAAGGTGGGATCTTACTCTACCTATAGCTGACACTATTGCTCCAATGATATTAGCTTTGAGAAAGAACTGCAGAGGCTGGAAATTAGGAGAGGCCAACAAAGATAAGGGTAAAAAAAAGTTTTGCATTAATTATACTTCTAAGTATTTGTTTGCAAACCTGACAAGTCGTAAGTGTATGGGGGGAAAAACTAACTAATCGGTAAAAGATTGTAAGTATTCAAAATATATGTATATATAATTGTCATAGTGGGTCTCAAAAAAAAAATATATATATATACACTGAGTGGCCAGATTATTTTGACCTCTGAATGCATAATAATCTGGCCACTCAGTGTGTGTGTGTGTGTGTGTGTGTGTGTGTGTGTGTGTGTATTAGAGTGTGTGTGTATATAATATATATATATATATATATATATATATATATATATATATATATATGAGGCCCGGTGCATGAATTCATGCATGGGTGGGGTCAGGCCAGCCTGGCCAGGGGGAGGGGACATGGAAATTGGCCAGCCTGCCTGCTGGTCTAACTCCTGGTCGAGGGGACAATTTGCATATTAGCCTTTTATTATATAGGATATACACTGAGTGGCCAGATTATTATGCATTCAGAGATCATAATAATCTGGCCACTCAGCATATATGCTAATAATAAAGAAAAAAGGAGAGAGACTGGGAAAAATGTGAACAGGTCCAATCAAAGGGTAGGGGAACAAAAAAAGTAAGAGAACAATAAACAGGATAAAAGCAAAAAGTAAAAAAAGAGAGACAAAGAGAAAAAAGAAACACCTCTGCTCCTTTCTTTTATAACTATCTGTGAACAACTGGGTTTTGCTACCTCTTTAGTGAACATGGGTAAGGCCATAGGATAGGGATTCTCAGGATTCCTTCATTGTGGCCAGACAGGTCTGTCCATTCAGCATGATGTTCAGTCACTCTATGGACAATGTGACACAACAGATGACTGTTGAAGGGTGGAGCAATCCACAGAAACAGATGATAGATAATTGATAGATAGATAGATAGATAGATAGATAGATAGATAGATAGGATAGAGAGAGAGAGATTACAATAGTACAATGCCAAATTTTGAGGCACCAAGTTCCCCAAGTGAAAAAAAAAAACACTAACTTACTTTTTATACATTGTTAGCAGTAAAATATAAAGATTTCAGTCCTTCAATACAAACCACATACTTAAGTTATGGGTTACATAGCAATGCAGTGCTTGAGCTTTGAGATCCCTTTCTGTGAATGCCATGGGTTTGTTGTTTCTAAGATAAACTCAGTTGAGTCAACTATAATAATCACACTTAGTAATAGTGAATATTTATTCTATTTACACACCTTCTGTATCAGGCTCTGAGCCCAGCACTTCATATACATTTTCCTTTACTCCTTGAAATGCTCCAAAAGTAGTGATGCTAATATTCCTTTATGAATAAAGAATTCAAGGCAGTGATCCCAAATAGCCTGATGTAGAGCTGGAATTCACATATAGGCCCCTCTGACCATAAGGCCTGTGCTCTGAATGACTCCATTCCGATTCCACTGTAGGATGCTGCTTCTGCTCTGATATACTCAATAGTATCCTGCATTCATGTAGAGCTTAATAATATATAAATTGCCTTTTCAGACTATGGCTCATTTGATCCTTGCAAATACTCTATGAAACAGGCAAAGATATGTTCTTTCCCATTTTATAGGTAAAATCATTGAGAGTCAGCCAGATTAAGTAGCTTCCACCAATCTAATTAATACATGACAAAGTTAGAACCTATATGCACATCATCCAACTTCAAGTCCAGTGCACTATCTACTGCCTCAAACTCTTTGCCATCCTACTTCTCCTCAGAACAAGCAAGATTTGTCTTCATACTGCTAAATGACTTTTGAGGAATAAAAATAATAAGTATCAGAGAAAGATATATAATGCTTGTCAATTGCCTTAAATTATCACCCCCTCCTACCCCCTGACATCTCATTAGATTTAAACAGCAATCCTTGTATAACAGGGAGCTATAAATTTGCCTATTTTGCATTTGGCAAAGGAGATTTTTGCTTAAAGCATTGCTTTGCTTGAAGATCCAGAATTTAACCCATACCATTGAGCTACTATAATTAGTTGAAGGAATGTTAAATCTAAGTGTTTGAATTCACCCTTTAATCACAATTAGCTTGAAAAACAAATGTGGTTTTCAAGATACTCCAAATGTCCTGATTTTGCGTAATAAACACTGAATCAAAAACCAGAGAGACCAGTTTCCTCCTTCAGCACCCAGTTTCTTTCTTTATGCCATTGTGAGTTTTTATTTCAATTTATTTGCTTAGGGTTTCAGGTGGACTTCTTTGATGGAGCTTTTCATATCTGCCTCTCCACTGCTAGTCCCAAGACCCCTGCCCATGTCAGACTTCCTGTTTCCTGTTGATTATTTTTTTAGGTCCTACATCCTCAGCCTTCTCCACACCACTCACTCCATCCCCTTGTGGTCCTGCCCCAACAAACCTGACTTCAAAGTGAGATGTTGCTCCCTAAATCCTCCTTCCTTGCTCCCTCCAAAGGCATCATTGCACAGGTCTTTTTCCTTTCCAGGGTTTTACTGCTAATCGCAAGAGGGAAATCAGAAGGGGGAGGACAGCACTCACCTTGGAGCAGTTACACAAGCCAGAGTGTCCTTCTCATTTCATATCTACAGCTCCTGATTTCCATCTGAGGTAGCAAACTGAAACCTCCATATGTCTCTCCTAAATAATATACAGTCATTTAATCATTCCTGGGCAGGGAATTGGGTATCCCACTCACCTGCTCCCTGCCCTTGCCCAGCATTTTCTGTACTACCACTGAGAATACTGTTATAGACTGAATGCTTATGTCCCCCCCTAATTCATATGTTGAAACCTAATCCTTAGTGTGATGATACTTGGAAGTGAAACCTAATCCTCAGTGTGATGATACTCTTGGGATTTGAGTAGGTCATGAGGATGGAGCCCTCATGTATGAGATTAGTGCCTTTATAAAAGAGACCCCCACGGAGGTTTCCTCCCCATTCTGCTGTGTCCTTACATGGTGAGAAGACAGCTGTCTATGAAGCAGGAAGTTGGGCCTCATCAGACACCAAATTTGCCTTGAACTTGGGCTTTCCAGCCTCTAAAAGTATGAGAAAAAAATTATTTAAGTTGATTTTTATGTCATATAAAAATATATGCTATTTTAGTTATAGTAGCCTGAATGAACTGACAAGTACTATATATAAATACCTCCTTTCTCATATTCAGATCAATGTTTGGGCATTCCCTTCTCTTTCTTTTCAGCCAATGATACAGCTCCCATGACACAATTCAGTCTAAGCATGGAGATGCCACTCATGCAACCTGTCTGTGCAAAACTCATGCCAACCCCTCTACCATCACTGCTGCTTCTCCCTCCTCCTCTTCCCAGGAAGAAAAGGTTCCTTTCTACCTTCTTGCCCAGGGAGTGGGCAGATCACCTATCTTTAGATCCAGGGCTTCCCACTTGACCCACCACCTCATCCCAGAACTTCCCTAGACATCTTGAGGCCTAAGGCTCCCTGAGGAAGTACTAATTCATCAACGTCTGCCAGACTCCTGAAGTTGGCAAAATTACTGTGGATCTTTTCCCCAGTAATGGTCTCTTTCACTAGGCTGAGAAGTACTATTTGAAAAATTTAAATGAAATAAATGCATGAGTGGATAATTGAATAGATAGATGATAGATAGATAGATAGATAGATAGATAGATAGATAGATAGACAATATATGGATGAATAGATAGATAGATAGATAGATAGATAGATAGATAGATAGATAGCTATAAACCAAAAAATAAATACTTTGTGCTTCTTTGCCTCAGAGGCAAATCTGTATTTCCTAAAGTCCCATGGACAGAAAGACATTTGATGAGAGTCCCATTGCATTTCCCCATAGATTAGATACAGGAAGTTTGTCAAGGAAGCAGCTTGGCTGGGGTGGCAATGCAAGAAAAGAATGAAAGACTATTTATAAAGAAAGAAGATAAATATTGCCAAGAAGTCAAGTGCAACTAGTCTTCACTCTCATTTTCTCCTTTCCATCTGTAGCACAGACCATGAATAAAAAAGTACTTTCTTGAAGAGAATGACTGTTACATGGAAAGAAACCTAAGAAACCACTTGTCACCATCATCATGCACTGCAAACTTTATTGTTTTATTTTATTTATTATAATCAAGTCAACAAAGTGCCACTATATGAGCCAGCGGATATTATTTTATTTTATAGAATCATTCTTTCTTGTGACTGTGTGTAATGAGATTTGCCTGAGTTGTCAACCCTGTACTGCCTGGGTGGCCCAGTTGGTTGGAATGTTGTCCTGTACACCAATAGGTTGCGAGTTTGATCCGAGGTTGGGGAGCATACGGGAGGCAACCAATTGATGTTTCTCACATTGGTGTCTCTCTCTTAAAACAAAAATCAATAAAAACATATCCTCAGGTGAGGATTTCTAAAAAGAAAGAATTATGTGATGTCCTTTTGTTTCAAGAGGATCTATAGCAATTCTGCCTTTCCGATGTCCTTATGATTTGGGTTAGAATATGTGAAGATAAAACAACAGAAAACCTACTCTTCACTAAATCTTGACTAGTGAAACTTCCCCTCCAACACCAGACAGTTGTAATCAATACATTTTCTTGAAATATTTTGTCAGTGTGGTATTGAGAGTACCCTAGAAACTGCAGACATTTGGCTGTTTCTTCATGAAAAAGGTCACTGTACTAATAAAGATACACAAGTTCTATTTCTCCTTTGGTGTACTGATTTTCTCTTCCCACCATGGGACTCAAAGACTAGCTTACCTGATGTCCTTACAGCAACCCTGGTTCTACTGTTTTACCACAAAATCATGAGTGCAAAGATAATACACACACACACCTGTGTGTGCTTGTGTGTGTGTGTATTATGGAGAGACAAGGAGAGAGACAGAGAGAGAGAGAGAGAGAGAGCACACTGGCATGTTCACCTAAATAGTTTTATTATTTCTTGTAGCATCACTTACATTACAAAAAACAGTACACTGGGATAAGTTTCAAACATAAAAACTTGCTAATAGTATTCTAAAAAGGGACAATAGCAGGATCAGAGGGTATACCCCTGGCTCCAAATATAATTTTACATTTTGAAATATGATTTACTTTTTGGATTTCAGGCAGGCAACTACCATTCACAAATATTTCAAGTGGGAGAAATGAAGTGGTTGCTATTAGTTCCATAATTTAGAATTGCTGCTAGCAGATTTTCCATATCAACTTTTCTGCCATTCTTTTTCCTTTTCTTTTTTTTTTTTTTTAGAAAATACAATAAAATCTTAATAGTTCTGCATTTCAGACCTTATTGTCAGCTCTGCTGATGTGGGAGACAAAACTGTGTAAGTGGCTCCCTCTGGTGCTACTACTAGTATTAGTTTTTTATTCACAAACATAGATGTGAACCAGATTGTCTTGGAAAGGTAAGTAGAAGCCCTCAGGGCCTGTATTACTAGAAGTGTCTCCTGGGATAGAATTCCACTTGGAATAATAATAGATGAGGGTAACATCTGTTATGATATGAGAACGACGTAAGTTCTTCCTTGGCTTTTTTCCTTCATTTCATATACACCAATGGGAAGGAACTACAGAAGGTAACAGAAAGGTCATGTTCACTGAACCTTGGTCAGAGTTCCACATTCTTGTTGCTGAAAAGGCTGATGCCCCAAAAAACTATTTAAGCACTTCTAATGGATCTCCACATGGCCATCAGTCACCAGCCCAGGACTCCACTTTGACCTGTGGCTTACACAGCAGTAATGAGAACAAAAGTAGGTGCATAAACAGTCTGTTCCAAGAGGCAACTGAAGCATCCAGAACAGCATCTCTGAATGGCAGTGGGGAGGAAGCTGGCCAAAATCTCTTGCATGGCAGCGATCCATAATTGACGCTGATGACCATTCTTTTCAATATCAGTCCCACCCACCGACAGCCAAGGTTTGAAATGTAGGCTTCTGGGTAGGTCACTACAGTGATTAGTCTAAGGCAGTCTCCAGGCTCTCCCTTGTTGATGTTGTCCTCCTTCCCCCCAAGAGGCTGCACATCCTCCCTGATACATTTCTTTAAAGCACAGCATAGCCTCCACCAGCAGCCAGAATGTTAATGCATTATCACTCTGTACACTGAGAAAACAAGTGACCATATGTAGCCTATGCCAGTGGAGCTGTAACTGTGAAGAACAATGGCTCTGAGTCAACAACAGAATTAAACTACTCCCTCTTGTGAAGCTCTTCTGAATATTTTAAGTGTTGCCTTGAAAGTGTGGGATTATGTGCAAGCATAAACATTAACTTAATGTAATTTTTTTTGGTTCGAAATATGCCAGAGTTTAAAAATCAGAATTGAAATGCAGAAAATAACTTTGGGATAAATTTAATTTTTTTCAAGTGTGATTAAAACATGATTGAAGAGGCATACTTTAGGTATAATTAAAGTTGTTTTGTAATTAAGAGATTTAAGCATGTATAGAAAATGATACAGCTTAGTTTGGAGATTTTACAAAGGCACCTATTAAATACTTTTTTCCCAGCAAGCCCATGACTCAAATGTTTTCACATCCTAATGCTGATTGAGCCTTTCAATTTCTTAAAGCTGTCAATTTCACCATTTTTAAATGCTTTATACTTCCTTCATGTGTGAGAAAAATAAAACAGCCTTATCCTTTTGCATTACCCAGAACAGGGATGCAGAATACTCTAATTTCAAAGGCTCCAAAGAATTCCCAGAATCTCAGACATGGTTTGATTTATCCCTTTCTTCTCCACTGTATCTAACACCTTCTCTGACCTAGTACATAAAGGGGGTGTGATAAATGGCTGTGATTGAGTGAGCAGAGTGTGTTTGTGTATCCATGTGAAGGGTTATCATAGTAATGATAACTTTTGGACATTCTTTATATGCCAGGCCAAGGTGCTATAATACGTTATTTAATTTAATACCACAATAGCCCTATGAGGTTGACATTATCAACCCTATTAGATATGTACATAAGCTAAATCAAAGAAAGGATGAGGACTACACAGACTCACACATTTTAATACTAACATAGCAACAGGATCACCTTTTGGGCTAAAGAATGAGGCAGAAGAAGTTTGTTTTCTTGGTCTTGTCAATTTTTGTTAGCCCCTTTCCCACATCCCAGTTTCTCAATCCTCTGACCTCCCCAGGGGTTGGCTCTTGGCCTGCCTGTAGGGCCGGCCCTAAAGCACCCTTCTGTTGGGAGACAAGGCTTCCTCTCACTAATAATAGACCTGGTTTAAACTGATCTTGCCGGCCTTTCACTCTTTTCAGCTGAGTATCACTTGGAATGAGGCAAAATTCATACAAATGTATGCGTACTAGAGTGTTGGCTCCTGACATTCAGAGTTAGGAGGCTTTTGCAATCGTCCCACGGTGCAATGGAAATTTTTTATACAGAAAGGGAGCCATGGTAAGAGACTGCAGGGATCAGGAGGCATGGGTATGGAGGGAAATAAATCATATTCATGAGAGTAAGAAAAATTTATGCTGGGTTGATTTTCCTGGTGACCAAGAACACAATTCCTAGCGTCTTTCCCGTTTCTCATCTAAACAGTCTATGAGATATGAATAACCTTGCAAAGAAAAGTAGCTGTTTCTTCTCATGCTTTCTCATATGTGCCTTTTGCCCACAACTTTCAATTAAATCACACAGATAGATGGACAGATGTATAGAGTAGACACACACACACACACACTCACACACACATTATAGCTTTGCAAGCTTGAGTATGGCAGGAGATTTAAGGGGTATTGCATACTTAAAGGTACTCTTTATGTTCTCTGTATCTCCCTGATAGGTTATTCCACTCCAGTGACTGTGCCTTCTTTCTGTCCTAAAGCATCGTCACCTCACTCTCTTTTACTTTCAGGGCCGCATAGTAGATAGAGGGCCCCATTCGGAGAGTTGGTTCTGTGAAGTCTCATGCTTCTTTGGTGAGGTAATGGCATTCTAAACTGAATACCAGGACTATTTCCAGTGTATTTCTGACTGGCAAAGCCATCAGGAACTGATTCGTGAGAAATTATGACCATGTTTATGGAGTTCCATAGAAAACATGCTCGGATTCCTTCCCTGTTCCCAGGTTGCTGGTTATTCTAGCCACTGACTCCCAAAATGAGCTGCTGTTTTTTACAGAGAGTGGATTCAAGGAGAGTCAGGAGGGACATATTGATTTCATGTGCAATTTAGTAGAAACAGAGGGATATATCTCACTTGAAACTGCACCTTTTAGACCTTAGAAAAATGTTACACAGTTGTTGTTTTTTAAGTGATGAGGACGGTTGTTGTTTTTTAAGTGATGAGGATGGTCGCTGGATGTTAAAAGACAGATTAGCACCAACCAGAGCCTGTCTCCCTTAAGCAAACGAGACATTTTGATCACAAATGTCCTATGAAAGGGAGGATGGGCAAGAAGATACGTTTGGAGTGGCAGTGTTTCTGGTACTTCCTGGGGAGAAGGTGCCCAAGTTAGAAAGCAGTATCTGCCCAGGCTATGATAAGAAGAATCTCCTCATTGGATGACAAACAACCAGGCAATCTCAAATTGCTTTGGTACCAGCCAGTGACATTAATAGACATATGCTCAGAAAGTTCTATTTTTCATTCAGAATAAATTAATTTGTTTTCTGTTAGAGATGAGTTTTTCCCGGTATGAGTGATATAAACCAGTTTTTCCAAGGATTTGTTTATCTCAGAGTGAATATACAATTAATATTTATGATCTGCAGAGGTCCTAAGCCAAACTATTCAACACAGAAAGATATTTTATCTTTTCAATAAGCACCATTTTTTTCTACAGTAGTATTTCTCAATATGAGTTTTTTTATTTATTTTTACTTTTGAAAAAGTCTAGAATGACCAATTGCCTCTGCTACATGCCCTATTCTTAAATTTCATTGCTTTATTTCAAGCAATGTTTTGCTTTTACTTCTCCATTTAGACATAACCAATCTTCTTCAAGGGAGGGTAAAGGGGGGGATGGGTAAGAGATAAACCAAAGGACTTGTATGCATGCATATAAACATAACCAATGGACAGTAGGGGTGTGAGGGCATGTGCTGGGGGGGGCAGGGAGAGGTCAATGCGGGGGCGGGGGGGGAGGAGACATATGTAATACTTTCAACAATAAAGAATTTAATTTTTTTAAAAAGAAACACTTTTTTCACTAAATCTGCCTAAAAATAAAACTTCATTCTCTATAAGTTCTGGCAATTCTTGCCTGCACTTCTAAACTAATAATTCTGTAGTCACAGATATATATCACATAGGGTGCTGATATATGTATTACTGCCCTGTATGTAAAATTAAGGCATTATATGAAGGCGTTACATGAAGATCAGGATAGTCTGGTCCAAGTCCTATCATTGTATACCAAGCAAGTGATATTTTATCTCAGCCTCAGTTCTGTCCCCTGCAAACTGAGAAGGTCGACCTATTATTCTCTAAAAAGCCATTATGACCCTTTCAACTTCTCAGCTGGAAACGCCATTGGATATATTTTGGGGGGGAAATTAAGTGAATTATTTCTTTTTGTAACATGTTTTACAGATCATCTGGAATCAAAAATTGTGATTTTCATCTTTAGTCATAAAAAATGTGATTGCAATGTGAATATAACCTCAACACCCTAATTAATGGTCTAAGACTCTAAGCCTTTAAATTATCTTTTCTATCTTAAATTCTAATATCTTGAATAGTTTTCTATTTATGAAGAAAGTGACCTAAGTATAGGATTAAAATAATTTAATTAATCATTCAATGAAACTCTACTTACTTGCAGCAATATTACATGTGCATTTCTACACTTTAGTTGTATTAAAAGAGAGCTTCAAGAATATATAGTCAAAAGAGGAAAGGTATTTTTCATGCTCTATAAATCACCTTGCTTTTTGGGAAAATAGGTAGGTGAGAGGGAACACAGTGTTTTCTTTGTGGCGACTGCAGCTACAATAAGGGAAAGGAGAGTGGCATACCTCTGGAGAGCTTGTTATTCATCAGAAAGTAAGTACCCAGCTTTCTGGCCACTTAAGAGCAGTGGCAATTTTCAAATACAATACAGGGAAGAAACACTGTTGTCTGTGGAACTGCACAGTAAGAACTGTCAAGCTATATCCACAAATACTAGCCTCTGACTGATCCAACCCCAGACTCTTCTTCCCTTTATTCATATTTTTTAAATCAGTGGTATGTTGTTGGGTAATGTTAAAACACACAACAAAACCTACATTTCTTTCTGCCAATTGTCTCTTGCTGAAGATTCTCTTTTTAAGCAGAACATTTATATATAGTGATAGTTAATTCCTTGTGGGAGATTTCTTTGTTCTCAATGGAAAAATGCATTATCTCCTTGCCTCTTCTCACTTTTGCATCCTTTGTTGGCCTTTGATTTGTTCAGTGCTCTTTCTCATCCAGGAGAAGGGCCCTTAATCCTAACAGTTCTGTTGAACTTTCTGCATTGCTTACAGAGCAAATATAATATTTATGTGGTGAGGCGAGCACAGTTTTTGGAATTCTTACAGTAATGTATTTGTTGATATTATACTTTTTTATACCTATAAAAGATTGATATTTTATAAAAATCTACATCTATTTAAGTCTAAGCAGCTTTTTATTAAATTAAAAAATACAAATTCTAAATGATTTAGTTGGAGTGTGTCTTCTTTGTAAAGTGTATATAAAATAATGATGCATCCTGTAATCCAGTGGTTCCTCAGTTTGTGGGTAAATATGATATATTAAATATATAATTAAACATTCTATTCCCTGAGAGGGGCTTTGGGAACTTGCAACTCCTAGGGTTAATGCTGTGAACCTTAATCATTTCACAGTGCATTGTTGAATACAAGCTACTGCATAGGTCCAGAATAAAGAAATTCAGAAAGGTGCTTAGTAAACATACCCCCCTGGTGGTCTTCACTTGATACAAGAGTGCCCCCTAAACTGTGAATCTATTTCAAACCCAACTTCCCTGTTTCCACTTTCAGATACACCCATTAAAACAAAAAGGGGAGGCATCTGTTTCTAACCCTAAACACAGAAAGAGTTACTAATTATAATTTTAAGATTTTAAGTTTGGTTCAGAAATCAGTCACACACACACACACACACACACACACACACACACACACACACACACACACCCTGGAGGCAAGGAGTTCAGGTTAAAGGTGGTTTCTGAGATGCAAACAGCTTCAGGCATGGAGCCTGAAAAAAAGAACACAGGATAGATGGAAAGACGAGACACTCTGAAAATGCATCCTATGGAAAACAGTGGGGAGTTTCCTCAAAATATTAAGTATGGAGCTGCCATTTGATCCAGTGGTTCCACTTCTAGGAGTATATTCTAAGAAGCACCAATCAGAAAGAAAATATGCACCCTTTTGCTCATAGCAGCACTATTTACAACAGCTAAGATCTGGAAACAGCCCAAGTGCCCATCAGTAGATGAGTGGCTAAAAACACTGTGGTACATTTACACCATGGAATACTATGCAGCAGTAAAAAAGAAGGATCTCTTACCCTTTGACACAGCGTGGAGGGACCTGGAGAGTATCGTGCTAAGTGAAATAAGTCAGTCAGAGAAAGACAAGTATCACATTATCTCACTCATATGGAATAAAATAAACAAATGAAACTGAAAAACAAAATAGATCCAGAGACATGGAAGTATGCAACAGAATGACGAATCTCAGAGGGAAGGATGGGGTTGGGGTGGGTCAGGAAAAGATTAACCAAAGAATGTACATTCATAAATGCATAACCCATGGACACAGACAATAGTGTGGTGAAGGTCTGGGTGGGGTGGGGAGGGGGTAGGGAGTGGGGAGGAGGGGATCAGTGGAAGGGAAAAAAGGGGACATCTGTAATACTTTCAACAATAAGATAAATTTTTAAAAAAATAAATAAAATGCTGATAGTAAGCATTTGTTTTGAGACAAAAAATTTGCATTGAGACAATAAGATATCAAATCCATTCTTTCTAGTTATGGGTTTTTCACAATATGCTTTGTTGTTAAAGCTTATTTGCCCCTTTATACTGGGTAGAAAGTTGTTGAGTAGAAATGAGGTTACTGCCCAGGCCAGGTAGCTTGACTTGTTATAGCATCATCCAGATAAGCCAAGGTTGCCAATTTGATCCCAGGTCAGGGCACATATAAGAATCAGCCAATGAATGCATAAATAAGTGAAACGACAAATTGATGTCTCTCTCTCTCTCTCTCTCTCTCTCTCTCTCTCTCTCTCTCCTTTACTCATTCTCTAAAATCAATACATTAAAAATAATAATAATAAAAGTAGAAAAATGAAGTAACTGAAATGCTAGAGAGGAAAAGGGTTAAAAAACAATTGCTCTCTGATCATAGAGCAAAATATATATAATGAATTCATCTTATTTAAACATTTTCTACACCTTCCTTCCCTTAGATTCCATCTGCCTGCAAATTACAATGTGGATCTCCATCAAAATGATTCAAGAACCACTGGTACCTTTTCCCCCTAAAATCCCATTGTACATGCTGATGAGAACATAATTCGGCAGTTTATTGCACACAACATTGTCTAATTTCTGAACATATATTCATTCAGGAAAATGGCATTTACTGAGTGATATATGACAGCCTTCATTTGTTTGCACATGCATATATACATGTAAGTATGTATTCTTCCTCCTTCCAAAAATAATTTGAAGCTGCTTATGATAAAAATCCCAAATATAATCAATCCTTGAAGCAAAGTTTAAGTTAAAAATAGATTCAAATAATGAAGCAGGGTAAAAGGAGATGGTTAAGGACTCCTTTTTCAACTGAATACAAAATTGGCTGTGCTTCCCTTCCATGAAGTCAGACAAAATAATGAAAATAAAGAATTATAATTTTCTATGAGAGATAGTCACCGCCATGTGAGCTGAAAACTAGATCTGTCCCTTAGATACCAAAAGTAAGCAGTTGGAGGATCTAAGGGACAAAAGCAGGTGATCATCTTAATTTGGGCATTAAGGAGATTAAGTCTTTCTTCATGACAAAGACTTGGCAAAATGGTTCAGTTATTTCTCACATTATTCCTCAATTATTATTATAAGAGCATATGACAAACACAGATGATCTACTCAGTTAGTAAGGAGGACATATTCTAGTTTATCTATGGTTGTTCCATGATGTAGTTATAAGTTGAAAATGTAGGACTTTGGATTTAGACATGTAATGTAACATAATTGTGTTAGTAATGATTCTTTCTAAGGATGATTTGTAGATTTTATGATTCTCTAGATATTATTATTTTTTAAAATATCTATGGGACACCATGAAAGCAATCATTCTACATCAGAAGCAGCCTGACATGTATACAGTTTATGTCCATCATTCAAAGACCATTCAATGTGTGTGTATGTGTGTGCATGAGTGCACATGCTCAAACATCTATATATATAAAAGCCTAAGCAACCATTCGACCATTTGACCGGTTGCTATGATGTGCACTGACCACCAGGGGGCAGACACTCAATGCAGGAGCTGCCCCCTGATGGTCAGTGCACTCCCACAGTGGGAGTGCTGCTCAGCCACACACAGGGCTCACGGCTGGCCACTGCATCCCGGATACTGCAGTGGAGCAGCAGCGAGCCTACCGAGAGGAGGCGGCAGGCATAGTGGGGGCCGGATGAGCAGGAGCAGCAGCAGCAGGCAGGAATGACAGACAGGAGCAGCAGGCGACATTGGACTGCCAGTTTTGGCTTGATCCTCACAGGCCACGCCAAGGGACCCCAACCTTTAGTTTAATTATAATATAGGCATTCCGTATTCTAAGAAATTTGATGAGGACATAATATTTATGGCACACCCTATAGATAACCTAGGTTACAGCTATTGCCTCCTTTCTCCAGTAAGCAAGAGTTCTGATTTTGTTTGTGTGACATCACTATGTCCAGAGAAAGCAGACCTGTCCTCCAGCCCAGGGGAAGAAGACATCATTGGCCAAAACCAGTCATGGGAGGCATTTTCTCTTTGCCTGTGATTGGAAGTAGGAAGCGTCATCGCTTTAGTCAAGCAGACATAAAGGAAATCTGCTGATAGCTTTGGAACATTTTCCTCCCATTGCCATGAGAAAAAGCCTGCCTCTCATATTTTTGCTTTGAGTGGGACTATTTGAAGAGGTGATGTTTGGCTCTGTGGTAAACTTATTATCTTCTTCCCAAGATGGGGAACCCACAGAATTCCAGTAAGGTTGTCTCAGAGCCCTGCATCCTGGCACTGCTGAGGTAGCTAACCCTGGACCAGCATACCTCCAGAATCCTTTTTCTGCAAGATAATGTAAGTGTTTGCTGCATAGGCCTGTAATTGGGCATTCTGTTACCTGCAAGCCAAAGTTTTCTTAATAGATAGCATATCTTATATTTCTATATTCTACACAGAAATGAGCACAATTGGCATTTAACAAATTCATAAAGAATGAAAGACAAGGGTAAGAAATTAAAAAACAAAAGCAACTTTGTACTCAGCCAGACAAGATCATTTACCATCACAGTCATGCTAATCTTTGTAAAGTAGAATTCTTTCCTATAATGGTATCTAATGGCACTTTTTTACCACACTGAGATAAATAATTGAGCAACCTAATTTAAAGTTACTATAGCCCATGATAACACATCTGTACAAGAAACCATTATTTAACTTAATGCCATCACTAGGGAGTGTTATCTTTCTAAATACAAGCTTTAGAAAGGAGTATAAAAACAATAGATCATTTTTATCTCCTTTGACAACATTTCTCATGATTGGCCACTATTTAATTCATAGACATAAACAGCAATCTACTGCTTTATTCACTGGACTACAGGAAATGAGGTGACTACAGGAAATGAGGTGCCATCTGACATATAGAGAGAGCAAGATGCCGCCATTCTGCCCAGTTATTTTCCAAGTAAAATATCATCATGGGAAAAAATCTCAGTATCATCATAGTTGTTTTACAAATATTTAGCATGTGAAAAAGTATATCTACTCCCTATATAGCTCTTTACTTTTTATCTTTTTAAAAGTATTTAGTGAATTTTACATATTCATTTATCCTGTAATAGTGGCAAACACTTCTAGTTTTCAAACACAAATTCATTTCTCATTCTTTTTCCAGATTCTGATTTTCTCCAAGGTAGTGGTATACCACACTAAAAATATATTTCCCAATTTCTCTTGTAGTGCCCACTGACACAGCTCTGGAAGTGATATGAGAATGGAAGTCTATGGGGAGAATGTCCACATCACAAAAAAAAAAAAAAAAGACCAAATGCTCAAGGAAAAAGCTTATTTGGCCCTTTCCTGTCCTTTTTTTTTTTTTTTTTTACAATTTCATAGAATTCTTTTCCATTTGTTAAACAAACAACAATAACAAAGAAAAAGATCCCACCATCATCACTGCATTAAAAAAAAGTGGAGAGTAGGAAACAGGGAATTGCCTTCCTTTGATGGAAGAGTAGTTATTGTCAACCCAGGATGATTTACCTCTAAAGGACATTTGGCAATGTCTAGAATATTCCAGGTTGTCATAACCAGAGGGGTGAATGGAGCATGCTACTGTATCTAGTCAGTAGAGACCACAAGTGTTATTAAACATCCTACAATGTACAGGATACTCCCACATGGCACAAACTTATCTGGCCCCAAATGACAATAGTGTCAAGGTTGAGAAATCTTGTCCCAGAGTAGTCTTTGTTATTTTTGGGGGGACCTAGAAAGCAGACATGACGCTAGAGGCACAACAGCAATTTTATGACCATGACAAGAAAAGTTCCAAAATGATAAAAACAAGCTGATTCCTAAATGATTAAGCAATTGTCTTAAGAGTTTTTATGATGTAAGGTAAACTCTTGTTTGTTTAATCCACTGTTAGTCATGTTCTATTGCCTCATAACCAAATGCATTTTTAAATAATGCATTTAATATTCACTTGTGGTCTACTTTATATTCAGACATGGGGCTAAGCATTCTGAATGAAATGATCAATCAGGTATGGTTTTTGACCTCTGGGAACTTGCTGTTCAGGGAGGGTGCCAACCATCAAGAAGTGTGAAAAGTAGGCTACTCCTGGTATGAATCATGTCTTTTGAAAGCTCAGAGTAAGCATACAGGAAGGAAGCAGGGTGATGGAGGAAAGACTATTCTAAGAAAACAAAATGTTCTCGAGTCCTACAGTTGCTGTGTGTTTATGTGGGGGGAAGAAAGGGGCAGTGGGAAATAATTCATAAATAAATGTTAGCATAAGCAAACATGTATTATTGAGGATGGTAGTAAATGAGAGTCTTGTGAATGGAATAATGAATATACTAGGGAGGAGTTCCAAGTGCAATGTGTTTAAATCTAAAAAGTAAAATTGGGGAGTAAACACTGAAAGGAGTTGAATGCCATTAGTGTTCTGGACTTTAGCATTCTAGCTATAATGAACCACTGGCCATCATTAATAAGCGATCTGCAAGGCCAGACCTATGTTTTAAGAAAACAAAAAATAACTTTGCTGAACTGGACTCAAGTGATTCCCTTTACAAAATAATTGAAATATAACTGAGGAATCATAGGAATTCAAATAGGAATCTTCCCACTTACAATCTAATAAGATGAAAATAAACATCAACCTTCACTTCAAAAGACTTTAAAATGTGCAAAAGTGTACTGTTGAATTGTTGTGGTTTCAGATCCCACTGTCAATTCCAATTATGTTTTGCTTACAAAAACTACAAATTAGTATTTGTTAGGTAGTTCATAAAATAATTCCTTTGTATAAAAATTTTAAAAAGAATTCTGAAAATAAGCTTCGCTTAAAAAATGTTATTTTTTATCTCAGAGAGCTCAGATTTATATATGTATTCTCTAGTTATAGTTATTTAATTATCCTGTAAAAAATCCTAAAGAACTAATTTAAGGAAATAACCATGTGGAAGTAATAGAAGGGGAATAAAATATGAGAAGTTCCAGGTGGGAAGAGACTTTAGAAAGGGAAGTCACCCAGGCGTGCAAAGTCATCAAGCCTCTAACACTCTACCTGCAGCAGGTGAAGTTCTCAGCCTGCCTTCTGTGAGTCTATATTCCATTTTCAACCTCAAGCCAACCCAGGCATTTATATTTGAAAATACATTATATCTAAGTATTAAAGGAACTTTTCACAAAATAAAACACTGCTGAGGGAATAAAGGTAAGATTGACAGGAAGTACCTTGGGGGTGGAAGGAGGGAGGCTGAGAAAAGGAAGGGGAGCTCAAGAGGACTTTCTCTGCCCCTCACTGCAGGAACTGGAGTGTGTAGTCTGCTGAAAGACTGACTCCCTCAATTTCTGCTTATGTTAAGAGGATTGGAAAGGCTAACTGTAGAATAGCAGGCTTACAGAAAACAGTTACTTCTTTTAATCAAACCATGTAATCAGAGGGCCTGCGTAATGATTAACTTCCACTTTCTCTGTGAATCACTCAATCACTCAGCAGTGCGTATAGACTTAGATTCATTCTCTGCCAAGGGCACAGTAAACAATGTTTTTGTACTTAACATTTAATATTTAAAATCCGTGCTTGGCCCTTGCTTCTGAGCTCATTTCAGAAAGCTAGTGTTCTGCTAGTTGTAATGGCTGATTGAAATGCCAAGACATTCTATAGGTTTTACACTCAAACACATGTACCCCTACCTTTCCCTAGTGATATTTTTATACATGTGATCCTATTTATAATCAAGCTCAATAGGTTTTTGAGAAATATATTATGACCCAGTATTTTTTATGTACGGTATGAGAACTTTCATAGAGAAAATAGACTACTGTAGTTTCAGTATAGAAAGAACAAAAATTAGTATATTAAGTACCTGTAAAAATGCAGAGAATAGACACCAGGTTAGCTAGCTTTCTAAATGTACGTTTCCTAAGTCCTATGTGGTCCTGGAAATGAAAAAAACGAATAGTATAAATACCTTTGTGGAGGCCAACTGCTCGTGACTTAGAATAATCACAAATGAATCAAATGTGAGACACATAACTTCCCTCATCTCTATAAGGCACTAACAACCTCCTCTGGAATAAATTATTCCCAATTTTAAATTCCCTGCAGGTGGTTTTTCATGTCTGCTCACAAAGCACTGGGCTGGACAGTCAGGAGCCAGTGGAAAGCGTTTTCAATGTTTAGACTACCTTCTCTCCCCCAAGGGGTTTATCGCCCAATAATGTGTCATCTAGTCGCTGCTCATGGAGGGGGATCTTAGGGAGTGACATCGTGGCTCGAACCATGCAGATCTGAAAACCACTTGGCAGAAAATGTGGGGAAGAACAACTTTCTTATCCCAGCCAAACTGAGAATCAGAGCCACCCCAGGCACCACCCCAAGGGCCGCGGGAGAGCAGGCGGCTGGAGGCGGCTCGCCTGCGCTCCGCCCGGGCTTCAGGCGAAGGTTTTCTTCTGGAGGCGGCATTGTTCCTCCATCTGCTCGGCCTCCGCATTTCCCGGGAAACCCTCCCGCTCTCTCTTTTCCTGGTTTCTTTGGTACCTCTCTGCCGAAGATCGGCTCTGGGTCTCGGCGGTCCCTGGGCACAGCTCTAGGGTGACAAGCTGCAGTGACTGGGGCGCCGCTCTAAGGCGTTGGAGGCGACTGCACTCGTCCGCCGTGCGCGCCTCCCACTCGCTCTCTCCCTTTCCTCCGGGTCTCTCCGGCTCAGACGGGCTCTCCCGGCCTCCTGGCCACGACTCCGGCTCTCCTTCCCGCGATCCCTCCTCTCACCAGCTCTGCCGGCTAGGCGTCGGCCGCCCGGACATCGGCCCCGGGACGGACGCCCCGCGCCCGCGGACCGATACGAGGGACTGAAGGGTCAGGGCGCCGCGGGGAGGCGGGAGGAGGGGCGAGGAGAGCCGGGGGCAGGTGGGGGGTACGGGGGGCGCGGTGGGGAGAGGAAGCCCAAGAAGAGAAGATGCATCTGCTCTGAAAGCGCCGAGGGAGAGAGGACAGAGGGGGCAGGAGTGGGGGAGAGCGGAGAGCACCCACCAGGAGGGGTGGGCAAAACGGGCAATTTGCAAACTTCCGGGGCGAGAGGTGGTGATCGGAGGAGGAGGAAGGAGGGTGGAGAGAGAGAAGAGAAAATAAGGCAAGTTCCCCCCTCTCCCCGAAAGGTCGAGTCTGAAAACGCGTGCCCTGAACTGGGAGTTACACGGGAACCGGTCACGCTGTGCAAACCGTAAAGGGTGGTTTTAGAAAGAAATTAAGTGGCATGCAGTTGTCCCTACGCTAGGCTCACTCCATCGCGCTGAACTCTGGTAAATGACCCTCCAAGTGAAAGGAATCGGCTTCCTGCAGACACCGAAGCCGAATGTCCTCCACGGTGGACTCCTCCCGAGGTGTCGGTTTGGTGTGACATGAAAATAAGCGTTTGGGGGAGTTCCATGAACCCCAATGCTAAAGAAACCACCCAGTTCATTAAAGTTCTTTTTTTTTTTTTTAATGATTTTTATTTTTGTCAGAGGATAGAGGTGAGGGGTTGGCACCAAGAGATGTTTAAAACAGCTATTTAGGTAGCATGGTTTTTCAAAAAAGACCAATGGGTTTCCTAAAACAGCTAAAAGGGGACTGGGAAACTCAGCTCCTGGGCTGGGGGGGGGGGGGGGGCAGGAAGAGAGAGAGAGAGTATTTAAACTCTACCAGACGATGAAGCCTCCAGCACCCCACCCCGCTCCCATTGGAACTGGAAGAGGGTAAGCGAGCGCAGGAGACCGAGCAGGGCAGGGTTGGTGGAAGGTGGGAGAGGAGAGGGAGAGGAGGGCGTAGGAAGTTCTAGCGATTCCGGAATTAAGATAAACGCTGGAGCTCGGCGGACGCAGGAAGCTCCTTACCTTTCTCGCTAAGTCCCGTTTGCACCTGATCTGCAACCATAAATACTTCGAGATGCTTAGTGTGCAGCCAAGCGATGGCCGAATGTTAAACAATTCTCCACGCTCCCTCCTTTTTTGAGAAAACAGGCTCAAAAAAATGTTCAGACTGTTCTCGTTATCCATCGGCTCCAAAACATTCCGCTTTGTCGGGAAGAGAGATGAAAACCAAGTGCCTGGGCTCGCGTATATGTATTTATATGTGATGCGGTCGGTATATAAACATATAGACGTTTTCTGCATAGAAATCCAAAAAAGAAAAAGCACCACAGATGCCTCTGAAAGACGGAGGGGACAGGGGAAGAGGAAAAACTTGGCAAACCCAATGTATCCAAAGATTTCTTTTCAGGAGCCACCTGCTTCAATGTGCAGAATTCCCGAGATTTAGAGGGAGAAGGAAAAAAAATTAAAAATAAAATACCCAAAACACACACTTGAAACTGGAAGAAGGCTAAGACGCGTGGATACGGAGAGGATGAGATGATCTCCCTCCCGAGGGTACAGATCCGTCAGCCAAGTGAGCAATCGCCTCGGAAAATCACAGGCGGGGAGGTGGCTGCAGATGCGTCCCCGGCTCCGGTCCCCGCCGCCGCCGCTGCTACCTGTAGACACGCGCACACACGCACACACGCGCGCACACACACACAGCACAACCTCCTCTCCCTCCTCCGCCCGGCTCCGTGGCGTTGCCGGGTGCAGGAGTCTGAATCAAGCTAGACCCATACTTCAGACCACGTCCTGCCCCCTCCGAGCCACGATTTCCTCCCCTGCCGCCCCTCCTGGCCGCGTTTATCGCTCACCATCCTCTCCCCTGCCCGCCTTCTCTCTCCCCCCGCCCCCGGCCCGGGCAGGAGCCGCGATCAGTGGGGGTGGGCTTTCAGGGACGCGGGTCCGGGGTGGCCGACTTGATGCTGGTGGTGGTCCCTGCTTTGACAAGTTTCGCCCTCCTCCCTCCCCCCTCCCACAGCGATCCTGCAACCTCCGCCTGCAGACCCGCAGCACCCGAGGCGGCTGGAGGGGTTAAGGCCCCCGGGCGTCACTTGTGACGTTCACCGAGACACTCCGAGTAGCTTGTGAGTGAACCGGCACCGCCACCGAGCCGCGAGGCCTCGGACGCGATGAGTTTCTCGGTTCTCGGCGTCATTGTGCTCTCTTCCCAGGCGTCTTCGTCTGGGAGACTGCTAAGTAGAGTTGGAGGCAGCAGCCTTCAACTGAGCCTCTTCGGGATTTTTTTTTTTTTCCGCCGCTTGGTAGATCTCTTGCCACCAAACTCCCACCACCACCACCACCCCGCATTCTTGGTTTCCACCAGCTAGAGGCAGAAGAAGCTCCGAATTGTAGCGCCTGGTTTAGTCCCTTTGGTAGGAGTAGTATAAATGCAACGCCACTGCCTTTGGCCTCTTCCCTCTGGCTGCGCCCACATCTTCTGCCGCTGGATGGGTGATTGTTAAAAATTCATCATAGCTCATCAGTGCTGGCTTTTATGACGGGTGTGACTCACTATACCACATTGTTTCACCTATCCACTTCCTACAAGCTTCTCTGTGTGAATTTTTAAATAAGTGAGTTGGGGGATGGGGCCATTAAATTGATTGCAATGTGTATTAATCAAAACAACAACAAATATCCACCAGTAGGAAATCGTTAGGGTATTTCAGTGTCACTTGGTCCAGAAAAGTGTTCTTTTTTTTTCCTTAACACACTCTTTAATTCAGGGAAAAGAAGGAATTCTGAAATAATCAACACTTAGATTGCAGTTAACAATAAATAAGAAGCCCAGGTTCCAACATAGGTGATCTGATTTTTCAAACAATCTTAAATATGAGATATCATTCCTTCTTCTTAGGAAGAAGTCAATACCACATTTCCCCAGGACCTTTGCACTCACCATTCCCTCTGCCTACGCATCTCTACCTCTCCATGGAGGTAGGACTCCCTCCTGTTTTCACATAAGTTTCTGCTTAGATGTCTCCTTCAAAAGATGTCTTCACTGACTACTCTCGGAAATAGCATTCCCTCCCCTTCACTCTCTGTCTCCTTAACTCTTATTATTTGCTCCAGAGTACTTATTATAACCTGGTTATATTAATTTTTATTATATGCTTCTCACCAGAAGGTAAGTGCCAGGAAATGAGAGACTTAGTCTGTTGTGTGCACCTAGACTCTTAGAGGTATGCCTGATTCATTGTGGTTCTCTATACATAGATGAATGAATGAATGAATGAATGAAGTCAATTTGACTCACTAATAACAATCTTGGGGGCATGATTATAGACTCCCTCTAACTTCAGGCAACGATTGAACATAAAGGCCTAGGAATTTGCTGAGATGTTCTTGAAGACATTTCTTAAAAATGTATGTCTTACTTAAAATACATTAAAGCCATAATTATAGGACATAGGTCCCACTTTTTTGAGATAATGTTTGGAATGGACATAAATTAGCCCTAAATGTGTTCATAAAGCAATGATACCATACTTCCTAAGACATTTTATTCATTTAAGAGCCAATGGCACTTTATTACATATGACTTAGATTCTGCATTTGCTCATTTCCCAGAGTTTTACTATTTTAAGTAGTGTATCTAAGTAATGTTCTTTTCTTAAGTTCTGAAATTATTTTTTTCATTACTATTTTAAAATATGAAATTTATAGAAGCAGTTATAAAAGCCTGAAATCACATTTATAATATACTATGAATTTAGTTCTTGAGTCAAGATTGCTTTATATTATTCAATAAACGACCTCTCATTCACCAATCCTTTGAGTGCCTATCTTTTCCTGTTACCTCTTTATTGAAGAATCAAAACAACTATGAGGCACGGTCCTTTTGCCATGTGCACAATATCTTTCGGGTAAAACCATACCTAGACAATGAGATGCCTTCGGCAACAATAGAAAAAGAATTGCCAAGGAAGGACATTCCAAGCAAAGAAGCAACATATGTAAAGGAATGAGTTCGCTAGCATGCAAAATGTTATTAAAAGCAAGTAGCTCAGTTCAGCTGGAGCCTGAGAAGCATGAAGGGGACTAGTAAGAAATGAGTAAAATGGGTTAGAAAATGAGAGGACTTGTGTGTCAGGCAATGAAATTTGGACTTGGCTCCTTGGCAGGACCAGCGAGGGGCTTTCAGCAAGGAAGTGGTGCAATATACTTGCGTTTTAGGGAAGACTGCCCATGGCAGCATGGGGAGTGCATTCGGAGGAGAGGTAAATCCAAAGGCAGGAAGCCAGTTATGAAATTATTGCTACAGAATATAAAAGAGATGCAAATGTTTGAACTACATAGTGACAACAAGAAAAAGACATTAAGAAGAGTGAATTAACACAGCACTTGGTAATTGATTGGCTATGGAATAGAAGAGGCAATTTTAAAAGATTTTTATCTTATTTTTGAGCAGGAGCAATTGGATTAATGGTATTGTCATGTACGGCTGGTGGAAATGCAGACTGGTGCAGCCACTGTGGAAAGCAGTATGGCGTTTCCTCAAAAAATTAAAAATGGAACTTCCATTTGGCCCAGTAATCCCACTTCTAGGAATATATCCAAAGAAACTAGAAACACCAATTAGAAAGGATAAATGCACCCCTATATTCATAGCAGCACAATTTACAATAGCTAAGATTTGGAAACACCATAAGTGCCCATCAGCAGATGAGTGGATTAGAAAACTGTGGTACATCTACACAATGGAATACTACTCTACTGTAAAAAAGAAAGAACTCTTACCATTTGCAACAGCATGGATGGAACTGGAGAGCATTATGCTAAGCAAAATAAGGCAGTCAGAGAAAGATAAATATCACATGATCTCACTCATTTGTGGAATATAATGAACAACATAAACTGATGAACAAAAATAGAAACAGAGACATAGAAGCATAGAACAGACTGTCCAACCTATGAGGGAAGGCAGAGGGTGAGGGGGATGAGAGATCAACCAAAGGACTTGTATGCATGCATATGAGCATAACCAATGGACACAGACAGTAGGGGGTGAGGGCATGTGCTGGGGGTTGAGGGTGGCTGGGGAGAAGTCAATGGGGGGAAAAGGAGACTCATGTAATACTTTATATAATAAAGAATTTAAATTAAAAAATTAAAAATAAATAAATAAAGCAATGCCTTAGAAAGACTAGGAAAGGAAACACATGCACTATGAAATCTGTTCAGGTCATAAGGTCAAACCTTATGTTACCAACTAGAATGGAAAGAGAAGATTTCATCTGAAAGATTTCAAAGGAAGAAACTAATTTTTTATAATACTATTCACTAATAAAAGAAAAAATTAAAAGTACTACACATGAATGTAAACTTATGGTAGGAAAACATTCACCCAAAATACTTTATCAGTGTTAATGCTATCAGTGGAAGTGGAGTTCTTGGGGTGTCATGGGGAAAATAATTTCTTGAGGCCCCCATGAGAGGAGAGTTTTACTGATGATGTAAAATTAAGGGGGCTCCTCTCCAAGGTCCCATCTTTGCTCACCATGGAAGAAGTACAATCTTGTCTTCAGTAGGGCCAGAATTAAGGCCATTGCCCAGAATTTCTGTTCCATATGAAAGTCCAGTGTAGTTCAGCATCTGGCTAGCTTACCTTGTGTTCCCAGCTGCAGCCCATTGGTTGTGGGGTCTGCATGGCCATGGGCCCTGTAGCTGCTTAAGGTCACATGGAAGGGGAGGGAGTCCTGGAGTAGGATGGTGTAAGGGGAACCAAAAGGAAAGAGAGAGAGAATTCTTTGTCTGGGGATTTTACCCTTCAAAGATTTCATGGATCCACCCATCAGAAATTATCTTTTTTCAAGGCAACTACCTTCCCTAAGTCACCCTGACTTCACTGCACATGTGCCCATCTACCCCTTTGTCTGCTCCCTTCCCCCAGGACCTGTGGGGAATGGACCAGTGGTTCCCTGGGGAGCATGAAGCTATAGCCTCCTGGTGAAGCTGCCCAGTGGACCATCCTTGCAATGTCTGGCCTCCCCTTTGCTCTCTTTCTATTGTTGATATTAATAATTAGCTAATTATGATGATAATTTTAACACACTAGGAGAGAGTGAGAAAGTACACTTTTTAACTTTTTATACCATATACCTACCCCACACTGAGCAATTTATTTCAGTCACTCCCTATTTATTATCCTTCTTAATTTTCACAACTAGAGTAGGAGTTAGATTTACTAACCCCATTTTATAGATAAGTAAACTAAAGTCCCATATTTAAGTTAATTAAGATCACACAACTAACATAGTAAAGCTGGATCCAAACTAAAATATGCTACAAAGTTAATTTTAGTCCTAGACGATCTTAAAAGAAATAAATTATTAATATTATCACACACTGTAATGAAGTTAAGGAAAATACAAACAGAGAAAGAGCCATTGAATCTAGCAAAACTTTGGTGAGAAAATGTTTGAGTAGAAAAAAAGGAGAATACCATTTGGTTAAGAAGACTAAATGAAAGGTTGATACGAAGTTTTTGGACTGGAACCCAGATTCTTTGTCTGCTGGAGTTGAAGAATGAATTCAGGGACAGAGGGTAGTATAGCAAGGGGGGAGATTTATTGAAGAACAAGTACAATCTCCCACGTTGGGAGGGGGAAAGGGTCCCACCGACTTCCTATTTCCATAGTTTATAAAGGCTGTAGTTCCTGTGTCTTGATATCCCCTCTGATTGGTCAGTATTCCCTTTTGAATTGGTTACTATTAGTAACTCCTGAACTCAAAGGTCAAACACCACATGGAACATGTGCTGCCCTCCTCCCTCATTGTTCTTTTCTTTCTGGGCTTTCTTCCTTCTTCTTTATTTTATAGACTAGAGGCCCACTGCACGGAATTCGTGCATGGGTAGGGTCCCTAGGCCTGGCTGGTGATCAGGGCCAATCGGGGCCTTCCTTCCCTGGGCTGCCAGTTGCCAAACAGGGCTTTCCTTCATTCTACACCATCCCCTGGTGGTCAGCGCACGTCATAGCGAGCAGTCGATCTCTTGGTTGGTCGAACTCCCGAGGGGACAATTTGCATATTAGCTTTTTATTATATAGGATAGAGATCTTTTTGGCTACTTCCAGCTCCCTTGTCTTATGTAAATGCAACTGTTGCTGCTCCCTGCATCTTGTCTCCGTGTGTTATGGAGATGTACCTTCTTCCAATCTATAGCCCTGTTTCAGAATTTACCAGGTGACCAAAAAATACACAGGAGTACCCAGAGATACAGGAAAAACCCATTTATTTCCAGATGTACTAGTACCGTGACTCAGGGGAGCCTGTTTCCAAATCCTGAGTAAACCAATATGGAGGAAGCTTTCTCTTTACACCCTTTGGTTTCTTTGTCTCCCATATATGGATCAGACTTCCGGACCTTTCGCTGGATTTGCAAAAAGACCCGTGTCTTGGGATGGGGGCCATGAGACCACACCTAAAGGCCTGCCCTGGTGCCAGCATTGATAACTCCTCTGGGGGCTGTGTGTTGTTCATGGTTTATGGCCTCTGTAAAATGTGAGTATTTAGGTAAACAGGTCTTGCAAGACCAGATAATTAAGGAAGGGGCAGTGACTAGACTACAGGCTAACAGAAATGTGCATTAGGGATACTAATTAACCAGGTACAGGGTTAGGCTGCTGGCCTACCCCCTCCCCCCCCAAAAAAAAAATGTCTTATTTTCCTCATCAGCCCTATGTTTTTTTCCATGGACCCCAATTCTAAAAATTCCCTAAACCTGCCTATATCCCCCTAAAATTCCTGTTTCAAGGTGATATAATTTTTATTACATAATGCTTTTTTCCAAATCATCAATAGTCTTCCATCTTTACAGTAAAAACAAGGACTACCTTTCAACATCGTCACTCTCTTTATAATGTAACTGACTAAAACAAACTCAAGCCCAATAAAGTGAAACAAGCAAACTTTAAAAGCAAAAATATAATGTAGCAGGTTGTGTAACTGAGAAGTTTAGGGGGCACTGAGCACTCGTCATGACTATATTCAGAGGCCTAACGGAGGCCATTTTTTCTCTTTCCTTGTCTTCCTTCTTCAGCTTGTCTCAGCTTTATTTTCAGGCAGTCTCTCTTCAGGTCTGGAGCATGATGACTGTCAGCAACTCCAACAGCCCTTCAACCAGCATCCCCAGGGAAAATTACTTTGTGAACTCCAGAAAAGAAATCCTATGGAGGACTTTAAATGATTTCGCTTGGATCACTGTGACTAGAGATGGGGTTAATATGGTTTACCAGGCCCAGGGCACATGATATACCTCTACACTAGATAAAGGGGCCCACCAAGATTTACACAAACAGTGGAGGCTGTTGTAGTAAAAGCCTAAGATAGTTACCAGAAAAAGAGAGGTGAAAAGATTTCCTGGGCAGACTTAACCTGCAGCCGTAAGTATGGTTTGCCACATGCTGCTCCCAGTGTTTCTCCCATTCACTCCTTCCCAGTGCCTTCTATCTAGCAAAAGTAAATTATATGTTGTGAAACCACATCTTGTGCTTGTTCATCTCTGAGTATTTGTTCAATTTGTTTATGCTATTTTGAGTTCCTTCTCTAAACCTGCCTGATGAAATGTAAATTCTAGAAATTCTAGCATTGCACATATTAGATGCTTAATGAACAGTCATTAAAAGGGGTTGCTTAAGCAATTCATTACACACTCAGGAGACAAGAAGATGCACAGACAGAGTCACTACCCTCACAGAGCTTTTACTTAGAAAGTTAAAGGGAACAATACGCAAATAACCAAAGTGTGAAACAAAACAGTGAATAAAAAGAGTAATGGGAATTCAGAGAAGGAAAGGATCAAGGGCTGAGGAGAGGGGGACATTGACTTCAGTAAAGTCTTTGATAAGAAGGAAGTAGCTCTTAAGTAATTGAAATTCAGTGCTTATTTGTTTTGAATGAACAGATGAACAACTGAGTAAATTGGTGTAAGTGAACAAACCAATAAAGCACATAAAATTTAAATCACCCATAAAGGAAGGAAGGTTAGGTTTTTAATTCAATAAGGCAGTGGAGTAAAAAACAATATGTTTTTTGTTTGTCTATTTGTTTTGTTTTGTATTTATTTAGAGGAGAACTGCGCATGTTTGAAGAAGAGAAACATGAAGTGGGATTATATTAAATCCTTTAAGAAAAATCCTGCTAGAGCTAATATTTAGGTTCAGAAAAGGTGAGGAGAACGAGATCCAGAAAATAAATGAAGTCTTAATGCCAAATCTTTTAAGAAAAAATCTTAAATAGATTAAAAAAAATAATAAAATGTTATAGGAAAATCCCCTTTTTAAAATGATTGGCTTAAATTTAAAATGGCAGAGTGGATTTTGCTATTTATAATGAATAATTTTGTTTTGTTTTAAATATGCTCAATTATAATTTATGGACTACATTAAAGTGGCAAAATACTTCCGTATATAATATACAGTGCCTATTACTTAATAATCTACTTTAGTCGAAAGTATAAAAGTGTTCTTCCAGTCATTTATGGAAAAATAGAGGTGTCATGTGCCTGTTACAGTATTAGGAAATCGATACAAATATTTTTTTGTAGAGGAAACAAGAAATGACTTAAGTATCTTAATATTCAAGTTGGAGATAATTGCCCTCTCACATTTCTTTCTCGTTTTCTCTGTTTCAGAGAAATAAAAGGACTTATTTGATACCTAAAATAGTAATTACAATTTTTAAATTCATGAACCAGATTGCAAGCCTAAAGTAGCAGAGGAACCAGGTAAACTGTAACTCTAAAGTTGTTACACTTGATGGGTAATGTGCACTGAAGGGCCATTTCATCATTCTGAGCCAAAGCTAATTTTTGCAGAGTCCAGAGAGATCTCCTTTTTTTTCCCCCCAATTTGGTAAGAATTTCAAATATGGCCTTGCCTCTGTATGTTCCTAATAAACTGCAATGTACAGAGGGGAAGGGGATGTGGAAACTATGCACTCTCATGAATTTTGCTAAGCATTTATTTCTCAGCTTATCTTCCTTCTCCTGAACACTTCCTAGCACCCTGCCTGGTGAGCAGGTTCAATGATTTGCATACCCACACCCTACAGGTCTTACTTCATTATGTTTTATCTTCCCAGAGCATTCCCTTTCCATGCACTTCCTCCCCTTTATATTTCCCAACCCGGCATTCTCAAACACATGTAGAGTTCAGCCCAAACATCCCCTCTTCCATGAAACTTCCTCCCTCCCCCACCCCCTTCGCCCCCTCTAAGATGGAAGTAATATTTTTTCTACTGAACTGCTCTGGCATTTCATCTGTAATACCCTTGTAGCAGACATTACTATTTGATTCATAATGATTTTATGCACTACTCATCTACCTATTTGTAAAGTGATATATAGTTTTATTTTCTTTTTTAAAAAAATTGTTACAGTCCCTGGCACCTTGGTTATCTTGCACATACAAATTCTTCATAAACATTTTTTAGTAGATGAATAAATGAAAAATAAAGACAGGCATACCTCAAAGATATTGCAGGTTCAATTCCAGACCATCGCAATAAAGTGAGTTAATCTTTTTGCTGATGGAGAGGTCTTGACTTCCATTTGTAACAAACGCAACATCTGTGGAGCACAATAAAGTGCAATAAAACAAGGTCTGCCTGTACGTTAGAAAGAAGAGTAGTTAAGAGGTTATTGTAGTCATTCAGTGCTGCTCACACCCTCATACAGGATGACTGTAGTACAGACTAGGGTTGTGACAGTGGAAATGGATATAAGTGGAAAATTGTGAAAGCTATTCAGGTAATAGAATTGATAGGGCATGGTGAGAAAGGTGAGGAAGAGGGAGCATTCAAGATCATCTCCAGATTTCTCACTTGAGAAAATGAGTAGCTGATTGTATCTACCATTGAATTTTAAAGATAGAGCAGTTTAGGGGGAAAAATAATTCATTTCATTTGGATATGTTGAGTTTTAAGTACCTGTGAAGTTCAAGTGGATAAAACCAAGTAGGCGGGTGATTATGGGTCGAAAGTCCAGGAAAGCAGTGTGGATATATATTTTGGAATTGTCAGCACATGCATGGTAACTGAAGTTGTACAAGTGACTGGGAGAGATCGTTAGGGACAGTTTGTAAACAGGGAAGAGAACAGGCCTAGAACCAGAAGAACAACAGCATGTTTGAGTTTAGATAAAAAAGGAATCTGTAGAGAATGATAGTGGCTGGGGCAAGGACTGGTGAAAAACATCAAACACTGGTGAGAGGGAGCAGAATGAGAACTGGACAGTGTCCAAGGAGGACATCGGTGGCCTCGTGAAAACATTCACTGAGGCATAGTCAAAGCAACACCACACTGAAGTGTGTTTAATGGTCAGAAGAGAGAAAATGAAAACAGCAACCACAGAAAATTCATTCAAGAAATTTGATTGCAAAGAGGAGGACAGAGATAGATTTGTAGCTGAAGAGTGAAACTGGGTCAAAGGAGGTGTTTTTGTTTTACTTTTTTGTTTTTATTGTTGGAGAGATTGATCTTGAAATGTTGATGGGAAAACAAGTAGAGAAGGTCAGGTTAATGGTAACAGAGAGAAGGTTGATAAGGTTCTTGAGGAGGTAGAATGGCCATGAAACTAAAGCTAAGAGAGGGGAGATAAGTACAGATCCACGTAAACTTGTAAATTTGATGGGAAGTTAAAGGAGCTTCTGCCTGATGGCTTCTATTTGTTTAGTGACGTAAGATTCAATGTAGAGGGATGATGAAAATTAGAAGTGGCGAAACAATATTTTAAACAGCATAAATACATATGTTTAATAGTCAATAAAGCTAAAAACTAAATATAACGTCATTAACAGTCACATTTAAAGTTCCCTTCGTGTGTGAGAGAACAGACTTGACCATTTTATGGATTTAGGATGGTAAGGCTAGTGGGTAGAGCCTAATGTACAATGTATAAAGAAGTAAAGGTTCAGGACAAAAAATACAAAGCTATGACTACTTAGGCCCTATTCCATGCTTTGCCCCAGGAATAAATAACTGAATGTAAGCAAAGACACACATGCCATTTAATTTTGTATATACACATAAAGACAAATAATAGTAACAACAATAGACAACACTTATTAAGAGCTTTCTATGAGTCAGACACCATTCTCTTTATATGATCTTTATAATCCTATGAAATAAGTGCTGCTTACTATCTCCATAATATAGCCAAGGAGATTTAGACACTGAGCTTAAAGAACTTGAAAGAATTTGAAGAATTATGAATTCCCACAGAGGGAGAATTGTTGGGACTGGGATCTATATCTATATCCATATCTAGCTATCATCTATCTGTCTATCTGTCTATCTATCTATCTATCTATCTATCTATCTATCTATCTATCATCTATCTATTCTTATTACCTCTGTGGTACAATTTCATGCACTATTTACTATGTATAATTATCCAAGTTGTAGTACTGGCTAAAGCATTTATTTGTGTTGTTAACCATACACTGTTTACTATGTACATTTGTCCATGTTTTGTTACTAAATGGAAGTGTAAAATTGATCTCATCTAGATTTCTGGTCAAGAAACATAGGTTTATGTTTAAGTGCCCTTCCTACACCAAACTTAGATCAGCAGCAAAATATATATTTTAAATAAAATGAAGCAGAGCAATTAATTTTGTGTCAATTTGACTGGGCCATGGGATGCTTAAATATTTGTTTAAACATAATTCTGGATATGTCTATATAGATGTTTCCATATACAATAAACATTTGTATCAGTAGACTGAGTAAAGCAGATAATTCTCCCAAATGTAGATGGGTTTCAATCTATTGAAGGCCTGGATAGAACAAAAAAAGAAGAGTAAGAGAGAATTATCTCTCCTTGCCTGACACTCTTTGAGCTGAAACATTAGTCTTCTCCTTTTTTCAGACTTTGACTTGGAATAGAACTTACACCATCAGCTTTTCTGCTTCGCAGGCCCTCAAACTCAGATTGAAACTCTTCCACCAAGCCTCCTCAGTCTCCCGTTTACAAACTACAGATTTTAGGGCTTGTCGGTTTTCATAATCATAAGTCAATTTCTTATAATAACTCTATATACATATATACTGTAAGTATATATACAGAAACAGCCAACAGAATATATATTTATATGCATATAAAATACACACACACACGCACACACACACACACACACACACACACACATATACACACATTCCATTGGTTATGTTTCTCTGGAGAATCCCAAAACAATAGGTGACAGACAGAGACTTGGCCCAGCTCAGATCGGGACCCAGGTAACAGACAAGAGACATGGCCGACAGCAGCTACCCTATATCTAAATTCAGCCTAGCATCAGGAATGCTCAGGGCCCACTCAAGAATGCAAATAATCCTTCCCACTAATATTTACAAGGTAAACTAAGATTGTTGGTAGAGTATTAAATTTGACAGTAAAATAGTAATCAAGTTTTCAGATTAATTTAAATAGGCTAATTGAAATAAGTGAATATTCAAGTAAATTTAATTGTACTGGACAAAAAGCTGTTCTTAAAGTAATAACTAAAATTTCTATTGGTAGTTCATCTCATGGTAAAATTCCTGAATATGCAATGAACCTAAAGCAGTCATATGCGTGGGCAAAAATAAAAAATTTTAATTTAAAGTTATCATAAAATTTACAAAAACCTTCATTAATAAAAAAAAAGGGGGGGGATAGTAGGGTAATATCATGTAAGGAAAAATATCCTATAAGTAAATTACATCTAGAAAATTTTTACTTTACCAAATTAATTTTCGTTTGTAATGTTAACAGCAAGAAGGGCATGAAAAACACACATGGTGTCTAAATAAGACAAAGAAAAATCGTTTGGGCAAAAATAAAAAGGATCCCAAATCAATTATACAGAAAAGATTCCTTTATTAACATGTGGTCGAGAATATGTTTGTATATTTTCAGAAAACAGCTCCAAGACCATGTGCATTCCTGCAACATAGAGGAAGTGACAGGTGTGCTCCAACCACGAAAACAAGAGGAAAAACAATCCAGAGATGGAAGACACTGACAACGCTTTGCCACGCGAGCTGTCAGCAGCTGTGCACCGCGCTGCAGGTTGCCTAGGACCAAACCAGAGAGGGTCGGACCTACATTGCCACCATGTGCCCACCATCCAGATATCATTGCTGACATGTACACATAAGGAACTGTTAGACATTGAAATTGGGACTCAAACATTTTTTTATTTTTTATTTATGTTGTTTTGTTTTGTTATATGTTTATTTCTAGTCCGCAAAGGCAAAACTTTTTAAAGGAAAGAAATGGTGGGAAAAAGATACAGAGGCAAAGAAGCATTGAACAGCCTGTCAAACTACATCGGGAAGACAGGGGAGGTTGGGCGAGGGGGGCTGTAAGAGACCAACTGAAGGACTTGTACGCATACATATAAGCACAACCAATGGATACAAGACACTGAAGGGGGGCGGGGGAGGGCGGGCAGGTGAAGGCATGTACTGGGGTGTAGGGGAGGTCGGGGGGAGGTCAATGGGGGGGAAAAAAAGGAGGCATATGTACTACTATTTGTAATACTTAAAACAATAATAAATAAATAAATAAACAAATGGGAAAAAAAAGACTGTAACACATCTCCACTGGCCCAAAATAAAAAAAAAGAAAAATACAGCGGTGAGGAGAGTTAAGGTCACAGGCCTGTTGGCTTCTAGATCTGGAAGAACTTAAGCAGCCATAAGGAAGTCAGCTCCTGCAAATAAAAGGGACTAAAACATTGCTATACAGAGAAGGACAAGAGACTGGTTCTTTTGTACTATCAGGGATTAGAACTAATAAAAACAGTGACCCCTACCTACCTACGTCTTCTCCTATGAGCAGGGCAAGGGGCAGTTATACAACCTGAACAAGGGCAAAGCCATCACTGGGTTGGAGATGAGTTGTGCAATATTGCTATATGTGTATTAAGAGCTCCAAGTTACAAAAGTAAGATCTTGTTCTGAACTTGGGACCCAGGATAGAGGGACCAATAAAATTACTAGAGAAAGGTGATGGGCACACACACACAGAAATCAACTTCTAAAAAAAAAAAAGAAAAGGTTGCAAGTTAGCATCCTAAAGTATTTCCAATAAATATTGTTGAATTGTTGCAAAAATCAATTAACAAAAATTAAAATCCAAAGACAAATTCACTCCCAATGAATTAAAAATAACAGAGCCATCTAAAAATCATCTTACTGTAAGTATACTTAACATCATCAAAGACATAGAGTGAGAAATTATACCCTTAAAAAATAAAAAATAGGAATCAAAAATCATCAGCTATAAATCAAGAATAGAAAAATATGAAAATAAGTAGTCCTGGAAACAATTATAAATACAAAAAAAATTTTTTAAAACCTCCAAACTGTAAATTCAGAAATCATATTGAGGATCTCACCCCAAACATAGCAGGAAAAGAGCAAGATAATAAATATTTTAAAAAGTTACAGCACCAGGTGCTTCTGCCTGTGATTCAACATATGGAGTGTTGCGCCTACCCTGAGAACAAGAAAAAGCCTGAGAAACTGCAAAATTAGAAGCTCTCTTTAATCCATCAGAGAGCTAAGTCCACAGGGTAATTGGTAGGATGAATTCCGGAAAAGGGTCCCTCCAAGCAGAAACAGGGCATGAACACACTCCACCCATGTTTGAGGAGAGGAAGAGATGGATGCCAGGTGCACACAGGCAGAAAGAATTCAGCTAAAATGTTCAGGCAAATTGTGAGAGAAAAGACTCCCTGAGAGCCACAGACACACGGGAATCCTTACCCACTTACAGTCCCGTCTCTACAGGCTTCCAGAGGATGCTAATGAGGAAGATTGCTGCCGGGGTTGGTGGCTAGAGGAAGCTTCTCTCAGTGGTGCGGGCCTGGAGGAGGAAAATGTCCTTTCTGCGGGGAAAGCAGGAAGCTCCCCTCACCTAAGGAAGGGCAGCAAACCATCACCCCCAGAGCACAGTTGAAGACCAACTGATTGTAGCTGGGAGATGGATAGAAAAAACTTAGCCCTTTACTTCACACTATAGATGCTGCCAGAGATAAGTCTGCCAGCTTACTGACAATTTCCCCCTGTGACAACATGGTTTATATCTTTTGCTCCGTTTTTTTGTTTAAATATGCTTTTATTGATTTCAGAGAGGAAAGGAGAGGGAGAGAGAAAGAGAGAAACATCAATGATAACACAGAATCATTGATCAGCTGCCTCCTACACGCCTCTCACTGGCGGTCCAGCCTGCACCCTGGGTATGTGCCCTGACCAGGAATTGAACCGACCTCCTGATTCATAGGTTGATGTTCAACCACTGAGCCATGCTAGCTGAACTCTGTTTGTTTTTTTTTTTTTGTTTTGTTTTGTTTTGCGTTTTTTTTTAATAAAGACATAATAATACATAACGCTGGATGACTTCCTGGGCAGTATAACTTAAATTTATCTATCAAATCAAAAGCCATGCAAGTTTTGCCGAATAATGTTGTTCTCACTCTCCAGGCAATCACCTTCTTCACAGTTGTTTTATAGTAACCCTTTAGGCTTTTACTATCATTATTTTTTTTTAAATGATCAATAATTTTAATATCAACGATGCAATGATCATCTACCTTCTTATCAGCCTGCAGACTTATCCAAGTTTATGTGTCCTATGAGGAACGTGCAAATAAAATATCCCTCATCGTTTCAAAAATGTATTAGAGCGTTTTGAGAAAAGTGTGTTCGTGGATCATCGAAGCCTGATCACTGTCCGAAGAGGATGCTGTGCTACTGCTGACACGACCGCAGGCCACACATTTCTCCAGACTGGCCCCTCACCCTGACCCTGAACACAACTCCAGGCACAGTGACTCCTCCCCAGCGCCTTCCTCCTGATTACAAGAGGTTAGGCATACGGCACTTCTCTCCTGCTGAAACGGTTACGGTAGCCTCATCATTCAAATGTGTTATTATCTCTAAATTGCTGCATTGTTTAGGAATTAAGTTAAATAATGAGATGAGAATTTAGGAGCAAACGAATGCCTACAACCACCTCTAATGAACTGTCATTTAAAGACTATTTTTATCCAAGTTCAATGCCCTCAATAGCTTGTGCAGAGTATTGAGTAAATAGAATTACACCTGGAGGCTAAAATCTCAAGAGCCAAATATTTTCCTGCTATCGCCTATAAAGAATTCACCGTAAAAAAACATACCCCCCCCCAAAAAAAAAATCTTAAGCCAACCACACCAAACAAAAACAGCAGACAAGTTGAGGAACATACTATCTGTATGCTGAATCTAATAGCCTCATCTCTTTCTGAGATGACAGCCTCAAACACTGCTGTTATAACTATGTCACTTACCACTTTTATCCTTGGCCATGGGCAAACGCAAGCCCCTGTTGGGAACTACTGTGTCAATCCCTCCATCCGCACACAACTTTGTGATTTCTTCCTTTTGACTTTTTTTTTTAAAGTTGATTTTCCTGCCAATCTATCCCAATGCTCCCAAGAACCCTAGTTCTGCGGCAAATATATTTATCTTTTTCACCGAATGCTTCCTTAAACTTCCTACACTAACAAAACCAAGTAGGGGCATAACTTCCCCTAAAGACCTGTCAAGTACTGCCTGTTTATACTCATATGCCCTGGTCCCGTGACCTAAGAGAGCAACAGGCACTTCGGCAATCTCTTGGCTCAACATTGCTAACTCCAGATATATTACTTTTTCTCTTGAGTGCAAACTCTTTCCTGATTTGATGGGTAATATTTGGTACCACTCTTCTTTGCTGCTGACACCCATGGACCTCTGGTCATTTCCCTCTGTTGAACATTTGATAAAATGACTCATGATTTTTCTTATCGTCACAACCCTGCCCTCATCATAGGGACCTTCAACTTTTGTTTGAACAACCACCAAGATTCTCAAAAATGCTTCCAGGATTGAAAGTTCTAGAGCAATACTGTCTTATAACAATTATCCATGTGCTTGTGGTATTTTAAAGCAATTATTACATACCAAGAGGGTCTATTTCCTTTCAAAAAGCGATCGATGTATGAATGTTTATAAAAACTACAAATAGTTACATTATACATGTGCCCTCCTCTTGAAACCCTTTGCTAAGTGGACCGGGAGGCCGGTTAAAGGGAATAGTTCTGTCTCAGGTCTTGTGCATTCTCTTCCTCATCATCCAGTGCTGCCATCTGCTGACCTCTTCTGCATCCCACACTCTTTATGTCCTGTATTAAATCAGAGCCAAGGTTATTAATTTTAATAGAAGCTCTCAAACTCCCTGGATGGAGCTGCCTTACATTTGGACACTGGAGGTTTTATCTATGGTCTTTCTATAACCTGTAGCTATTCCATTGTCTGCATAAGTCTGGGATTTAAAATGTACTCTTCTTCCAAAAGCTCTGAAATATGCCCATCTCAGCCACTTAGTGCCTGGGAATGGTCTTTCTGTGTGACATGCTCTCTGTGTTCTGTGCCTTCTGACTCCTTCTGGCCCCTCTATACCGTGCCGCAGCTGGAAGAGGCCAGCTTATTAGCTCTCTGGCAGGAAGATGGCAGTTTGGTCCATCTCTGTTCGACAAAAGCTTCTCCTTTGAGTCCCACCCCACAAAGGCTCCCTGTCTGAACAGAAAACCGGAATCCAAATTACTTGCCTACAACACACCTGATACTGCTTCTGGCCTCAGTTAGCAGGGTGGTATTGCTCAGCTTTCTGTGCTCACTTTCTGCAGACAATAGGCAGAAATTCCTGTGAGAAAAAGAATTTCACAGTCTTAGTGTCATACTTTCCTGGGTGATTAGGAAGAATAAAATCTGACTTCTGAGCTATGGGTCTGAATCATTCAAGTATTGTTTTCACATTCACATAGTTAACAGAAATCAACTATGCATCAATTCAAATATCACAGGGTTCAACATGTGTCCATAAAAATATTTCACCTTTCCAGTGAGTTTGGGCCAGACCTTCAAATTGCTCACAGAGAACCATTAATATGCAGTATGGCTGGTGCCAGAGTGTTTCAAAGTATGGTCTGGATCCCTCTTCAGATCCACTGATCACAAGCTCTGTGGAGTGGGGCCTGAGGATCTGCATTTTCAATGTGCTAAACAGTTAGTCCTTATGCACAAAGTTGAAAATCATTGTGCACATGAAGGCTCCATCAATAGCTCTACTGTGGCTATACATTAGCATCCCCTGCAGAGCTTTTAAAAAAATACAAATGCCTGTTCTCCATCCCAGACCTACACTGACTCAGAGCTCATGCTTATCAAGTACTTCTGATAGAGAACTGCAGTCCTAAACATCTACAAGAGATTAAAAATAATAGACACCACTTACTAAACACTTGATAAGCAAAGTACATGTTAGCATATCTTTTAATTCTCACAGTGATCATATGAGTTTGGAAATATTATTAAGCATTTACTATTGTTTCCATTTTTCAATAGGTAACTTAGAGATCCAAAAGAAGTCACACACTGAGGAAGTTGTAGGACTGGGATTAGAACCGATTCCGTCTGACTCTCTGAGCTGACCTGCTCTTCCTCACTGTCGCACATGGCCATTGCCTCCCTGCCATCGGGTGTTTACCGCCACCATTTTAAATGTGTGCACAGATTTTCTTTCCTTATTTTGCTTTTCTCCTGTTTGGTTTCAAAATTAGCACAATCTTCTTACATTTCAGTTCCTTATTTTTTTCTTTGAGATTGTTGAGGTAGAATTAATTCTCTGAGACACCTAACTGATATGTCACTGGTGCACAGAGCATTTCATGAGAGGAAGAGGCTTACTATAATAGATGATGGCTTAGCTTGTCACTAGAGAGAGTCTTCACCCACAAGGGGATTCCTTCCATGATCATTGATTACTCCTCGTCCAGTGAATTAGGCAGCGTGCTCCGCAGGTGTGTTCCTTCAGCAGGCTTTCTCTAACTGTGTCTTCCCTGTGATCCTGTGTTATTGTAATGATACAGTTGGACTGTTCTACCAGATTATGAGCTTCTGAAGACAGGAGGTGGTGTTGCTTAGTTCCCCAGGCCCAAGGCTGACAGACTGAAGGCTTTCAGGACAGTGTGTTGAGAAGCAGATGGCTCGGTGCACCACCTCCACTATATGTCCACCATATTTATGTATACATCTGACATTAAACTTCTCAGTCTTTACTCCTCTGTCTATAGCACAGGAACAATAATATGTATCTGTTAGGCTTGCAGGGAAGTAATGCACATAAATCATGTGATGCTGTTACAAACACATAGAGTGGCTATTATTGCAACATAGTATACAATAAAATGGTCATTCATCCACTCTTCACTGAGTGCCTACCGTTTATGCCAAATACTGTAATAGATTATATTGATATAGCAACAATGAGCAATATAAAGCTCGTAAGACAGTATGGGACATTGAGATAAGAAAAACTACACAATTTTTAATAAATTATATGAATAAAAAAATAGGAACAGAAGAAAGGGTGATTTGAAAACATATAATAACAGTAGATAACTTCATCTGAGGCAGAGCAGAGAGTCACAGAAGCCCTCCTGAGAAAGCCAAACTTGATCTTCTCTTTTTCTTGGCAAATTAGGAGGCAGCATTAAGCCCCAGGTAGAGAGGAGAGAAGAAAGAGAGATTTGAAATAATTATGGCAGGTAATGGAAAGAGATCTGACTGTAAATGATAATAGAACTCCCAGACAGTACTGAGGGATCAGTTCATGATCGACATGAATTCACAGTGAGAAAAAAAAAATCTTAATTGCATGGTTTTCTCAAGGATTCAAGAAACTAGAAAAAATGAAGTTGTTTAGTTGTATTCATTCAGGTTTGCAGATTGACCAAGAAAGTGGTAAAGGGGTTCAGAATATTGAGAAAAGGGTGATTAAAATTATGGACCATGTACTCTTGATTAGATACAGATGAAATTAACAACAATAGATGACTGACAGGAATGCTGAGAGAGGCGTTGTCTGGAAGTCCTGATGAGACCAGAAAGCTTATAATGGAAGTAGATGAGCAGATAATTTGAATTTAGGAAGTTGTCATTTGAAAGTGTAATGCTTGAATTAGGTAATTCACAGATGGACCAGTCTGGGGGAATACCAATCAAGATAGTGACCATGGAAATTGGGTGCCTGAGGTGGAGAGATGGAGAACATCACTGAGTTCCTGGAGGCTTGGAGAGTAGAGTGCTGAAGTCTGTCTGGACTTGCACAATGATCCTGGCTATTACCAATACCTAGTGAGAAGGAATAATCAGGAGGTTAATAACAACTACGCAGGGGAGAGAAAATGAGATCGCATAGGGACAAGGAGTTTGGCAGAATGGCCCGGAGGCGGCTAATAGGAGCAAAGAAGACACCAGCACCACCTGAGTTTAGTAGGTTATGAAAGTATAAACTTCTCCCAAGTGAGAGTTCTGTGGAGCGTGTGTTGTCCTCGGGGTTGGGAGGGGGGAGCCAATTTTAAGTGAGGAAAAGAAAGTCGAGATAATATTCTAAAAAGGTGCAGAACATCAAGGAGTATTTTGATCATGGAGTCCTAGGGGCTCAGGAAAGAGAGGGAATTAAAGAAAAATTAGGTCAGGGCAGAGTTACACACTTTTACATAGTTTATGTGTGAAAAAAAGTAGGTGAAAGATACTTGTACTAGACAAAAACAGCAAAGTTGGGAATGGAGATTTCACCCTATTCGTGCCTTGGACGATGGAGGATACTTTACCCTACAAGTAAGCAAATTCAACTGCAGCCCAATCGAAAGCCTCAGGTTGGGGGTTTAGGTCCAGACATTTCCTTTTCATTTCGTCCCTTACTTATTTGACAAATATTTATTGAATGCCTGCTATAATCCTGGACTTGTTCCAAGTGTTTGAAATACATCACTGAACTACACCAACAAAGAGCACTGCTCTTAGGGCGTTTATGTTTAAGAGAGGTAAGGCAGAAAATAAACAAGCAGCTATACATAAATAAGAGCATTGCATAGTATGTTACAAAGTGATGGGTGCAATGAAAAACACAGAGCATAAAAGTGGTGACAAGAAGAATGAGTTAGAATGGCACAGGGTCAGGTTAGGATGAGATAGTGATATCTGAACAAAGATTAAAGGAAATGATGGAATTAGCCATGTGGCTACTTGAGAGAGGAGCATTCCAGGCAGAGGGAACAGCCATTGCAGTCACTAAACAGGCATGTGCCTGGTTCTATTTTAGGAAGAGCCAGAAGCCATGTGGTTAAGCAGAATGAGGAAATGAGACATCGGAAAATCAGAACTTCTCTAACTTTAATGTTCATACAGATTACCTGGAGATCTTATTAAAATGCAATATCAGCCCTAGACAGTTTGGCTCACTGGATAGAGTGTTGGACTATGGACTGAAGGTCCTGGGTTTGATTCCAATCAAGGGTATATATCTAGGTTGCAGGCTCAATCCCTGGCCCTGGTCAGGGCACATGTGGGAGGCAACCAATCGCTGTGCCTCACTCACATTGATCTTTCTCTGTCTCTCCCCCTTCCTTCCATTCTCTCTAAAAGGAAAAATGAAAAAAATGCAGTGTCAGCTTTAGTAAATGTGGCATGACAGCTGAAATTCTGTATTTCTAGCCAGGTAACAAAGATGCTGCAGGCCTGTGGCCATGCTTTGAATAACAAGAATTTAAATGACTCTCACTTTGGAAGAGTGAGAAAGTAATTAAATTACAGAAGTATAATATTGTTGTGGCATGGTATTAAGAACTCACCTGAGGTTTCTGGTCATGAGCTTAACACAGTGTGGCTATGTGTTTTCTTTAACCACATTAAGCTGTATAGAGACTGGCACAGAATTGGTAAGAGTTGGATTTAACCAGGGTGGTAGTTTTGCCATGATGAGGAGAGAGAATCTAATGGAATCAAACATGTACACAGGAATAGTATAATGATTGACCATGGGATGAATATGGGTAATGACGTGGCTGACAAATCGAAGAGGCCTTGTGGCTTTTCACAGCTAACAGGGCAATGGCCTTAAGCGATAGTTATTAAACATGTGATCTCACCCCTCTTTGGGTCAGTGGTAGCTTCAATAGTATAATGGAGAAAGAGCAATTTCAAGGCAACTTGCATTGATGTGTCAATGATGTCGGGAAGTTTGGGTTATTGATGTATGGATGCTGTTCTCTCTCTCTCTCTCTCTCTCTCTCACACACACACACACACACACACACACACACACACACACAGTAATATGCTATATTGTTAGGAAATGGAAATTTGAGATTTAGGAAGTATCCCATCATATTGTCTTTTTATTGTAATTCTGCTCACCACTGTTTGAGTATCTGCTGTTCACAGCCTTTAATTACTTCATTAATGTGTAATCACTACCGTGGCTACAAGTAAACCCATCACTGACTCTTTAAAACTTATTTACCCACCACTACAGAAACTTCCTGAAGACTCAAGAGAAAATCCCAAAAGCCCAACTTATAGACTATCACACAGAACTCTTCCTTCCTTTTCCTTAGGTCTCAGTTTGTACTCCACCTTGCTCTCTGGTTCCATTACTGGTATTCATACAGATTTTGATCTTGGCCTCTGATTCTTGGAAACTGAGCACTTTTCCTACTTCGCCACTCATCTCCAGCATCTAGATCTTTTGTATTGAAGATTTTTCTGGGTTAGCTTGCCCCTCTGGCCTTATTATAGTTTTAATTAGAATTTCAGGAATCAACTGCTGACCACTCCTCTCCTCCACCTCATTTTTCCCAAAATCATGGAGAGAAAAGATGCTCTCAGTTTCTATTGCTCTCTTTCCTCCCTTGTCCATTTGTTTCCCTTAATAAGACACATGTTATTCTTTCTCACACAAAATAATTCTATTTCTCTATACTTTATTCTTCCTTGTTTCCTCTTGAAGAAGTAATCAGTTATATCATGGGGCTGTAACTTTGGGGTCTTCATTTTATTCAGGCTTGTTCGTTTGTTTATTTTAAATGTCTATAGGGAACAATTCCCCATGATAAATGGAAGGAAATGGACAGAGCTGATACTGTGTGTGCATGTTTTCTCCAGTTGTCTTCAGATTTGGACCAAAGCCTGAGGTTTAAGGATGCCTGGTCTCCAGAAAGCCAGCTTTACTGCAATAAGCAAATTGTACATAGAGATTAACACTAATAGCTACAATGGGAAATAACATTAACTCTGCAATTAAGACAAAAACTTTATATACATAAGGAAATGGGAAGGTTCTTTATGAAATCATAATCTTTTTTTAAAAATCTGGATGGCACTGAGAGATCTTTCAGATAAATCCTGAGATGAGAAAAATTAAATATGTTCTTATCAATATATGTGATCACCTCCATACCTTGGAGACATTTACTACAAGCTATACTGGAATGATAGGATGAGATATTCATTATTTCACATATCTATTTATATGACTTTAAAACAATGTTTACATTTCTCTGTCTCTAAAACACTTGGTTCACAGCTTTATTATTTTGCTTTCTACTCAAGGCATATCTGGAGGTACAAGAAATAAGACCCAGAGAAATAAAGTTTCCCTCTGAACATTTAGGCTATTTAAAAAACACATACTTTGAAGAGTCATGTCTCCCTGAAATAGTTAGCTGCATTTTAATCAGTAAAAATAACTTGTACAAAGGGAGAATTTTAAAAATCTGTTGTTTTCTGAAGACTCTTTAAGCAGTGTAGCATAGAAATTACAAATGTGTCAACTTTAGAATCAAACTGGGTTCAAATCCTGGTTCTTCCATTTCCTGACCATAAAGTAAGCAAATTACTTAACCTTTCTATGTTTCATTTTCCCTAACTATAAACTGAGAATATTGCCTGCCTCACAAATTGTGTTAAGGGTTAAATATATAACCCACACTAAGCTCAACGTAAGTCTTGAATATTATTGTTGACTAGAGGCCCGATGCATGAAATTCGTGCAAGAGTAGGTCTTCCTTCCCCCCGACTTCTGGCACCAGCTTCTCTCTGGCATCCAGGACCCGGGCTTCCCTCACAGCCCTGGCTTCATCCAGAAGGTCATCCGGAAGGACGTCTGGGAGGATGTCTGATCTAATTAGCATATTACTCTATTATTATTATAGATAATTCCAAAAGGGAGTGACTTGGAAAGGTAATGTGAATATTCTGATCTTAGCAAAAGAACATCTTCAGTGATTTATTCATCAATATCCAGAACTTGGTCATTATTTCCTTGATTGAGAGGCTGATCATCTCCCTCGACTGCACTGATAGCATCCAGTTTCTAGACCTGCAAGGGTGACCAATACACTCTGGACTAGAGTAAGTAAGCTCATACCATCAACCCTGTAGTCCCCTTGCCTGATGACCTCGCGCATGCAAAAGTTCTTCTATTTAACACACACTCCTCCACACTATGCTGCATTCCTTATTCATCTGTTTGCCTTCCACATCAGGTTCTGGGCTCCCCAGGACAGGGACCAAACTTATTGATGTTGATGTCACCATTGGGCAAGAGTGCTCTTCTTATATTTGAATAGAATTTTAATGCTGCACTGGAATATAAACATTTTACAGGCAGTGCCTATAACTTATTTATATCTGAAGTGCTAGATTATAATGCAATGCCTAGTGCACAGTAGGCACTGAGTGTCTATTGGGCAAACCTGACTAAATAAATATTGAGGGTTTTTTAAATGATAAATCTAGACCATTCCAAAGCATAAGCATCAGGGTTTCATAGTGTTCAGTTGATAAGGCCTCATTGGCACAACAGCTCACAGAAAGAAACTAGATTAATTTTTTCTTTTTTAAATGAATAACATTATTCATAGATGTCAATCATTTCATTTTAAAAATTAAAAAATATGAAAGTAAAATATGTTTTTGTGATTTTTTATGTTTTTGTGGTATTTTTAATAAAAAGTTCCTCACTATTTCCTATGTTTATATTATAATAAAATGGCTTTTACATGTCAATGATTCCTTATGAAAATAAAAATAAGGATTTATGAGGTGACATTTCACAAACTTTCAGTGAAGCAAATATTAAACCACCAAGCAACCTGAAACAAGCTTTCCTTGTTTCATGTTTTCTGTGCAGAAATAGGTGTTTGCCGAGGGGACAGGTCATTTCTTAAGTTGCACACTGTTCCACACCATAGATTTTATTACGCTGATAACTCCCACCTCAAAATCTTCCAGCTCAAGTCTGTTTCATAATCAGAATTTAGGAACGTCATCAAGAGTATAAATCCATTCATCTGCTTTTATGCACTGTCTGTTAAAGGACCGAAGTTATCTCTGGTCAAGCACTGAACAGATCTTAAAATCTTAGTGAACACCAGCTTTAATACAAACAACTGGGAGGGATGGTTGGGAAGACCAAAACGACCATTCAAGGGCTACACTCAAGAACAGAGGGATTTCTTTCTTCAGAATTTATTAGAGTTTTGAAAGGTAGATAGAAAGCAAGACCTAACTTGCTGGGTGCCATTCCCTGGGCCACGGTGTCCGAGTAATCCCTAAGACACGTGTAATATAGACATATAATTAGTATCCACGCCACAGTACATCTGAAGCAGTTTTCATTGGTGAATAAAAAAGCACTTAAACAGAAGGAATAAAAGAACCACAAAATTTTACTATGTAAAGTTACTTGGCTTGTATTCTCATGTTCAATTACTTTATTCCAAACATTTTAAACAAGGAAAGAAGAGAATAGAAAGAATCACAGGAATTGAATGATTACATTGAGTCAAAAAAAGAATGTTGCTCATATTTTGCAAATTGCAGACTTTACTTTTCTTGTAAATTTTACCACGTAGTTCTTAGGGACACGTGATCCCAAATAAAAGATACTGTGATTGAGTAGTGGTCCCTCAAAGGATGTCCACATCTTCACCCCTGAAAACTGTTATCTTACATGGAAACGAGACTTATCTAGCATCTTTGATTTTACTTTGTACCATCTAACCAACAAATAAATATTTTATATCTACCATTTAATTACTCTTCATCAATCTTCATCTTGGTTTGTCTCACACAATACATTCTCACTTTATCCTGAAATTACTATTTCCTGGTTTGACACAAGCTCAAAATGAGTACATAAAGAGAGTAAAATTGTACAACTGGGATTCAGCAGGTCAAACATCTCAGGGAAAACACAAACGATCTTGAATTTTTTTTATCAGAAACATACATGAATGACTATGCCCAAATTATAGTACTGGGTGTACTGGTTAATAATGATGGATTTTGTAATCAAAGAAAACACATTATTTTCAAGAGAAACATCAAAATGCTTTATTCAAAGTAATGTCCATTGCTAGCTATACATTTCCCCATCTTTCAAGTAATCTGTGGATACTGTCCCAATAGAACTTTTCTTGTTTTGGGGCAAACCATTCAGAGATCCAATTTTCCACTTCTTTGCACGTTTTGAAGTGCTGCTCAGAAAGTGCATGTGCCATCCATCAGAACAAGTGGTAATCTGAAGGAGCAAGGTCTGGTGAATACAGCGGGTGTGTTAATACTTTTCAGGCAAGATCTTTTAAAGTGTCTTTAACTGGTTTTGAAGTGTGTGATGGTGTGTCATCATGAAGCAAAATTACTTTGCCGTGTCTTCTGGAATATTCTGGTCATTTCAAGATCAAAGCATGGTTCAAATTGATTATTTGTTGTTGGTAGCAATCAGTATTAAAGGTTTCACCTGGCTTTAGAAGCTCATAACACACCATACCTTCCTGATCCCACCAAACGCAGAGCATTGTCTTGTTTCTGAAGCGATTTGGCCTTGTAGTCAATGGTGATGGTTGACCTGGATCAACCCATGATTTTGTGCATTTGGGATTCTCAAAAAAATCCACTTTTCATTACCAGTCACAATTTGATGCAAAAAAGACTTTCTTTCATGCCATTGAAGCAACATTTTACTGATGACTTTTCAGTTTTCTGTTTGTCTTTTGTTCAGTTGATGTGGCACCCATTTTCCTTCCTTTAAAATCTTTCCCAATGCTTGTAAATGATCGGAAATTGTTTGCTGAGCAACGTTCAATCTTTCTGCAAGTTGTTTTTGAGTTTGACATGCATCTTCATCCAGTAATTCCTGTTGTAATTGTTGGTCTTCAAACTTTTTCAGTTGACCTGGATGTTCTTTGTCTTTCACATCGAAATCATCACTTTTAAAGCATTTAAAGCAGTATTCACAAGTATCTTGAAATGGAGCATGTTCACCATAAACTTCCCGAAGTATCAACAGCACTTCAAAATAAAGTGATAAATTATAACTTCCCACAAATGCTCTTTGTTTGGCACAAAATTCAACATTTTTAAGTGTAAAAATATGTATGATGTTAACAACTTCAGCAAATTTGACATATGAAGTTTTGAAACTTGTCAATACAAAAAAATAGCATACATATCAAATTGCATATATATCAACATATGTGTAATTCCATCTATTGAAAAAAATCTGCATTATTAACCAGTATACCTAGTATACTAGAGGCCCAGTGCACAAATCTGTGCATGGGTGGGGTCCCTTAGCCTGGCTGGTGATTCTAGCTAGGGGGGAGGGACCAGGGGAGGTTGGCCAGCTGCAGGAGGTTGGCTGTGGGAGCGCACTGACCACTAGGGGGGCAGCTCCTGCATTGAGCGTCTGACCCCTGGTGGTCAGTGCGCATCATAGCGAGGAGTCAACCAGTCGTTCATTCATTTGGTCGTTTGGCTGAGGCTTTTATAAATATAGATTAACCTGGACCTATGCCCTTTGTTATTACCTTTTCAGATATAAGCATGCTGAGCTTTATTTGCCTTTCCCTATATAAAATACAGTGGTTAAAATACACCTTTGAGTCAGCTGACCTTGGGTTTTTACATCACAGCTCTCCCATCTACCAAAACCTTGCTTATCTGCCCCTGAAGCTACTTAACATCTGTACGCTTTAGTGTCATCATCAATAAAGTAGTGATAACAATATCTTGCTCATCATATTGCTCAGGGATTTAATGAAAAAATATATAAAACAGCTGAGTTCAACATAAAGTTCAATTAAAAGTAGATAACATAACATTATTATTATTAATTATTCCATTCATATCAAAAGAGCTAAATCATTAATGACTATTCACTGTATCCTAGTAATAAATTACTAAAAAACATGTCTATAATACATTTTGTCAAAGGAAGTTAAGTTATAAATTGAATTTTATGATATCAAGGTCTGCTAGTTCTTTCTTGCCATTAATCTAATTACCTAGCCAGGCACAAAACAAAACAACAAAAGAAGAATGGAGAGTCTCAATGTTCTTATCTTTGGAAAATTGTGGGAGGTGGGGGTTTGTGTGCAAGTTTAAACATGTTTTCTCTCTATCCTTTTATCAGTTATTTGGTGATTTGCCAATATAAACTTTATGAAAAACCCACTAGATATACTTATTTCCTGCCTGGTCTGCATTTTTATGACCCAGGTTTTATACATCTATTTTAACACTTTATAATGATAGTATTTGTAGGTTGCTACCCCCAATTAAACTTCTCCTTTAGACAAGACATTAGTCTTATTTATATTGAAATATCCTATCTGTATTAAGTGCTCCAAAATGCTATATGCTTAAGTAAAGGAGTGAGAATCATTAAAAAAAAATACTGTTTTTGAGCCCTATCTGTACCTAATACAGAATGGTGAATCTATAATTTGTGTTCTCAGAACTAAACCATATTCTGTGACTTTCCTAGTAAAGGACCTGTCAAGGGACTGACCATGGCATGGGGCTAGACTAACATACCACTTATTGCAAGTAATATTTATAAATTAAATGGCAATTTAAACAAATCAAATTTAAACAAATAAATATTTCTCTTATTAGCTGAATCTATATGTTAAGACTATGGGCAGTCAATATTTTAATTATCCCCACTGTAGGTTTTCAACATAGTCTACTTCATCCTTGTTTTCAAAGACCTTACTCCCCCCCCCTTCCACTGCCCCCATTAATCTTGACAGCACAAATTTGACTGGGTTGCTGTCCATCAGTTTAAACAGTCATACTCTTGTTTGACAAAGAATAAATTCTACCTGAAAACTAATAGAAAACCCAGTGATCAAAAGGATACATATATAATAATTGCACTCTAAAATTGCCAAGCCATAGTTTTCCAATGACATTAATTATGCAAGTAAACTTATAAATATCATAAAAAGAAAACTTACATAGTTTATTGACCAATCCTATTAAAACACTTTGTCATGAAAAGGCTATGTACACTAATTTATCTTTATGGGATTTTATAAAAAGCACTGGGGCCAATATTTATCAAAATAGATCAACAGGTGTCAGAGGGGAGGGAACTAGGGGCTGGGTGAGAAGAGTGAAGGGATTAAGCAAAGAAAGAAAAAAAAGACTCATGGACACAGCAGTATGGTGATTGCCAGAAGGAAGGGGGGTAAGGGAGGTAGAAGAAGGGAAAGAGGGGATTAAAGATGAGGAAAGGAGATTTGACTTTGGGTAGTAAACACATAATACAATATATAGATGATATATTATAAAACTGTAAATCTAAAGCCTGTATAATTTTATTAATCAATGTCACCCTGATAAATTCAATTTAAAAATGGGTCATCAATTACCAATAAGAGTCTATTTTATTTAATCAACATACCTATCAATTGATATTCTGAGCATTAGCAAGATGCAGCAAACTTAAGTGGAGAGAAAAATGGAAAAGTGAAAATCTTTACTTAAATATCTTTATTTTGATGCAGACAAGAAGGAAACTATTTCCTATGGTCGCCAAGGAAAAAAATGCATAAAATTGCATGTGGTTGAATGCATAATAGATGTTAAAAATGCGAGCTATTTAAGTAACAACTTTGAAAACATATTAAAAAGCAGCAGAAATAAAAAAATAAAAAACCTGCTTTCCTCCTTTGAAAACTACCTGGATCACACTTTACTTGTAAAAACAGTAGACGATGTGCCACCAATTAAAATGAAAGCTTTGTTTCTTCTCTTTCACATATGGGTTCTCGATTGATGGATAAAATATTTTGCAAAGCAAAGCATAAGAAAATTACCAGGTTGATTTTGTTCTTGAAAACCATTTTTTCTACTTTTTTAGCAGATATAAGACACCTCATGTGAAGTTGGTTCATGCCACTAGCAGCTGCTGTTACCTGGCAATACACATCAGAGGCTTTTATTATTGTGCTAGAGGCCTGGTGCACAAATTCATGCACAGGTGGGGTCCAGCCGGCCCACCCTATTTGGAGCAATCAGGGCCGATTGGGCGGGGCCGGCCAGGGAGAGTGGCCAAGGGCAGTTGGCGGGCTGGCCCCACCCCCTGGTTGAACTCCCAGTTGAACTCCCCATCGAGGGGACAATTTGCATATTAGCCTTTTATTGTATAGGATTAATCAATGAGGTGAACTGACATTTAGAATGTGCATATAACAGGCCTGGTGACTTTCTCCTTATAATCAAAATATTTTAAAGGTATTTGAAATAAAAATCTCTTCTTTGTTTCATTTTTTAATTCAGAGGTCAAAAAACTTTTCCTATAAAGGGACATAACTATTGTGTTGTGTGTGTTTTTTTAACCATTGAGGTCCATGAATGTCCTCCTCTTCATACTCCTTCCCCTCCTCCTCCTCTTCTTTGTTTTTCCTTCTCTTTCTCATCTTTCAAAATTTAAAAATCTCTTAGCTAGTGGACTGGATCTGGCCCATAGGTATTACTTGCTGACACCTGAATTAATTAGTTCAACAAGTCATTTTAGGCAATATGGCTACTGCTCTCATACACTTTACAATCTACTAGCAGAAACAGATGAATAAAAAAGCATTTAGTGTGTCTAGTGCTATTATGTAGTACAGTTTGCTATCCTTAAACCTCAAAAGTGAGCCAATTTGTGACAAAATTATTAATAGAAGGAGGTGGGGGTTAGAGGTGAAGACTTTCTAGGGAGAGGGAACAACCTGTGTAAAGGCACTAGAGTAAGAGTTTGGTATAATTGAGGAATCAGAAAATTTTTACACATGCAAGACCTTATATGCCATGTTAAAATGTTTAATCTTACAAGCAATGAGAAGGCACTAAAGCAATTTAATAAAGGATATGAAGTGAGCAAATTTGGATTCTTAAAATATCCCTTTGGTTGCAAAGGGAGATTAAATTAGAGAAATTCAAGGTAGGAGGGAGGTCACCATTTAGGAAGTGGTGGCAGTTAATATACAGAAATTAGCTCAGTTTGAGTAGCTAAATATGGAAGGATTAAAGTTGAAATCCCATTTCTAAAAATCACTTACTCTCTTGGCATCTACAAAACCTAACAAATGATATTTCCTCACTGACTTGTCTGTGAAGCTCAAGTGGAATAATGTATATAAAATAATTTAGCAACTATGAAATGCTACACACTTATGAGAATATCAATGTTCATTATTATAATCATTTAAGTTAAAATTATTAAACACAATAGCCTCAATAAAATTGTACTTTGAATACCATTCAAGGAGAGAACTGGACATTTGCTCACCCTACTTTATCTTTTCTTTCCTAGATCAGGAGGCTCATAATTTGCTCCAATATAGCCTCCTAGTAATTTGTTGTGTTGCTGTTTTTTATAAATTGTTTCTAGATATCTAGCCCCCTTGTTGCCTCTCTATATTTACTTTAGAACTGGAGAGGTGGCAAATAAATGACCATCTTAAAATTTAGCCCAGAATTTTTAGGAATTTAAGTCACACAAAAAATTACCTTGTTTGGGAACAGGAAAGATTGTATTTTTTTTTTCCCTTCAAGGAGGTAAGGGAAAAAGAAGGCAAGGAAAAAATGGGGGCAGTGAAGAGTGGAACCTGAGAAGGAAGTAATGATGGGGAGAGAGCCAGGGGAAGAACCCACAGGAGTAAAGAAAGGAGACATCTAGTTTCAATCTTAAAAGTGTCGCTATATGATAGGTAGAGACCACTTCTCATTTTCCATTCCTTGAGGGGTTCTTCAGCACTTCAGAAAATTACTATCTTAGTCATGCCATAGTCATGGATATTTTGTGAGAACTAGATGTTGCAGGTAATTGTAATGGTTGTGAGTGAAAATTGGCAAGTGAATTGCATTTTGAGAGAGCTTGTTTGGAGGTTTTAGCAGGGAAGCACAGCTACTCATATACCCTTGAATGAAGACTGGTCCTCTCCTCTGGGGGAAGGTACTCCTCTTTGATCTAGCCACAGCTTCAAGAGGGACATACCTGGATTGGTGAAGGAGCAGGGACATCCACCTAGCCAGCCAGATCAGTCAAATCAACCCTGGTGATCAATAGGGTGACAGATGTGCCATCATGGGGGGACAGATGTCACAGCCAGATCACCCTCACATCCGTGCATTGCATTTTGTAAGACAGTACCAGGTGGAAGCAGGAGATTGACTGATAGAGGAGGTCATGAGGATGTGAAACTTTGAGGTCCTCTTTATTTTTAATATATTTCTTATTTTTTAAATATATTTTTATTGATTTCAGAGAGGAAGGGAGAGGCAGAGAGAGATAGAAACATCAACGAAGAGAGAGAATCGTTGAGGGGCTGCCCCCTGCATGCCCCCTACTGAGGATAGAGCCCACAACCCAGGCATGTGCCCTTGACAGGAATTGAACCTAGTACCCTACAGTCCACAGGCCAATGCTCTATCCACTGAGCAAACCAGCTTGGGCCCTTTGAAGTCTTTTGGATTCTACATAGAACTCCAAGGAGCAGAAGGCCTGCCTCTCAGCTGACATGTCAGTTGCAGCATCACCATGCATTATCAGGATGGCTCAGAAAGCAAGCCTTGCTTCAGGTAACCAAGTCTATAGCTAGGAAGGTTTGAAACCTATCAATGCAGGGTGTTTAGAGATAACCAGCTAATGTATATTCTTCATACTTTATTCATTACTAGAGGCCCAGTGCATGAAATTGGTGCACGGGGGTGAGGGGAGTGCATCCCTCAGCCCAGCCTGCATACTCTCCAATCTGGGACCCCTCAAGGGATGTCCGACTGCCCGTTTAGGCCCGATCCTCCTAAATGGGCAGTCGGACATCCCTCCCACAATCCAGGACTGCTGGCTCCCAACTGCTTGCCTGCCTGCTTTCCTGATTCCCCCAAACCACTTCTGCCTGCCAGTCTGATCACCCCCTAACCACTCCCCTGCCAGCCTGATTGCCCCTAACTGCCCTCCCCTGCAGGCCTGGTCACCCCTAACTGCCCTCCCCTGCAGGCCTGGTCGCCCCCAACTTTCCTCCTCTGTGGGTCTGGTCAGCCCTAACTGCCCTCCCCTGCTGGCCATCTTGTGGTGGCCATCTTGTGTCCACATAGGGGCAGCCATCTTTGACCACATGGGGGCAGCCATCTTATGTGTTGGAGTGATGGTCAATTTGCATATTACTCTTTTATTAGATAGGATTAGTAGAATAACCTATCAGATGTTCAGGTAAACAAAGTTTTCTGTGAGCCCGTGCCTTGTTTTTGAAAATTATCTGTTTTCTCTCTTTCTTGATATATGAAAATGTAAAATATTAGAATTATATGCAGTACATTTCACACGAACATTTCAAAATTACAAATACAGAACAACACTTATATTCCTTCTGGGAAAAAGATATTAGTTTAGCCACTATATTCATGGAACAATGAAGTGTGTAAAATATTAACAGCTGATATATCACAGAGATGTTCTAAGAGTAGTAAACTTCAGCCCTTTCTTGCGCACTATATCTTTTAGAATGTAGTAGATAGAGCACTGGATTAAATCCCCATGTTTGAATACCAGGTCTAACACTAGATAGCTCTAGGAACTTTAATGTATAAATTCACAGCTCTGTGTCTCTTGTTTTCTCATCTGTAGGATGAAATGCTGAATATATTTTTTACTTGAATATCACAATTCTAATGAATTGCAATGGAAAGGCTAGAAATATACCATGTACTCACACTGTTTTCTTAGTGACAGTTAAATTTCTCTCAGCATCACAAATTCATGGTAATGTAGATGGAATTTATTACTTATTAATCCATGTAACTAGTAGGATCATAAAATATCAGAGTTGTAAGGGATCTGTAAGTACCAGCAAGCCTCTACTTTGGTACAATATAATCAATACATCTCCAAAGTGATCTTTCTCTAGAACATCTCCCATTACAAAGAATTCATTGATACATGACATCTATGTGCTTGTTTGCTGGCATGAGGTCCTATGACTTATTCAAGACATTTGTTTTGATGTCAGTTGCAGATAATGATAACTGTTAAGTACTTTTCTGAAAGACAATGGAAGGCCCCTCTTCTTCTCCTGGCCCTGTAATTACAGATCCCCTACAAAAGAGTGTCGTTGTTTTTTCTCTAATTCATCATCTACACTGTTATTTTCCTTTTATTTCTTGTTTTCAAACACACACAGAGATTCTTTGCAGTAGATAGATAGAAACTGTTGTGCTCCAGTGAATAGGTCAGTAAGGTCATATAATGCTAATATGGAAACCACTGGCTTCTATCCAACAGTGCATAACAATGCATGACCAGACAGAGCTGGATTCACACTTATTTTATTTTTTGTCATTCCTAATGGAGTAGTACAGCAATTTTCAACTTTTCCCCTTTCATGGCACACATAAACTAATTACTTAAATTCTGTGGCACACCAAAAAATACCTTATATTTTTTGCCAATCTGACAAAAAAAAATAGGTATACTTTTGATTCACTCACATTGGATGGCCACTGTTGTATTGGCTGTTGTCTTTTTTTTTTTTTTTACAGTCTAAGGGAAAAGTGCTCAGGGCCCCTGCATAAATAGTCAGGTATTGCATATCTTTTTAAATTCTTGTGGCACACCAGTTGAAAACCACTGCAGCTGATATATCAGAGATGTTATATTAACAGATGTTAACCAGCTGTTAATGAAGAGAGAGAATCACTGATGGGCTGCCCCTTGCACATCCCCTACTGAGGATATAGCCCACAACCCAGGCATGTAGACAGATAACACGTATAACCATTTCTATTTTAGAGATGAAAAAGAATCCTTGAAATATCATATGCATTTATCTGAAGGAAGATTTGTAAATAGCATGTTCTTATCTTTAGATAGATGGTACCATTTTGAAATGTTTAGCAACCCTTTTTTGAGTACATTTTTGCAGCCTTTATTCCTTAAAATATTTCAAAATTGTAACTAAATAAAAGGCTTAAAGCTCAATATTCTCTCTTTCATTAGAAGGAAATGTTGAAAGTGGACTCATCATTCAGTATGAGAGCGGTGCCAAAAGAATGAGAGAACCAGTTACAGGGAGAAACTGTAAAGGCTGCACAAGTTGCCTAGGGACACTTTTTAATTCATATTGGAATTAAAAATGTGAATAATTTGTCATCACTTTTTTTCCTGAATTCTAACAATGAAGACAGTCTTTAAACTTGTGTTACTTGTTTCTTGTTCTTTTATCGAGGCAGAAAGAGGCAACAACAAAGCAGGCTTTCAAGTCAGAAAGCCCAGAGCTTGAGTCCAAGCACCCTACTTCACCGACTTTTCATATGATCCTTATGAATATTCTTAATCGGTTTAATTTCATTTCTCTCATCTAAAAATTAGTTACTAAAACAATGACTATATATAATAACATTACAAGGATTAAATGAGAAAATTACCTGTAAGTGGTTTACTATGTATCTATACAAACACATTCCTCAATAAATCAGACCTATTATTATTATTTGGATATGTTGAACCTGATTGTATATATTGAGGAACCACTAAATAAAAATAAAAGACTAAACTCTTAACTTCTGGATTTACAAAATTTTTTCCTCTATTTAAAAAAAAATATAGATCAACAATAGTCAAAATGACTATATACTCAAAAATATATACTGGAATAAAAACATGTGTAAATCAAGACACTTCTGTATTTTCAGAAGTATGGAGCTATAGGATGGTTTAGTCTATCCTATGTTGCAGATGGTTGCATTTACCTTATGTTGCAGAGTCTTTAGATGTTTAGAGAGGAGAATGAAGCCAAAGGACTGAGTCCATTTTACTCGTAAGAATAACTTTTCTTAAGTTGCTAAGATAAAAGTCATATTGGTAATGTATGTTGGACATCCTCTATTTTCCCTCTCAGGTACTCTCTCTGACCTTCCCCACAGTGCCCTATATCCCATAAGACCAATGTCAGTTGTCTACATCAGCCATTTCTCCTATCCGATACTTTCTGCTTGAGTTCAGCCAATGGGAAGCACCAGCAAGACATAAAAACGAAGCAGCAAAAAATCCTCTCTTCTGGCCAAAAAGACGTAATATAAATCATATTTAATTCCCTCCTCAAAAGATTAAAGAATTATACAAATATAAAACAGTAAATATCAGCTATCGGGCAGCAGGCAGTGCAGACTGTAACTACTGAGAGGGGAAAACAGTTTCGCAGGTTGCTGCCAGGAGAAAGTTCCCAGGTTGCAGTGCAGGAAGTGGAGATCGCTGTGTGAGAAGAGGGAAGTGGGAAACAAAGAAGACCAAGGCAGCTAGAGCAGAGAGCTGCACAGAGAGAGAGCTCCAGATAACTACAGAGGGGCCCCCTGGAGTCCTCAGCTGAGTACTAATGAGCATGTGTGCTATGAGAAAATGATCTAAGGCCTGAGGGAAAAAACAAAATCAAGGAATAGGCAGAACAATCTTTGGCACTAAGACAAGTCAGGAATAGTTTATGTTCCCATCAGACAGTAAAAAGCCTCAGAATTAATGGGGCATTAAGTAAAGTACTCAAAATGGTGTTTATTCAGTTGTGGGACAAAATGAACTCTAACTAAAGGTTCTTTTGGTCCTATCTGACAAAGCTTAAAAGCAAGGATCAAACCACATCCTAATAATTTAACTGTTCTCCAAAGGAAAAACAAGACAAAACTCAGGAATATTTATGGGAATACAAAATATCAAATAAACAAAAAAATAAAATCTGCAATGTCTGCCAAGCAGGAAAATACAACCCACAATGAAAATAGTAATCACACAATAGAAACAGACTATGAAACAATCCTGATAATAAAATTCATAGATAAGGATATTAAAATAATATAGTTAAATATTTTAAGAAGGCAGAAAAGAGTGAGCATGCTAGGTATAGATGTAGAGATATAGAATGCAATATGTATATGAAGATATGAATATAATATGTATATGAAGCCTATGTGTACAGCATTTATTAAGGCTACATTAGTGTACAATAATATCCTAGGCCTTCGTATTCACTCCCACTCACTGACTTCCCCAGAGCAACTTCCTGTCCTGCAAACTCCATTCATGGTAAGTGCCCTATACAGGTGTACTATTTTTAAACATTTATATCATATTTTTACTGTACCTTCTTATGTTTAGATATACAAAAAGCAACATTATGTTATAATTGCCTAGAGCATTCAGTACAGTATCATATTGTACAGGTTTGTAGCATAGGCGCAATAGGCTACACCATAGAGCTTACGTCTATAGCAGGCTATACCATTTAGGCTTGTGTAAGTGCACTCTTTACACAATGTTCGTGCAAAACAAAATTGCCTAATGATTCTTTTCTCCAAACACGTACCTGTCATTAAGCAACACGTGACTGTGTTGGAAGACTTGATATTATTAAGATGACAATTCTCTCCAATTGGTCCACAAATCCAAAGCTATCCCAGTCAAAATTTCAGCATGAATTTTTGCATAAGTTGGCAAGCAAACTCAAAGTTATACAGAAACACAAAAGATTATATAAAGAATTAAACAATGGGAAGGTCTACAAACCATGAAATTAAAACACTTTATAGAGGTATTAGTATAAAGATAAAGATCACCTTAGTAGAATAGAGAGGTCAGAAAATATGTGTAAAATTCACACACATATGGTAACTTGAACTTTGTGAAAATATAACATTACTTCAGTCAGAAAAAAAGGTTTGTTTTAACTAGGGGTGCTTGAACAATTGGATAGTTATATGAAATACAACATGAACTTCAATCTCTATTTTAGTCTGCATGCATAAATTATTTTGAGGTAAATCATAGATCTAATGAAAAGCTAGGATCATAAAACTCCTACTAGAAATTATAGAAAAATAACATCATGAACTTTGGGTAGGCAAAGATTTTCTTTTCTAAAAGTATAAATTGGTATATTTATTTAGAATGAAAATAGAAATAAAAATAAATTATAAATTTTAAAATGCCAACAATTACTGCAAGTTATGAAATTCAAGAAAATAATATTAAATTAACTCATCATTAATTAATTATCTGGTTGGCATATTTCTGTATGAATATTTTCTAGCTGAAAACACTTTGATTGCCTTCTTAAATGACAATTATGCAATATTTTCTATAGAGAAACTTCAAAGATAATTCAATCTTTCCTTTAAAATGATTGATGAAAAAGTTTCACTTATTGACATTTTACAAAGTCTTTTTCAGTTTCACAATTTGTTATGAGTAATGGCATATAAATTTTTAGGACTGCTTTTAAATTGGGAAAAGTCTACTCAGTTTTTTATTTATTTATTTAAGAGCTATAAGAGTTGAGAACATTTAAAATTTTCTTGTGTAAGAACTAATCTTAAATATTCTTTGAAATGATATGCATTAACCATTTTGTTGTCAAAGATCCATTATGGGCACATATAAGAATTTTATGTGATCTTCATTCATGTCATATTTTTAGAGATGTATAAAATGCATGACTTGAGTCAATATTTTTGTGAAAAGGTATAAAACACAGAACTTGTCACACTAAAGTACCAGTTATTTGTAGTACTGCTTAAAGTTTGTGCTCATAAATACTAGGATTCTTACATATTCTTTTTACTCCAGCTTTATTGAGGTATAACTGACAAGCAAAAATGGTATGCCATTGTGTACAATGTGTTGATGTGGTGACTTGGTATACATATACATTGTGACATAATTACCACAATCAAGCTAATTAATATATCTATCAGCACATATAGGTACATTATTTGTGTGGTAAGAGCAGTAAAGTAAGATTTACCCTTTTAGGATATTTCAAATATACTATACAGCATTATTAATTACAGTCCCCATGCTGTATATCAGGTTCCCAGAATTTATATTGAAAGTCTGTACCCTTTGACCAATATCTCCCCAATTCCTATATCTTGACCTCCAGCTTCTGGAAACTATTATACTACTCTCTGATTCTATGAGTTTGATTTGTTTAGATTCCACATATAAGTGAGTCCATCCAGTATTTGTCTTTCTGTATATAATTTATTTTACTTAACATAATATATTCTAGGTTCAGTCCATATGATTACAAGTGACAGAATTTCCTTTTTTGATATGGCTGGGAAATATATATGTATATATATATATATATATATATATATATATATATATACACACACACACACACACACACACATACACACACACACACAACTTAGGTTGTTTCCAAATATTGATTATTGTGAATACTGCTGCAATGAACATTAGAGTACAACTATCTCTTTGCAATAGTGTTTTTGTTTTTCTTAGATATATGTATATAATGTTTCACATACATCATGCCTTAAAAATAACAACTTGTTCAAGACTTAGTTAAATTTCAGAAAAGTAAGATGAAGCTAGAAATGATGAAGATAGAAGAGATTTGAGAGCATGAAACCATGGACAAAGTCAAATATTTGTGTAAAAGGGAAGGAAAGCACATGGAGAAAGAAAGGACAGTGAACATTAGTTAATTCATCAATAACACCTTAAACCTATATATTTTTATTAACCAACTAGAGGCCCGGTGCATGAAAATTCGTGCACTGGAGGGGGGCCCTCAGCCCAGCCTGCCCCCTCTCATAGTCCAGGAGCACTCAGGGGATTTCCCATTGACTAAGTTGTAGTCTGGCCTCCCTCTGGGGGAGGCAATTGGGCCGATCAGGGGAAACGCCACCCCCATCACCCACTGCTGCTGCCACTGCTGCCAGTGGTGCTGGACCAGCCCACACTGAGGCCTCTCCCACACCTCCTCTGCAAAAGGGGCCACAGCCTCGTCCTCTCACACAGCACCGGCTCTTTGTGGCCTCAGCCTCTCACAGCCGCCGCCTCTCCCGCGCCACCAGCCCTTGGCCCTCACAGCCGCTGTGACTGTCCAGAAGGACATCTGGAAGACATCCAGTCTAATTAGCATATTACCCTTTTATTAGTATAAATGTAACCACAATAAATTTTGCTTTAAAAGCTCAAAAAATCCCCACCAGATTAAAAAAAAAAAAAAAAAACTTGAAAGACAATAATATTTTGTTATTATGTACAATAAATAAGAAAAATGGTAAAAGGCAGATAATGAATAGGACCAAACTTGGAAATTTAGAAATATGAAACAGGGATATTGTGAGAAAGTTTATGGCAAACAGAGGCATAATAAATTTCCCAACAGTCCCTTCCGTGACCAATTCTAGCTCCAATTTTAACATTGCCCCTGCTTTGAAATTTCGTGCTGGATTAGAGAAGACTAGTTCAATTCTGACACAAAGAAAAGAAAAAGATAGTGAGAGAAAAAGACTTCCTTACTTTTACCTTTTTTCATGTTGTGACTCCTCAAATATATTTTTAGTGTTCATAATTATCTTAAGGAAAATATATTCTTCCTTTTTTCTTATCAACATAATAAGTCACTATATGGTTATTATATTAGAATGGATATGTTAATTTACTCAGTTGAATCAGTTAGGATAATCTCCCAAAAGAAAAAAACATTTTTACATTTGAGTAAACACATCTTGTGTGACTCATGAGCAATTGTTAAGCTTATTTCTCATCTTGGTATTATTTTCTGGTAGGTCTATTGACCCTGACCTCTTGAAGAGCAGAGAAGACCTTTGCAGATGGTAAGGAGAACAGTTTTATGTTATTGTCATAATGTATGCAAGGGTCAATCAACAGGTATAACAAATCCATCTGAAAAAGGGTTTTCTACACTACAACTGTATTTACTGTTTCAGTTTGGTTTTTCTTTTAATTATTTAGACTTCACCTTGCCAGTCATCATGTCACTGAGAAAAAGAACACATTATGTATAGAGGAACAAAGGTAAGTAAAGCAGTGATTTCTGGTTTGAAACAACTCAAACAAGAAAACAAAAGAGGAATATAGATGAGAGAATCCAAGATGGCGGCATAGGTAAACACCTAAACTGCTGCCTCCCACAACAATTTCAAAACTACAACTAAAAGACAAAACGTCTATCACCCAGAACCACGGGAAAGCTGGCTGAGTGGAAGTTCTACAACTAGAAGAAAAGAGAAAAGAGCATTGAGACGTGCACGAACGCTGAAAAGCTGAGGTACGGAGGCATGTGATCCGGGCTGGCAGCAGGCATTGCTTTTTTCAACCCAAAAGGAGGCAAGCCCCTGATTACTCTGAAATCCAGTCTCTGGGGAGACACAGGGAACCCAAACTCCTACGGGGAGAAGCTGGACTGTCTGCCAGTGAGGGTGGCTTGCTTGCAGAACTGCGCGCAGGAATAATTGTTTACTGCACTGGGGCATGGGCCTCGCGGATGCCATCGGGGACGCAGAGCCGGCTAACTAGCAGCCATTGCTGTTTGCCATGCCCTAACCTAGTGACACCTTGAGACCCCGCCCTGCACAACCTACATACCCACCCAAGCTCCAAGCAGCAGTGTTAGCATAAGAAAGGCCTGCCCTATCGCAGCTTAACCTAGCAAACTTGCAGCCTGGGTCAGACAGCTCCAAAACCTCCAAACCCCAAGCAAAGAGGAGAAAACTGCAGCTCTCACTGTAGCTCCTGCTGAGTGGCCTCAGACAGTAGCTGACCTGCACCCTATTGGAGATCCAGAAGCCAGTGTACCTAGTGGTCAGTGTGAGACACCAGATTTCAACTCCTCACATCCATAAGTGACACATTCAAGACGCAGACTCAGTGAGCACCAAAGCCCCACTGAAACAAGTCCTGCCCCATAAGTGTGTCTTCAGCGCAGCAGTTTTTCCATTATAGCCACAGGGAGTGCTCACAGCTAATTGGCCTGGAGGTCAATTCCTCCCAGCGTACCAACAGCAATTAAGGCTTAACTACACCAAGACTTTGCACTCAGCCCACAAAGGGGTGTACCAAGAGCATCCACCTCATGTGATTGAGGAGGCTGAGCTACTTCCCCCTATAGATCACCTACCACACAAAGCTACTCCATCAACACAGGGAAGCAGCCAAAATGTGGAGACAAAGAAACATGTCACGAATGAAACAAACGGAGGAAAGCAAACTACTGGATGACATAGAGTTCAGAACCACATTTATAAGGTTACTCAAGAATCTTCTTAAAACCGCTGAGAAACTTGATGAGACCTTTAAGGATATTAATGAGAATGCCAAAAAAAATGGAAAAGGATCAGTCAGAAATGAAGCATACACTGTCTGAAATAAAGAATATACAGAAACTCAACTGTAGATCAACGTACCCCAAGAATCAAACCAAAGATCTGAAATATGTGGAAACAAAAAACATCTAACCAGAAAAACAAAAAGAAAAAAGAATCCAAAAATATGAAGATAGTGTAAGGAGCCTCTGGGACAACTTTAAGCGAACAACATCCAAATTTTTGGGGTGCCAGAAGAAGGGAGAGAGCAAAATATTGAAAACCTATTAGAAGAAATAATGACAGAAAACTTTCCCTACCTGGTGAAAGAAATAGACTTACAAGTTCAGGAAGCTCACAGAACCCCATACAAGCAGAATCCAAAGAGGACCACACCAAGATACATCATAATTAAAATGCCAAGGGCAAAAGACAAAGAGAGAATATTAAAAGCAGCAAGAGAAAAACAGTTAATTACTTACAAGGGAGTACCCATACGACTGTCAGCTGATTTCTCAACAGAAACTATGCAGGCCAGAAGGGAGTGGCAAGAAATATTCAAAGTGATGAACAGCAAGAACCTACAACCAAGATTACTCTACCCAGCAAAGCTATCATTCAGAGTTGAAGGTCAGATAAAGAGCTTCACAGACAAGAAAAAGTTAAAGGAGTTCATCACCACCAAACCAGGATTACATGAAATGCTGAAGGGTATTCTTTAAGAAGAGGAAGAAGAAGAAAAAGTTAAAGATAAAAATTATGAACAACAAAATGACATCAAATATACCTACCAACAGGTGAATCTAAAAATCAAGTGAATAAAAAATCTGAAGAACAAAAAAAAAGAGCAATATATTCAAAGTAGAGGTTTGGTACACGAAATTCATGCATTGGGGGGGAGGGGTGTCCCTCAGCCCAGCATGCACTATCTCCAATCTGGGAACCCTTGAGGGATGTCCGACTGCCCGTTTAGGCCCTATCCCGGTAGAGGGATTTCCTACTGCCCGTTTAGGCACGATCCTACCGGGATCGGGCCTAAACGTGCAGTCGGACATTCCTCTCACAATCCAGGACTGCTGGCTCCCAACTGCTCACCTGCCTGCCTTCCTGATTGCCCCAAACAGCTTCTGCCTGCCAACCTGATCACCCCCATACTATTCCCCTGCCAGTCTGTTTACCCCTAACTGCCCTCCCCTACAGGCCTGGTCACTCCTAACTGCCCTCCCCTGCAGGCCTGAGTCCCCCGCAACTGCCCTTCCCTGCAGGCTTGATCACCCCCAACTGCCTTCCCTGCAGGCCTGGTCCCTCCCAACTGCCCTCCCCTGCTGGCCATCTTGTGGTGGCTATCTTGTGTCCACATGGGGGCAGCCATCTTGTGTGTTGGAGTGATGGTCATTTTGCATATTATTCTTTTATTAGATAAGAGAATTAGATAGGATAGAGGCCTGGTGCACAGGTGGGGGCCAGCTGATTTTCCCTGAAGTGTGTTCCGGATCAGGGTGGGGGTTCCCTTAGGGCATGGATGTGGTGGCCTGGCTGAGGGGCCTGTGGTTATTTGCAGGCTGGCCATGCCCCCCTGGAAACCCAAGAGTAGGTCCTGGTATCTGGGATTTATTTATCTTCTATAATTGAAACTTTGTAAGCCTTCATCAGAGCCAAGCGTCCTGCTCACTCCCTGACAGAAGCCATTTTTGTTGGGACTTATTTATCTTCTGTAATTGAAACTTTGTAGCCTTGAGCTGAGGCTGCCAAGGCAGGCCAGGGCTGTGCAAACTTGGCTTCCTCCATTGCTAGGGAAACCCAAGCGTCCTGCTCTCTCTGTGGCCACAGCTTGGTTTAATTTACATACTCACTCCTGATTGGCTGGTGGGCGTAGCTGGTTGGTGTGGTGGAATTATGGTCAATTTGAATATTACTCTTTTATTAGATAGGATTATTGACAGAAATAAACCATTAACCTAGATTTCTATAACCAATGAAAATACCTTTTAAAAATGAAGGAGGCTGCCCTAGCCAGTGTGGCACAGTGGATAGAGCATCAGCCTGCAGACTGAAGAGTCCCAGGTTTGATTCTGGTCAAAGGCACATGCCTGAATTGCAGGTTCAACCCCCAGTGTGGGGCATGTAGAAGGCAGCTGATCAATGATTCTCTCTCATCATTGATGTTTCTTACTCTCTCTCTCTCTCTCCCTTCCCTCGTCCCCTCTGAAATCAATACAAATATATTTTAAAAAATTAATAAATAAATAAAAGTGAAGGAGGAATAATAACTTTTTCTGATGTACAAAAACTGAAGGTTTTCATCATCTGCAAACTCATACTACAAGAAATGCTAAGAGCAGTCTTTCTATAAAAGGAAAATGATACTGTATGGCAATCTGGATCCATACACAGGAATGTGAAGCACTGAAAGTGATAACTACATGGATAAATCTATAAAATATTTTTGTTTTGTGTAAATCTCTTTAAAATGAAATTGTTTAAGCAAAGATAATAATGCAGTGAGTGGTTTACAACAGACAGGGTGGAGCAAAAGTAGGTTTACAGTTGTTCATATGGAAAATCCTATATAATAAAGAGGTAATATGCAAATTGACCCCCATGGCCTCACATCACAAGATGGCCACCCCCACATTGTCACAAAATGGCCAGCAGGAGAGGGTAGTTGGGATCGACCAGGCCTTCAGGGGAGGGCAGTTGGGGGTGACCAGGCTGGCACAGAAGGCAGTTGGGGGCGACAGGTCTGCAGGGGAGGACAGTTGCAGGGGACTCAGGCAGGGTGCCGGTCCCTGTCATCGGGGTGAACCTCTAGTGCAGTGGTTCTCAACTTCCTAATGCCGCGACCCTTTAATATAGTTCCTCATGTTGTGATGACCCCCAACCATAAAACTATTTTCGTTGCTACTTCATAACTGTAATTTTGCTGTGAAAGGGGTCACAACACAGGTTGAAAACCGCTGTCAGGGGTCGCCTAAGACCATCAGAAAACACAGATATTTACATTATGATTTGTAACAGTAGCAAAATTACAGTTATGAAGTAGCAATGAAAATAGTTTTGTGGTTGGGTGTCACCACAACATGAGGAACTGTATTAAAGGGTCACGGCATTAGGAAGGTTGAGAACCACTGCTCTAGCAGTTAGTGAAAATTCTTTGCTCCCATGCACCACAGTCCTGCCGGCCCTCACACCTGCTGCCAGCGTCTGCCCTACTCACACCCACTGCCACCAATGGCCCCATTTGTACCCACTGCCGGTGCCAGCCCGACTCACACCCGCAGCCGGCTCCAGAGCCACTACTCGCACCCACTTCTGGTGCCCAGTGTTGGCCCCAATCGCCCCTTAGGGCTTCTCCACCTCCCCGTGCTCCTGATGGCAATAGGGGAAGCAGCTGCCACTCACACCTGCTGCTGGTGCTGGCCCCAATCACACTACGCCATCAGCGGGTGTGAGCTGGAATGGTGCCATCAGTGGTGGGAACGGGAACAGGGTTGCCGGCAGACAGGGGACCAGGGGCCATGGTGGGAGGGGCTGGGCGGGGAAGCAGAGGATGAGCCAAGACCCAGCCCTGTGCCCACCACAGCCTCGCAGCCCACAGTTCCTTTCAAGGTGCACAAATTTGTGCACTGTGCCCCTGGTAATCTACAAAAAGAGAAAATGAGTACAAAGAGACAAAGGACATATGAGACAAATAAAAAACAATTGCAAATGATAGATTTAAACCTAACAGTATGAATCAAATCTAATGGCATTTAAGGCCAGTTACCTAAATACTCCAAATAAAAAAGAGAGATTGTCAGATTCAATATAAAGCAACTCCACTATGAGGAAACACACTTTAAATATAAGAAAAAATGGGTTAAAATTTAAAAGGTGGGAAAAATGATACCAAGCTAACACTAAAAAAAGAAAAGGCCTGGAGTGGTTATATTAACATGAAAGAATATTTAAAGCAAAGAATAGCAGGTACAAAAAGATCATTTCATAATAATAAATCTTTCAATTTATTGAGAGAATTTAACAGTCCTGAATGCATACACACTTAGTCACAGAGATTCAAAATATATAAGGCAAAAATGGATAGAATTATAGGAAAAATAAATCTACAATTATAGTCAGATATTTTAATAACTCTATCACTATAATTAAGGGAATAATTACAGAAAAACAATACTATCAACCATCTTGACCTACTTGGCATTTATAGAAAATTTCACACAAATACAGCAGAGTACACATTCTTTTAAAATGCATATGGAAGTTTTATAAAAATATACCATATCCTGAGCAATAAAAGAGGTATCAAAGCATTTGAAGGACTCAAGTCATACAAAACATGTTCTCTGACTAAAATCAAACTATTTTTGTAATTACACTTAAGTATTATTTGCTTTTCTTCGCTCTCATTCTCTCATGTGTTTATGGTGGAGTTTTCCAAATCTACATGATGTGTGATATCACAACAGATTGAATGCAGAAGCAGTTATGAAAACCCAACTGCTTTTTTTCTTGTCATACATTAAATGTATTTTCAAAATTTAAAACTATACCACTCTGCTCACTAATATTTTTGAAATATGGTTATTTTTTCACAAAATATATTGATATATAAGACTGAAATTGTTTTTAATTGTTTAATACTGATTCTAAAGTTTCTTAGTTTTAATTTCTAACATTGTAAATATTGATAGATATAACTCATATAAGATAAAAAGGCCCCCTTTGTGTGGGATATAAAACTGAAAGCAACAAAAGAACGAACAAGAAAAACAAACAAAACGCAGCCCGGCCAGCGTGGCTCAGTGGTTGAGTGTCGCCCTATGAATCAGGAGGTCACAGTTCCCAATTCCCGGTCAGGGCACATGTTCGGGTTGTAGGTTCCATCCCCAGTGTGGGGTGTGTGGGAAGCCCATCAATGATGCTCTCTCATCATTGTTTCTATCTCTCTCTCCCTCTCCCTTCCTCTCTGAAACCAATAAAAATATATTCAAAAAACAAAAAATCATAGGCACTGACAATAGTATGGTGGTTACCAAAAGGAAAGAGGGTGGAGATAGTAAAGGGTAAAGGGAGCCAAATATATGGTAACAGTAGATGATTTTGACTTGGAGTGCTGGGCACACAGTGCAATATAATCATGTATCAAAGAAATTTTATTAACCAAAGTTATCCCAATAAATTTAATTTTTAAAAAGCAAGAAAGGTTCTCTTTGGAGACTTCAATAATTTTAAAGCATGAAAGGAGTACTGAGACCAAAAAACTTGATAACCATTCCTTCAGAACAATTCAAACATTGCCACTCCTTGACTCATGAAAACATTACTGATATTTCAACTGGATATCTCCATCTTGATATATCACTCACACTCGAAGTTTAACATACTCAATACCAAACTCATCCTCTTCTCCTCTCCCACCAAATCAGTTCCTTCTATTGACATGTCTGTTTTTGTTAATACTTCATTTTTTGAGACACTGACACTTGAAACCTTGAAACAGGTATAATTTCTTCCCTTTCCCATTTTTGGTCTCTCCATTATGTGCTTGTATTTTGTTAGTTTATTTATCCATCTACCCATTAGATTGTAAATTCCTTGAGGATAGAGTTCATATACTAATCATCTTTTTTATTTCCCATAATAGTGATCCCTTACTCAAAAATAAGACATATTAGTGGAATGATTCACAAATGACTGATTGATAAAAATGACAGAAAATTGGTACTAACGAATTAATTCCTTATTTAATGCAAAATAATGAGTCTGTTCGTAAGCCTCTGGTCATAATTAAACACAACAATGTGATTTTAATTATCTTAGAATTAGCACCATCATAAAATACCAATATGTTAAGTAATGAAAAAATATTAATACATTAGTATACGGAGAGCTCAAGATCAGTTTAGAGCCGTGCAGAGAGTGCACTAGGTAAGAAGAGCTTCCACACCGCCAGGTAGTTTAGATTTTGCGTTAAGGCTTTGGCACCTAAATTTATGCCTCTAATTAAAATAGCCATGAGTGATGAAAGCTGGGTAAAGCATTAACAAAGGAACCTGTGCCAGACTCTGGCTTTGTTTAAAGTAGAGATATTTCCAACCTTATGATAATGATATTTGAAGAGGGTGAATTGTAATAGGGTCCTGACAAGAAACTGGGCGAAAGTTTGACAATCTGGCTACTGACAGACACCTACTCTTATGCATGCTGTGGGAAAGTTCTTGCCCAGGGGTAAAAAGCCAACAAATACAGGTATTTCAGAGTGGGATAATATTTGAGGCCAATGTAAGAGCACTGTTTGGTGGTGAAGTGGTAGGACCTTCATTGCAGATTGTCTTCTGTGGTTGGAGCTGACTGATACGCGAGGTTGCCACTTTGGGTTGGCCAGACTGAAGACACTGTCTTGCATACTAGTGCCTTGTTTAGGTTTACCTTTGTGGAACACAATTTTATTGATATTCTGCAATGATTATGTAAACTTATTACACTGCCCCTAGACCACAGAAAACTATATTTACTTGAACACTAACACAATGAGAGAATCAGTACTTCCTAATCGTCTCAACTAATAGGTGAATCAACATTTGAGAAATTGCATTACTTTTAAAACATAACTACTTTCTTTTCAACTTTTGTTCAAAATCATTTGCAAATTCGAGTTTAGACCTTAAACTCTGTAGCTATCAGCTATGCCTACAGTTACAATCAATTGTGCTATTTTGACTAAATTTATTTTTTAATCAAGGATATCATATTAACTTAGGTCAGACATCATTTTGTTTTTTGCTAGTCAATTCAATTAAAATAAATATTGTAATCTTAAAAGCAGCAAGAAAAAAAACAGGTAGTTATCGACAAGGGAGTACCCATATGACTGTCAGCTGATTTCTCAACAGAAACTATGCAGGCCAGAAAAGAGTGGCAAGAAATATTCATGATGAATAGCAAGAACCTACAACCAAGAATATTCTGCCCAGCAAAGCTATCATTTAGAATTGCAGGTCAGATAAAGAGCTTCACAGATAAGAAAAAGCTAAAGGAGTTCATCACCACCAAAACAATATTATATGAAATGCTGAAGGATATTCTATAAGAAGAGGAAGAAGAAGAAAAAGGAAAAGATAAAAATTATGAACAACAAGGTGACAACAAATACATATTTATCAACAAGTGAATCTAAAAATCAAATGAATAAAAAATCTGATGAACAGAATAAACTGGTCAATGGAAAAGAATCAGGGGCATGGAAATGGAACAAACTGATGATTCTCAGAGGGAAAGGGGCATGGGGGGTGCAGGAAGAGATTAGACAAAGATCTTATATACATGTATGCATTACTTATGGATGCGGACAGTGGGGTGGCGAGGGCCTTTTGTGGGGTGGAAACCAGGTGAAGGGGAGCTATGGGGGGAAAAGAGGGACCTCTGTAATAATCTCAACAATAAAGATAAAAAAAGGAAGAACAGAAAAAAAAATATTGGAAATAGTTTAAAATTATAAAAATACAGGAAGAACTTTTGTTTAGCTTATTTAATTCACACAGAAGTGAACCAGTTCAGTTTCTAGACTAGAAAACCATCTCAGGAAGAAAAAGAAAAGCACTATATTTATTTAAGTTTAGTAATCTTTTGGTGATACCTTAAGTATCAATTTTTAATTTAAAGTATGGAAGAGTTGAAGGTGGTTAAGAAATGAATCACTTTCATTCATTCACCAAACATCTACTGAGTGTCCAGTAGATGCCAGGAACCAATAAAGAAAATCACTACAGAAAAAAGCCAAGATGGCGGCATAAGTTATACACCTGTACGTGCTGCCTCTCACAACCACACCAAAACTACAACTAAAAGACAAAACATCTATCACCCAGAACCACAGGAAAGCTGGCTGAGTAGAAGTTCTACAACTAGAAGGAAAGAGAAAAGAGCATTGAGACCAGGTAGGACATGCACAAGTGCGGAAAAACACAGGTATGGAGGCAAGCGAATTGGGCTGGGTGCACTGTTTTTTTCAACCTGAAGGGAGATACAAGCTCCCTACAGCTCTGAACTCCAGTTTCCAGCGAGACTCTGGTGACCCAGACTCCTATGGGGAGAAGCTGGACTGTCTGCCATCGGGTCTGAAAGTGTGGGTGGCTTTCTTGCAGAAGTTCCCATAGGAATCATTGTTTACCGTGCTAGGGCACGGGATGAGGGGATGTGGAAACATGGGGACATGGAAACACGGGGACACGGAAATACGGGGACATGAAACATGGAGATGTAGAGACAGCTGACTGGCAGCCATCAGTGCTTGCCATGCCCTAGTGATTCCCTGAGACCCCGCCCCGCGCAATTTACAAACCCACCCAAACTGTGCACAGTGGCTTTTGCATATAAATGGCTTGTCCTATCACAGCTTAACCTAACAAACTGCAGCTTTGGTCAGACATCTCCAAAACTTCCAAACCCCAAGCAAAGAGGAGAAATCTGCAGATCTCGCTGTAGCTCCTGCTGGGTGGCCTCAGACGGTAGCTGACCTGCACCCCATTGGAGATCCAGAAGCTAGTGTACCTAGTGGTCAGTGTGAGATGACACCAGATTTCAACTACTCATATCCATAAGTGACACATTCAAGAGGCAGACTCAGTGAGCACCAAAGCCCCACTGAAACAAGTTCTGCCTCATAAGGGTGTCTCCAGCACAGCAGTTCTTCCATTGTAGACACAGCGAGTCCTCACAGACGATTGGCCGGAGGTCAATTCCTCCAGTGTACCAACAGCAATCAAGGCTTAACTACACCAAGACTGTGCACTCAGCCCACAAAGGGGAGCACCGAGAGTGTCCACCTCAGGTGATTGGGGAAGCTGAACCACTGGGCCCTATAGGTCACCTACCACAGAAAACCACTCAATCAACACAGGGAAGCAGCCAAAATGCGGAGACAAAGAAGCATGTCATGAGTGAAAGAAATGGGGGAAAGCAAACTACTGGACATAGAGTTTAAAACCACAGTTATAAGGTTATTCAATAATCTTCTAAAAACCTCTGAGGAACTTAGTGAGACCTTTAAGGATCCTAATGAGAATGCCAAAAAAAAAAATGGAAAAGGACCAGTCAGAAATTAAGCATACACTGTCTGAAATAAAGAATATACAGAAATTCAATGGTAGACCAAAGAACACCAAGAACCAAACCAAAGATCTGAAATATGAGGAAACAAAAAACACCCAACCAGGAAAACAAAAAGAAAAAAAAATCCAAAAATATGAAGATAGTGTAAGGAGCCTCTGGGACAACTTCAAGCTTATCAACATCCAAATTATGGGGGTGCCAGAAGAAGAGAGGGAGCAAAATATTGAAAACCTATTAGAAGAAATAATGACAGAAAACTTTTCCTATCTGGTGAAAGAAATAGACTAACAAGTCCAGGAAGCGCAGAGAACCCCAAACTAGAGGAATCCAAAGAGGACCACACCAAGACACATCATAATTAAAATGTCAAGGGCAAAAGACAAAGAGAGAATATTAAAAGCAGCAAGAGAAAAAAAGTTACCTACAAGGGAGTACCCATATGACTGTCAGCTGATTTCTCAACAGAAACTATACAGGCCAGAAGGTAGTGGCAAGAAATATTCAAAGTGATGAATAGCAAGAACCTACAACCAAGATTACCCAGCAAAGCTATCATTTAGAATTGCAAGTCAGATAAAGAGCTTCACAGACAAGAAAAAGGAGTTCATCACCACCAAAACAATATTATATGAAATGCTGAAGGGTATTCTTTAAGAAGAGGAAGAAGAAGAAAAAGGTAAAGATAAAAATTAGGAACAACAAAGTGACAACAAATACATACCTATCAACAAGTGAATCTAAAAATCAAGTGAATAAAAAAATCTGATGAACAGAATAAACTGGTGAATATAATAGAATCAGGGGCATAGAAAGGGAGTGGACTGACAATTCTCAGGGGGGAAGAGGGTGTGAGGGGTGCGGGAAGAGATTGGACAAAATATTACACCTATGGATGAAGACAGTGGTGGGGGGTAAGGGTATGGGGTGGGGTGGGGAATCAGTGGAGGGGAGTTATGGGGGGGGGAAGAGGAACATCTGTAATAATCTGAACAATAAATATTTATTTAAAAAGAAAAGAAAATCACTACATAAAATATTCTAATTTCTTTGATAGACTGAGGCGAAAGTCACCTCTACAGAAAGTCAATATTCTAGAAAAAAACTAGGACCCAACTGTATCCATTCATTTCTATTATAAACAGAAATGTTATTAATAGCAGCATAGTGACATCCTTAAAAACAAATATCTATTTTAGTATTCTTTAACATGGTTTAGATAAAAGTGAATGATTTAAGAACTCTTCAGTCACTGAATTATTAATAAATTATAATGAAATGAAGCAGTTAAATCAAATGTACCCAATCTCATTACAAATATAGATAAGATAATTGTACACTTTTAAGACCATTTTAGCCATCCTTCCTTCTACCCTAGAGAGATGGAAACAGTTTTCTATTCTGAAGACCAGGTCTTTGTCTCAGTCTATCCTTCACTTTTGGGCCAACACTCTCACCTTAAGCCTAACCTTGACACTGAACTTGCTAACTAACTATTCCATCTCTTATTACAGTATTTCTGTGCTGTTAGACTGTTCCATTTTTGTCTAATTTCCCTGAACTTTCTGTTCACTGTTGTTTCCTTTAATGTCATTGTTTGCCCATATTGCTGTTGGCCTGTCTCTATGCATAGGTCCTAAAACTTTCATCTGAGACTTTTTCTCTATGATTTACTTTTGCATTGATTATTTGAAAGATAGGAAGGGCTCTTTATCTGCCACTTAGAAAATCTCATTATTATGATTTGAAGCATCCAGGCTGTATCATCAGAAAGGTACTTGGTTACAAAGGAGAAAATACACTGCTTCTGCAACATGCCCTTTGGCCTTCATTGATAAAGCACTTGCCACTCACAAGGCCTCCAGCAGAAATCAGAGATCCTGTAAAATCACCATTTCTATAAATCCATCTTTAATTATTCCTACTTCCTGAGTAAATAAGCAATTGATATCACAAGAAGATTTTTGAGTAACACAAAATGAATTCTAAATCATTTATAAGACCCTTTTTCTTCTAATTTTAAGTCACCATGAATAGAGGAATATAGTCCAAAAGTTCTGAGCATCTTTTTAATGTAAACTGGGCCAGCATTTCCTGGAATTGATCTTGATTGAAGGCATCTGGTTTTTAATCTCAGCATTACAAAAAGGTTCTGAGACTCCAACTTGAGCTGGCAAATGAGTTTCAGTGGTTTCTGTCTGGAAAAAAAAGCTTCTCCTTTTGGGACATCAAATTCTCCAGGTTATTTTAAAATTGAGTTACTTTGTGAAATCGGCACTGACATACTTTAAAGTTCCTTGAACTTCAAAATTCTAAGAACATGAGAGGCGATCTGACAGTAATTTTTGTCTATAGACTCAGAAAATTGATGAGTCACTATAAAATTCAGAGGTTTCCCACAATAATTAATACATCTTGGGTCACCATGGTATCCTCTTTTTAAAAAAAGGGTCTCATTGCTCATTCCCATAAAATTGACAAGTAGTATTTATTCTAAGAAAAGTCTCTTCTGCTCATTGCACATACATTTATCTTTGTTCAAATAAGTCATCTTCATAGGCCTGATAGTTTTGAAATATGTTCTAATTGACCCATTACAGTTGTTTTAAAGTTTTTTTCTCAAAAGTTTACTACTTAAAACTTATAAAAATGATGTTTCCCAAATTGAGAAAAAGGAGGAGTGTCTTGGACCTGAACTACCTAGCCTACCTTCCTTTCCTGTTCCAATTCCAGAGGCACCTCAGCAGAAACCCAATACTCTATAACTCTCAGATAGAATAATTTGAAGCTTTTCTAATAAGCATTTCTCAAAAAGGTAAAATAGAGAAAATGTGGCTTCATGTTGGTATAGGGAATCATAAAGGGCATGGGCTGGGAATGATAAGGCAAAAATTCTAGAGTCTCACAGTTGAACAATCTTGGACAAGATGCTTAACCTCTCTGAACCTTTATTGTATTCATCTGCAAAAGGAACAAATAGTATTTAACATATGGTTTTGATTCATATTTTTTGAAATTATTACAAGGAACAATTTAATACAGTATTTGTATATAATTGTTACATTATTAATTGAAATAAAAACTCCTGTAAATAAAGTTATTAACAAAAATTAAAACAAAATTAAATCTTCACATGTGGTCAAACATTTTTAATATGATTCCAGAAGTAACCAGAAAGATACATACGTAGTTTTAGTTTTTAAAAAATCGTGTTCTTGGGAAATCATTCATTTTTTCCTTCCATGCAATCGTGCATTTTTTATTGATAAATGTTTATCTAACACGTGCTCTATGCCAGCACTTCCTGAGTGCTGGGATACATAGTGAATTAGGGTTCTGAAGCCCTTCAATCCTTCTGATGCTTTTTGACTTGGCACTGAGTTTATCTCCACATGACTCTTAAAGGTTCACATGCAGAGAACAAGTAATCAACCAGCTTCAGCTCAGCTCTGGCCTTCCCTTAGGGAACTCTCTTGGTTATTTTGAGAACAAATAACTGCTTACTCACAGTGACTTTTCTGCATGGCATCTTTTCCTCTATAATAGGATCTGCCATTTCCCTGATATTTCTTTAAAATTAAGCCCTTCCTTCTGATTCTCTAAGGCCCTCCCTATGATGGACATATGATACATTCCCAAAACAAGTTGATTGTAGATAACAACATATCTGAGCTGTCTCAGCTTGTTGTCCATAGAAATACCTACACCAAGTAATGCTTCAGTGTTATGAACTGAGCTGTTATCAAAGGCTGATACAAGAAATGGCCATTTAAAAAACGTTACTGTATTTTCTGTAAAACATGGGTTGGAGACACTATCCATCATTGTTACTCAATATCCACACGATAAATTTCTTCTAGAATTTAGGGACAGGAAAGTATTTGTCTCACTAATAAGCTTTTATGTTTTCTATTATCTGAAAAAAGTAGTATAGCATGGTACTTAAGATGATGTCTTTGGAGTCAGACTTGGATTTGAGGCCTAGTCTAAACTTTTTTCTGACTGGAAAAATTTGAAAAATTTAACTCTTTAAGCTTTGTTTTCTCATTTGTAAAAAGAGGCCCTGGTTTTGTGTGTGTGTGTGTGTGTGTGTGTGTGTGTTTTATTTATTTGTTTTTTTTAATAATTCAATAAGATAATACATGTCTCATTGTTTATAGTGAACACTCAATTAATATTATCTTTTATGTTTACTATGAGAAATATAAAACCCCGTAACTTTTTCTACCTGCCCTGTCCACCCCTTCCATACAATCTAACCAAGATTTGACTTTCATGGCCATCAGTTCTTGATCTTTTGTATAGAATTATTAACTCTATGTCTCCCTCTTGGATTTCTATTTAATTTTTTAAATTTAATTTTTGAATATGTTATTGAATACATTATGAATTTGCTTTGGTCCATTATTATCTTGGAAATTGTTTTCAATTATACATCTTCAGGAATTATATTGCTTCATATTTTTTTATTTATTCCTTTATTCATTAATTTATTTATTTTAAATACATTTATGGCCATGTGGTTTACAGTCAATAAAATGAACCTATTTTAAGTGTACATGTGGGAAGTTTATGCACTCATGTAAACACTGCCAAGATCAAGATATAGAATATTACATCACCTTATAAAAGCTCCCTGTCACTTTTCCAATTAAATCCCTCACCACCCTCATCCCTAGACCCAGCTAACCATGAATTATGTAAATAGTATGATGTTGAAGTCCAAACCAGCATGAAAGTTGGCCTTCAGTTAACATTTGTCAAGATACACATTTTTTTTCACTTCGACTCCAAACCAAGATAGAGGAGTTTCCTTGTCTTCTTACCTTGTTGACTAGTATCTCCTTTACTAAAGTTAAAATTCATTAAAAATTTCACTTCAAATGAACAACTCACTTCCAATTCTCACATTACATGGAACCAAGGACTTGTCTCGTATTGTATTGTTAATACAATGCAACTTTCTTAATTTAGAAGTTACAAAATTCCCTCAAGAGTTTTGCATTTCTAGAATTAATTTATCCCTTGCGAGAGGGTGCAGGCCAGACCAAGGGACCCCACAGGTGCACAATCAGGGCCAGGCAGGGACGTGGGAGGTTGGCCAGCCAGGGAGGGACTGCGGGAGGGCTCCAGGGCATGTCCGGCCCATCTCGCTCAGTCTGGATTGGCAGGACCCCAGCAGCAAGCTAACCTACTGGTTGGAGTTTCTGCCCCCTGGTGGTCAGGGCATGTCATAGCAACTAGTCAACCAGTCAACTGTCTGCCCCCTGGTGGTCAGTGCATGTCATAGCAAACAGTTGAGTGGCCTTAGCATATCATTGGCATATTGCTCTTTGATTGGTTGAATGAACGAATGGGCGAACGGACACTTAGCATATTAGGCTTTTATCATATAGGATGTTGTTAACGTAAAAAACATTCAAATTTGTAAAGAAATTTTGTGAGTTTACTTGAGCCAAACTGTTGACAATTGCCAGGAAGCAGAATCTCAATGTATTGCGATAGTCCTCTGGAAATGGCGTTTTCCCACCTTTTCTTATATATTATAATCAAAGGAGGAAAGGTAAGTGAAATTCATTTGTGCTAGATCAGGGAGGCGGGAGAAAGCAAAATGGGCAGGGGTGGGTGGAGGACCCTGGTATTGGATAAAAAGCACATGCTTCCTTTACATAGGTAGGTATAGGATAGTTAACAGTCAACAAGTAACAGGATAACCATAACAATGAGGGAATTTGTGATCTCTGCCAGGGCACCAGTGCTGTGCCTTGAGGGGTCTGGAAAAAGAGAAGTTACAAGTTATCCTGACATTTCAGGGGTATATTATTTTAGATGCAAAAAGACAATAGGCTCAGTAAAGATTGAAGTTAATTTTTGTCAGGAAAGATACTGGCCTAGGACACGACTACTCACTATAAACTTGTTTTTTTTAAAATATATTTTATTGATTTTTTACAGAGAGTAAGAGAGAGGGATAGAGAGTTAGAAACATTGATGAGAGAAAATTGCCCGCAGCCAAGGTACATGCCCTTGACCAGAATCAAACCTGGGACCCTTCAGTCCGCAGGCCGATACTCTATCCACTGAGCCAAACAGGTTAGGGCTATAAACTTCTTTTTAATTAAAAGTTTTAATTTCAGATCATCCTTTATGGTTACTTTAGGTCTCTTGAGTTTACAAGGCCACCATGTAGGCCTTTCCTGAGTTAGTCAGGTTAGTATGTGGTCCCTTTTTGTCCACAATGTCTGGTGTGTGTTTTTGTTTATTTTATTTGATCTTTAATTTCTTGAGGTCTTTTATTTTTTATGGTGTTTATTTTATTTGTTTTAAATTGGGGAATTTTCAGGATAATTAATGACTAAATATTGTTAAAAGTTGGATTCTATGTCACTTTCACATTAATAAAAAAACAACAACAATAAAAGTTATTTGTTTATCATTGATGCTCAGGGTACCATGCATGGCTGTGCCATTACCAGCTTGCCTACTGTTTATTTGTTTTGATTTGTTTTTTTTTTAAATAAACAGTCCATGGAAACTTGCAGACATGTGTGGGAAACACATATCTTATTGCAGTACCAGAATAAAATGACAATTTGGAATCATGGCTAATCAACTGAGAGGCAATACAAGCTCACATCAACTGTGAGCAGTGCTTGTCTTAAGGATTGGTTTGTTGGTTATTAAAAGCAACAAAACAAAAGTGGAGAATAACAACAACAACAAAAAGTTCTCACCCAAATAATATGGTAAAGAGTTTAGGAAAAACTATAAAAGACTTCTGAAACTTCATGACACTATTTCGGTCTAGAAATGCCCACTAGAACCTAACAACTCTCATGAGTCTGACCTTTCTCTACCTCTTCATTTCTCTGAAATATACACTTGTTTTCTATCTCATGTCATTTCCTTGGGGTTCTGCTGTGTGTTAATGACTTATAATAAGATGGAAAAATGCATGCTATTGTGTTTGGGTAGCAAATGATTTACCCAGGAAATATAATGTCTAAACCTAATTAAATTGCTTGTCTCCATAAAGCCCTCAAGGGGCAATGTTAACGGTGAGATTTTCAGACATTGTGTCAGCCTCATGGGGATCTATTTTTCATTGTGAGGGAATTTGGCATTCTTCAAATTTTACTGCCACTGAATGGAAGATCACATTGTGCTTTTATACTGTAGTGTAAGCACCCGGTTGATTTATAATATAATATCCTGTGGAAGTTAGAAAGGTTTACATTGCACAAAGAAATTTAAAAGTTTTTAATTTGGGAATATACTGGTGGTAGTTTGAATTACAGAATAGTGAGGATGAAATAGTTAAAAATAAAACTCTGAGTGGACAGGGTTTTGTTGATACTGTATTTAATACTTATATTTTATTAAAATTGCTTTGCCAGTAAAACAAAGCCCTTAATTTAGGAGATACATTTTCATTTCTTTTTGTATTTTTAAATTATTGATTACATATGTTTGAATATATGGTATATTTGCATGGTTCAAAATCAAAACAAAATTACCCTGTTCTGTATTCTGGCATTCTAACTAAGGAGGAAAAAAGACTATCCCAATACTTTAGGGAGTACATTAGGGGACATGGAACCTTCTCAAATATAGAAATATCCAGAATAACAGAAACAAAATTAATAAAATTTCTGCCTTAAATGTTTAACATTGAACAATGTCATACTGAATGCCTGAAAAGTTTTTGTACTATTTAGGAAAATGTCTTGCTTTGCAAGTACCAGGATACTCAGCTTATACATGCACAAGAGGAAACAATACAAAATTATTACTAAAACCAGGACTTCCCACAAAGAGAAGTCTCCAACATATTGAGACACTTGGGCTATTTCAGAAGAGAAAGAGAGTTCTGTCTTCCTCCCCTGGTTAAAGATTTTTGCCAGTTTCTCATTGAGAAGGAACTAGAAATTTCTATCAACACATCATTGAACGGTGTATATGTATATGAGTATGTATATAAAATACATACATAAAAAGTTGGAGGGAAAGAATCCATTTTTCACAGAAACATGTGCAGACTTATGGATCCTACCTGACTATTGCAAGCCCAAACGAGGATTTTCAGTTAAGCAATACTCTTTCCAGAAGGTTCTCTATTAAGACAAATTTCTTACTGCATGTACCACATATTACAAATTATAAGTGTACATTGTTTGCATCATGATGTCAATGCTTATAAAAATGCATTAAAACAGAAAGTATCAAAAAGGAGACATATGTAATACTTTAAACATAAAAAGTATCTATAAATAGAGATCACAGAATCATAAAACATTAGATTTGGAAAGAACCTAAGAACGACAGCTACTTCAACACTAATTATTGGACAGATGCTGTAATATAGACTTTCAATATATTGATTTCTTTGATACTGACAACACAATAAGATAGGTACTATTATCATTCCTATTAATTATATAGAGAGGGAAATTAAGTCACAGAAAGTTTAAGTGAGTTATTCAAGGTCACATAGCTTAATAATTTTTGAATTGGGGTTTAAAACCAACTCCAGAGTCTGTGTTCTTAATCACTAGAAGTCTATGGATCATTCCCAAGTAAGTTGGCATAGACAGTATTACAATAGGAATAAAAATTTTGGGTTGGAATCACATTCAAAATTTATGACCATTGAAAGAAATTCTTCATCAATATTTTTAGTTTTCAATTATTGACATGTGACTGCATTTAAGAAAAATAGATTTGGCTGGCCCTCTTGATTATTCTAAGCAATTATATACTTTCCTTTATCTAAAAATAACCCACAAAGGTCCATTAACAACATAGAATAATGGGCCTCATATTTTTTATAAGAGGATAAAAGCTAGAGCCTGCCATTCTTAATCCTAAAAAAATATTTAAAACTTAAGTCTATTTTCACTTAATACAAAATGACTTTATTAGAAATAATTGAAGTAATTATTCCCAAATTGATCTATGCTTCCCACTGCTTCAGATTTCTATTTTCTTTCTTTTGAGATTTCAGTGTTTCAAATGTAAAGTGCTTTGAGACTTTTGTAAAAAGATGCTTTAAAAATACATACTGTCAAATTGTTACCAGTTTCTGTAAAACTCAATATTAAAATTTTGAAGTGACTCATCTTAGATTTTCTATGTTGCCTATGTGACCTACATCACAGATATAAATGGTTTTAAACTAGAGAACAGGAGAGTGTCATCCTTTCAGTAAGATGACCTTAGATGAATATATATATGGTTTTTATTTTTTACTAACTTGAAGAGAATCAATCTCTCTCTCTCTCCACTTGACAGTCATAACATGCATGGTGCACTGGGAGACTAATGATGTTAAAATATCAAAAAATGGTTTTAACCACTGCCATACAAATGCTACCTTGAATTCTTGAAACATTAAAAAAAAGTGATATTGAAAACCATTTTCTTAAATAAATGGAAGAGTTTGTTTCTAAATATGATTGTTAATTTTTCAAGTGTTACGTTAAAATACTTAGTGAATGTCAACTAGTCTCTTTTTTAAATATGAAATGCTTTGCAATATTCAAGAAAAATTATTCTTTTGTCATTTACAATGTGTGTATAAACATGTAATTTTCTTATATTCAACCTTATGTATAAATCACAGGAGCCATATGTGCCTCCCAATTTCTTATTTTCCCACAAATATCTACTTCATTCCTTCATCCATATTAATAGAATTTTTAGCAGGGCATTTGGCTACTCTGAATAAAGACTACAATTCCCAGTCTATTTTGCAAATTAGTTATGGCACGGTGACTATGTTCGGTTACTGTCATGAGATAAGAATGTAAAGAGAGTTAGCTTGTGAGAGCTTTTGGACTAAATTGCACCACCACCACCACCACCACCACCACCACCACCACCCCACCCCACCCACATACTATACCCCCCCCCACACACACACACACACACGCAATTTGTAAGGTGAGACTCTAACTCCCAATTTGATTATGTTTGGAGATAGGACATCTAAGGAGTTAATGGAGGTTAAATGATGTCTTAAGAGTAAAACTCTAACTCCATAGGAGTATAAGAAGAGGTCCTTATAAGAAGAAGAAACACAGAGCGTGTGTGCACAGAGGAAAGGCCATGCTAAGGACACAGTGAGAAGGCGGAGAGAGAAGAAATCGAAGGAGAGAGATCTCCAGAGAAAGCAAACCTGCCAATGCCCACCTTAATCTTGGACATCTAGCTTTCCGGATTGTGAGAAAACTAACTTCTGATATCAAAGCCACCAAATCTGTGGTATTTTGTTATGGCAACCTTAACTAATAGAATTTTACAATATGGTCAAGAAAGCAATAAAATGAATATGATTAATGCTGGTTGTTATGATTAGTTTTAGACAAGCAGTCTAAACTTGAGTACAAACTATGCAAAGCTCTACTATAGCATTTTTGAAGATACAAAGGTTAAAAACATGGTCCATGACCTCAAAGTTTGTAATCTACCATAGCTATGGTTGAAAGTGTGTTCCATCAAAATTCTTGTGCTGGAGCCTCTTTGGGAAATAATTACATCTATATAAGGTCATAAGGGTGGGGCTTTCATAATTGGATTGGTATTCTTATAAGAAGAGAAAGCACAGATACCTTCCCGACTATCCAGCTCAAGAGCAGCTATGAACTTGGAATGGGTATCCAACAGTAGAAGTTGAACCTATGCCAAAAGTACTCCCTGGATGTGTTTGCTTTCCTGCCTTTTCCCTGGCTGGTCAAGATCTGGTTTTTCCAAGAAGTCTTCCTTGTCTCAGCATACACAGAGCAGAGCCAAACCAAACGCTATGTCTGGCACTTAGCTGTGGACTGTCTCTTCTGGGTGACTGTACTCCACACCTGGATCATCATCTTCCAGGTCTACCAGTCCCATTGGAGCGTCTTTGGGGGCTACCTCTCCCTCACCATATCTCTGTGTACCCCTGACAACTTCTACACAGGCCTGAGACCTTCTCATTCTCCCAGGATAAGGAGAGGGGATAGTGAATGGTAAAGGGGGCCAAATACATGGCAACAAAAGATGATTTGGCTTTGGATGGTGTGCATACAATGCAATATACAGATTATGTATCAGAGAAATATGCACTTGAAAACTATGTGAACTTATTAAACAATGTCACCCAATTTTTTAAAGTCTTTCCTTCTTTTAAGTTACTATAGTTGATTTTGTCTAAATTTAATACATATGTGATGTAATATTTTTACCTGTGTTGTCAAAACAAAGCAATATTTTGTTTTGTCAAATGATAAATGCTGTTATTAGTTGCTACTAGTTTACTAGAATAATATTATTACTTATGTGTGGCTCTGAGGAATGCTATGTGTATGTTACATATATTAGAAAACGCCTCTTGCATTTGGCTATCATTTGTAACTAGAAGCTCGGTGTATGGATTCGTGCACCAGTGGGGTCCCTCTGCCTGGCCTGCAGGGATCCGGCTGAAATCAGCTCTCCAACATCCCCTGAGGGGTCCTGGATTGTGAGATGGCAGTTCTCGGGTGATGCACCCCGGAATTAGGCTCCCTCCTCTCTGGTTCCAGGTGCATCACCCGAGAACCCCAGCTGCCAAGTCACTGCAGCTCGGCAGCTCCTGCATTGAGAATCTTCCCCCTGATGGTCAGTGCATGTCATAGCTACCGGTTGGAGCGTCTGCCCCCTGGTGGTCATTGAGCATCATGGCTACCAGTCAGATGGTTAAACAATCAGGCAGTCGCTTAAGCTTTTATATAAATAGATGCTTAATATTTTCTTCATAAATACATATTCTTAACACCAAGTTTTTCCTCATATCTGGCTTTCACACTGATGACTGATATGTACTATAATTTTACCAGCTGCTATTGATTCCAGTGGGCCAGAGCAAGAACATGATATGAATTGAGTTTCATGTTTAATAGTTCTTATATTTCTGAGCCAAAATGGGAAATTTTTTAGATAATTTTAAGTTGCTAAACTACCTGACAAATCTTGGAAAGATCATAATCACCAAAAGTGATTCCTTTCACTTAACTATTCCATTGGCTTTAAAACTATTAATTTTATTTTTATGGTATGCATAGACTGAATTTGCATACATGAATATGGTAGAATTATCCTTGGCTGGGGCTTACAAAATTAATACCCCAAATAAAAGAGAAAACATATAAGATTCAAATAAGAGCTCTTTAATTATGAAAAGAGCAAAACCAAATAAAATATATCACATATTTTTATCCAGTTAGGAGCCAGGATGAGAGAGAGCTAGTACTCAAACTTTCAAGTTACATTTATCCTATAATAGTCACTATTTTTAGGCCCGTCTTTATATGAGTCGTAAAGGAAAGCTCAAAAAGTAAAAGATATGAAGGTTCCTCAAAATTTGCACTTCATAGAAATGCCAAAAAGCTATAATTTTAGTTCAAATTAGGCATATATATCTACCTAAAGGTATTTTTTCAAATGCATAGCACATTTTATTTGTATTTCAGTGACCTCATTTTAGCTTTTGTTTAAAATTTTCTATCTCATCACAGAGAATCAAAATCTAAGAGATAAAATTTCAAAAAATAACAAATGAAGTGAATTATTTTTTCTGTGCCTCCAACCTTCAATATGGACATAATAACTTGTAAGAGTAACTGTATGAAAGAAGGAAAGATTATTTAATAGTCACAAATTGCCTGCTGAATAGCAATTTGTGGCAGATTTTTGCTTGAGCACCAAAGTAGAGGATAAGAGCTGTGCCTTAGGAACTGGAAATCATATAAAAGTTGAGGGATTTTAGTAAACAACACAATTAAAGGGAGCAGTAAATATGGCCACTAAAGAGTCTAATAGTATTTTAGGCTATTCCAATAGAATCAATGAATTGACAGTTCCTTTCTATTTTATTTTGGGCAATCATAATCAGGTATAGCTGCCACATTTAAAAAACATAATATACATAAACAAGAGTGACCAGAGGAGAGTAATGAAAATAATGAAAGAATTCAAAATAATGTTCAGTTGAAAAATCTATAGATGCCAGAAAGACATGAAGAAGAAAAGACTCAACAGGTCAGAGGTAGAGATCATGTTGGCAACATGTAAATACATGAAGAGAAAAGAAGAGACTACACTTGTCTTATAATAAGCCCCCAATTTTGTTAGAAAGAGATTTTGTTTAATAACAAAAATTTTCTAATAGATCAGGATCTCCAAAGAAAGATAGACTACCTCAAAAAGTTTTATATTCCCACTCACTAAAGTATTGATTCAGACTACACTGATAGTTGGCAGAAATACTGTAGATTCAGTAATATAAGAGTAAATGAGCTATATAATGTTTAATGTTCCTTCCAAGCCTAAGGGCCCTTGATTTCAGGATGCTAGAATATATAATTAGCTAAGAAAAAGTAAAAACTATTTATTTTTATAATGAGTGTGACAACACATGAAAAATAATCTATTCAACACATAACTTCAAATATTTCTATATCATAAATTTTGTAGACAATATTTTTTCCAAAGTGTGAAAGAGATCTAAAGGAAAGTATAAATTTATCTGACAAAAAATGTCATTGTTTTCTTTTCTGAAATTTATTTACAAGGAACTCAAAGTTTTAAATCTGAAGTAAGAAAAAATAATAGCAAACAAAATTTAAAGTGAACATGAGATGGTATTTCCAAGAAATATTAAAAAAAAATGTTTTTGATGAGAAACTCATATTGGAGGAGAAAAAAAGAAATGTATGGCTATTTTGTAAGGGAAAGCAGAATGCTCATAGAAAAATACTCTGCTCTCAGTCTTTTAAAACACTGATACCTTATATATTTTGGATATTAACCCCTTATCAGGTGTATCATTGGCAAATATGTTCGCCTATTCAGTGGGCTCCCGTTTCATTTTGTTGATGGTTTCTTTTGCTGTACATAAGCTTTTTATTTTTATGTAGTCACACTTGTTTCTTTTCTCCTTTTTTTCCCCTTGCCCTTGGGGATGTATCAGCAAACATATTGCTATGAGGGATATCTGAGATTTTGCTGTCTCTGTTTACTTCCAGAATTTTTATGGTTTCATGACTTACAATCTAAGTCTTTTATCCATTTTGAGTCTATTCTTGTGTACAGTGTAAGTTGGTGGTCTAGTTTCATTTTCTTTTTTTTTTTTTTTTTGCATGTACCTGTCCAATTTTCCCAATGCCATTTATTAAAGAGACTTTCTTGACTCCATTGTATGCTCCTGCCTCCTTTGTCAAATATTAGTAGAGCATAATGGTGTGGTTCAATTTCTGGGATCTCTGTTCTGTTCCATTGATCTATATTCCTGTTCTTGTGTGAATAGCAGCTGTTTTGATTACAGTGGCTTTGTAATATAAGTTGATATCTGGTATTGTGATCCCTCCTAGTTTATCAAGGTTGCTGAGGCTATTTGGGGGCCTTTAAGGAAGACAAGCAATCCAATTAAAATATGGGCAAAAGAACTAAATAGACACTTCTCCAAAGTAGACATACAGATGTCCGAAAGACATATGAAAAAAATGCTCAAAATCAATAATCATCAGAGAGGTGCAAATGAAAACTACAATGAAGTATCACTTCATACCTGTAAGAATGGCTGCCATCAAAAAATCAATAAATGACCAATGCTGACGAGGATGTGGAGGTAAGGGGACTCTAGTACACTGCTGGTGGGAATGCAGACTGGTGCAGCCACTATGGAAAACATTATGGAGTTTCCTCAAAAATATTAAAAATGGAACTGCCATTTGACCCAGTGATCCCATTTCTAGGAATATATCCTAAGAAACCCAAAACACTAATCAGAAAGACTATATGTACCCCTATGTTCATAGCAGCACAATTTACAATAGCTAAAATCTGGAAACAGCCCAAGTGCCCATCAGTAGATGAGTAGATAAAAAGCTGTGGGACATTCACATCATGGTTATTGTAAAAAAGAAGGATCTCTTACCCTTTGAAATAGCATGTAAGGACCTGGAGATTATTGTGCTAAGCAAAATAAGCCAATGAAAGACAAGTATCACATGATCTCACTCATATGTAGAATCTAAAGAATAAAACAAACTGATAAACAAAACAGATCCAGAGACATAGAAATATGAAACAGACTGATGAATTTCAGAGGGAAGTTGGGAGTGGATGGGTGAGTGGAAAGAAATTAACCAAAGAACTTGTATGCATATATGCATAACCCATGGACACAGACAATAGTGTGGTAAAGCCTGGGGCAGGAGGAGGGGACTTTCTAGAAGGGGTCAAAGGGGGGAAAAAGGTACATCTGTATTACTTTCAACAATAAAGATATATTTAAAAAAATACTGATACCTGTATGTGGCTACAAACTCTTAAACTGCTTCTGTTCTCATGGGTGCTCAACTCAAAAGGTCTTGCCTCAGTGTGTTTTCACATGCAGCACCTTCAGTATCTGACCATTGTTTGCCCTGGTCTCCTGAACTAAAGGTGTATTTAATCTCTCACCTGCAGCCTCTCAAGGTACATGGTCTCTAACTTTCACTCAATATTCCTTTATGAAAACACATTTTAGATTCCAAAGAGATGAGAATTGTGACCCTTCTTATCTATATATTCCAGAAGGAGGATACAGTTGCTGCATGAAATTTAAAAAATATTCAAGAGAGCTATAATTCAATAAAAATTTATTCCCAGCCTCACTCTTCATAAATGTCCATGTAACACTGCAGAAAATCAATTTTGAATAATTTTGGTCGCTTTGTGAATCCACCTTAGAAACTGTCCAAAGATGGTTTGAATTTACTCAACCCTAAGGGCCAACCTCAGACTGTTTGTAAGATGCATACAAAAATCCCATTTCCTTGGATAAGAGAACAAGACATGCCTTAGAATATTTATTGATCATGAAGTTTCTCATTCTAAGAATTAATTCTTTTTCACATTTGCCAATCATCAAAACACAATTTCACTGAAGTGCTCAAATATGCTACTGGTTCTAGTAATAGACTCAATTTATGTTTTGTTGGATCAACATGTGTGCATAGAAATCAGCATATGATTAAGCTATCCTTATGTGGAGCTTAAGTAATTAACATTTCATCATGTTTAGTAGTGGCTCAGAAACATTGAATACTGTCCTTTCTGAGACTGAAGACCTCACTATGTATAATCTGGGATCCAAGATAAGAGTCACTTCCATAGCATCCCTGATCAAGGGTGGTCCCAGCTACAGCTGAAAGAGTCTCTCCAATGTGCAATGGGTAACTTTATTCACCTACCTTGGAGGTATATTTCCAAGGAAACTCATACTGACATACTCACCAGGTGCACTTCTATTCATACTTTAAAGTTTGACAGAGACAACAATAAACTCCTTTTACAGATGGGGGAGCAGATGAGTAATAGCTATTAACAACATATCCAAATCAGAATCTGTATTTTATTATTTTGGGTTCATAACCCCAGAGTTTCCAATGAACACTTGACAAAGAACTTATGTGCTTAAACAAAAGCAAAACTCTTTTTGCAGGAAAAAAATATTCCCTGAATATCTGTAGCAACATATAGAAATGTTTCTTCAATAAATACAGTTGAAATTAGGAATGTTTCTTTAAAAATGTAAGTCATTGGCATATCAGATGTGTCGGAAAATGCTAAAATAAACTAAGACTGCTAAAACCATGATTGGAACAAATATAATCTAAGAGGGCATAGTTAAAGAAATAATTAATGAACACTCATAGTTCTGTATTCTATTCCTATATTTATTCAATGTCCAGAAAAATATATCTCTAGAATACATTAGTTTAACTCCCTAAAGAAATGTCTTCAATTAATTACTTCTATGTGGTATGTTCTTAGTTTTAAGCAAGATGTAAGGTGCTTTTATTTGTCTTCAGGAGCTAACATGTAAAATTGCATAAGTAAAATGCCAGATACAGGCTATTGACTAATACTTAAATCCAGATTTTTATACTTAAATCCTCCAAGTTTTTATAGAAATTTCCTTCAGGCAGGAATCCACATCTTCTACATATACAGTTAATTCTTTATGTTTAAAATCATAGCTGTCCCTATTTCTATTTTAAATTTTATTCCATTTGTTTTGGTGAAGTATTCTAGCCCTCTGGAATAAGCTTAAGTATGAATCCTGAATTACTGATTTTACTATACTTTCTAGTGTCATGAAAATTTAATTAGCATTCCTCCCATTCTTTCATCCAACCTTGCAGACAGTACTGACTAGCACAGGGCTAAGGACAAAATGCTATGATGGATACCTTTTCAAGCAAAGATTTGTTCTTTGGGGAGAATGACAGCACAGTGATTTAACTCTATTCATTCTTAAAGCAAATGTAGCCATTCAGCATATTTTCTGAATTATGATAAAATTAGAGGAAATCATTTCAGACGAAAGTAAAGGCATATGGAATGAAGATACTGTATAATCTACTTTGTGTTCATGAGAGATTTGGATCTTTCATATTATATTAATCACATCTAATTATTTGACCATCTCACCAGCATCACTTAAAGTCATAATTAGCACTACATAGCAAGAGAGGATCACCAACTCAAAGGTCATGGAATGAAACCAGAGTATTGAAATTGGATTCTACTAATGTTATTTACTTCAACAAATCTAGAAGTTTTATGGGGCAAAGGATGGGTAATCAGGCCATAGCTGTACGGTGAAATGAAGAGCTGGGCATACAGTAGAAACACTTAAAACACATAGGCAACTTGGCACATGGCAAGTACAAGGGAAATGGTACATTTTGAGCAAAATAATAAAATTATGGGGAGAAATAGAATGGCCATTTGTAAAGGTGTCTGTGACTAGTGACTCCAGTTGTAAAGCAATATGCAGCTTCATTGTTTTAGAGAAGAAAAAAACAGCCTTTTGTGTAATATAGCAAGTGTCTTTTGCTTATATCCTGGAAGAAGAGGAAGAGATCTTGAAGACACAGGATTAGCATTTCTACTAGTGATACTTGAAATGAATTTTAATGTCATTTCATTACCAGAAAGACAAAGATCAAAACAGCATTGTTTTTGTGTCTGTTTCTAGACTATCACATCACTATATATGTATTAATATGGAGAAAAGATTCTGAACCATTTCAAATTATTTTCCATATTTCATATGGTTTAATTATGGAAGTCAATAGGAAACAATTTATCAGAAAGCAATACTCTGAATTAATTAATGTAGCAAAATCATTCCACAATGAGTTTCACATTTAACTCCCTCTATGTGCAGGAGGGGCTGTTATTGGGCTCAGGCAGCATGAAAAAGCATCACCAGTTAGAATAGTTGTGAGAAGCACTTCACAGAGTGGAAGGTCTGGATTTTGGAATCAGAAAAGAATTGGGTTGGATCCCAGCACCACCCTTCACTAGCTCTTCCATCTTGGGCAGTGCCATCTTGGGCAGTGCCTCTCTGAGACTCGATTTTCTCACATGTACCATGAGGATATAATACCTGAGACTCCTGTAAAAAGTACTGAGAAAGGAAGGAGGGGGTCAATAAAGGGGATATTTGTAATACTTAAACAATAAAATAATTTTTAAAAAAGTATTGAGAAAAATGTAACATAGACTAAGTATAGTAGTAGTTGTGTGTGATCATCATTTTCTTAGACATACTATTTCATTCCATTTATGTGGATAAGACACACACCAAGATAAGGAGGCAGGAAGCATGCTGGGATACATGAAGTAGTTATTTAATTTATTTATTCTGTAGGAATTTACTTTGGTCTGAATGAAATGTTCTCAAAGAATTTGATATGAAATAATTGGGGGTTTGCCTATGATATCAGGTTGAGTCAGGAATGTAGTAAATAGAAAGAGCCCATGTAGATAACATACTTTAGCCTTTGATTACAAATCAAGGTTTGGTACAACCACTTTGGAAAGTGATTTGGCAATATCTATTGTACTAAAGCTAAAGACAACTTATGATCCAGCAATTCCAGTCCTACGTATATACTGAACAAATGCATACATACGTTCACCAAAAGATATGTACTAGAATGTTCATAACAGCACTATTCATAACAGCTTCAAACAAGAAACTACAAAAAAAATTAACAGTTGACTAAAATGTGACATATTCATGAAAAGGAATACTATTTAACAATAAGAATGAATAGCATGCAATTAGATGTTATAATATGGACTCCCAAACCATGTTAAGCAAAAGAAGATGAACAGAAAACAATGCATATTATGTGACTCTATTTATATAAAGTATAAAAATAAACCAAACTAAACTACACTGTTAGAAATCAGGATAGTGGTTACCCTTGGGAGGTGGTGATGGGGGGTGTACAGTGACTAGACAAAAGTATGGGAGGTGCTATGGCTGAGTCTGTGCAGTTACATAGATTTAAGTTTCTGAAAATTCATCATGCTCTGTATTTATATGCACATTTATGCACGGGTACTATATTAAGTAAAAAGGTAACAATTTAGGGTGGGCTAATACTCAGGGCTTGATTTCAGCATATTCTTTGAGCCTTTATCCCATGGTTTTCAGAAGGCTTACTAGTAAGCACCCAGGGCAAGAAAAGTTCCCAGAAAACTTTTGACCAAAACGAGCTTTAGTGTACGCTACTCAGTTCTTGAATAAATGCCTAAAAACACGTTGTTTGGAGACATTAAAATTCATGCAATTTAAATGTTAATGTTCTAAGCACTACTTTATGCTGGGGGGAAATGCTCTATTTGCTATTTGTTTCCAATATGCAAATTTAAAGTTTATATAACTATATTCTAATATTTTGCTTGTAAAATTGAATTAATATAAGAAAAATATTTTATATTTCCATTGCACATTTATATTCAATAATGTGCAATATTCAATTCATTTCTGGACATAAAAAATATATATTGCCCCCTACTGGTGAATCCAACTTCAGGACATTTGTGAAATTTCAAGAAGACAAAGACTGTAACATGCATTATTTTACAACTCACATAACTTGGAATATAAAATGATACTCACATTTAATATTAGTCCTTTGAATTTTTTCTTTAAATAAAAAACTACTTTACATATTTTACGTCTACTCCACACATCTGAAATAAGGATTTATATATGTCTTAATGTTTACTGAGATGACTTAGTCCTCACTTGGGAAGTCCACTCTTCTGTTACCCATGTCTGGTATGTTAAAAATTACACCTTTTTAAAATACTGGTAGAACTGGGGTGTATGCGATCACTTTTTGATGGGATCAAACTCTGACCTTGTTCAAACATTTTGTTTCTATTTATTTTTTAAGTATTTACTTTTACTTAAAATAAAAATACTTTTAAAATATTTGTTTTTGTTAGATTAAATGTACTCAATTTTATTTGCAAAAAGACAGCCTCGCAATTCTCCCTGAAACCATTTATCAATAAAACTTCCTTCAGTTGGTATTAAGACTTTAGCTTGCAAGAGTACAGTAACTCCAGGATTAATTTCCTTGAGTAATTAATGTGTTAAATGTACTTTTAATTCTGTCAATTTTTCCAAAAGCTGGTAGTGCAAAATGATGTTATTTTGGCTTAAAAACAGCATGCCTAAACCTAGCATCAGGTTTAAGTCTTCCTAGGGCTTCTCCTTCCATTTGCTGTTCTCCTGTGCCTTGTGGAGAAAATATCCTGTCTGTGACAAAGTCTCCTTCCTGAAGAATACCTGGACACCGTCTCTCAAAGGAAGAAAACCTCCATTTTAAAAATTTCACCATATTGTTTCATATAATAACATATTTTTATGGGCCACTTATTTTTGGTGTTCTCTGATTGCTTTGTCTTTACCCATTTCCTACTCATGGGCCATATCTTCATGATAGTGACATATTTATCAGCCTCCCTTTCTTCTTCTCACTATGCAAGTCCTTGTTAGCTGCTAGTGACAAAGGTGACTCAGAGGCAGTTTCCACCCTCAGAAAAGCTTACAATGTAATGACCAGGACTGGTTTTTTTTTAGAGATTTAGAGAATCAATAGCAAGAGGCTGTAACAATTGACCAAATGGCTGTATTTTGCTATAATTGACAAAGGTTAATTATGTTAACCTTTGTCAATTATAACAAATGCATACATATGTTCACCAAAAGATATGTACTAGAATGTTCATAACAGCACTATTCATAACAGCTTCAAACAAGAAACTACAAAAAAAATTGTAGAACTAACAATTTCCTCCAAAAACAATACTCAAATGTACGGTTGTTCCATTTTCCACATTTCAGATGTGCTCGTGATGTAAAAATTAAGTTGCCATGCCCTCTATAATGGGTATTGGGATTGCAATCCTTAAATCTAATAACCATCTCACAGGATAAGGAAATCAGAAGAGTCAGAGAGCAGATGAGGACTATATATGAAGGGGCAGAAGGCTCTTAGGTTCTTCTGAAATCACCCCTGGAGGCACTTCATGTCAGCCAGACAGTCTATAGCTAGAAATAATATTCACAATGTACCATGATTTTCCTGAATATTAGACCTGGATTCACATTAATTCAAAATACATATGTAGAAATGCAATTACCTCCAACTACAAATTAATTTATAAGAGTGGTGCAGCATGTTAAATAACTTGACAGAAGGAAAGTATTTTTTTCCTATGCTCTGCTCTGTATTTTACATCTGTAGTCAAGTCGTTGTTGCTGAGATACCTTGGCTTCCTGTAGATTTATAAAAGCAGGAAAAAATCTGCGAGCATTATTATTATTGTGTGCATGCTGTCTCAAGTTATTTGCCCCTACTGTTTGGGGCCAATGTTCCTAAAATTCAACCATGGTAGGCTTATGTTTCTCTGGCTACAATTATGTAGGAGTAATAATTACTGTTAATAAAAGTGCTACACAAATATGGATAACTTCACTAAGTTATAATCATGGATATCCACCAAATACATAGGGAAATAAGTTGTATAAAGTCATCAAAAATACATAGTATAAGGAAAACATATATATCCACTAAGGCAAAATTATTTATCATCTACTATTTGCCCTATTTTAGGTTTCTGGAGTATAACATGAAATGGTTCCCCTTACAAAAGGACTTTGTCCTGAAAGGATGGCACATACACAAATACACACAATAAGAGTGGAGTAGGAATGCTACCTCAGCAATCACTACCCTCTCTTTTGTTGGCTTCTCATCCTCTGATTTCTCCCTAAAATTGGTGTTCTGCAGCGCTTTCCTCCTCTTCTCACTATGCATTATCTCAGAGCAATTTTTCCCCTATTTTGGTTTCAATTACCCCTCAATGCTGGTGAGTCCTATGTATTTCTTTTCAGTCTAGATGGCTCCCTCACTTCTCTCTATAGAGCCTACTCAACATCTCTATCCAAATATCACATGCTCACTTCAAAAACAATTTATCCAGAACAATATGTGTCACCTTTCCTTCTCTATTTACCTATCTGGAGAGGGAAGGGGGGAGAGAGAGAGAGAGAGAGAGAGAGAGAGGGAGAGAGAGAGAGAGAGAGAGAGAGAGAGAGGAGAGAGAGAGAGAGAGAGAGAGAGAGAGAGGAGAGGAGAGGAGAGGAGAGGAGAGGAGAGGAGAGGAGAGGAGAGGAGAGGAGAGGAGAGGAGAGGAGAGGAGAGGAGAGGAGAGGAGAGGAGAGGAGAGGAGAGGAGAGGAGAGGAGAGGAGAGGAGAGGAGAGGAGAGGAGAGGAGAGAAAGAAGATATCATTATGATGCTCTGTGACCCTGGCCAGAGACCTAGGCATTACCCAGATGCTCTCCTTTGTTTTTCTTTCACCATCCAGGCTGTGCACCCCTGTTGCCTGCCCCTTTGATATGCCTCAGCCTTGCATCTGAATATGCTCATTCCAGCTCCCTCAGTCCAGGCTCTCATTCATCCACCAATTCCTTCATTCACTTAGCAAATATTTCTGGAGTGATTTCTCCATTTCGTGCCCCCATTTTCTTGTTGCAATAATCTCCTGTTTTGTACCCCCAATATTATTTCTGTAAAACATAGAGACTTTCTCATTTCTGCCAGAGTAACGATTCTAACCTGCCGATCTGGCCCTGATACTTCTCCACTGAAATGTTTCCCTCAGCTTTTCATGGTCCTAAGATATGGTTTTCACATGTTGGGGTTTGGGGAAAGAAGTGTCAAGAAATTGTCAAAATACTCATAATTTTTTCAGCATCTAATCCTCAAGTAGGATAGATAGAAAGCAGAAAATGCCAAATCTGCTTCCCGTCTTCCACACCCTACTAGAGCCCTATACCAAGAATAGCTTTCCTTTTCCTCCCCAACTATTTGAGGGAAGATGAAGGACATGTTTTCTTATATTTGGTATATATATTTATTTTTTAAATTTATCTTTATTGTTGAAAGTATTACAGATATCTCCCTCTCCGCCACCACCCTATTGGTCCCCTCTACCCCATCCTTTTCCCTTCCCCTCCCCAGGCCTTCCCCTCACTATTGTCTGTCCATGGGCTATGCATATATGCATATAAGTTCAGTGGTTAATCTCTTTCCACTCCCCTCACCCCGCCCCTTTCCTCTGAAATACATAAGTCTGTTTCATGCTTCAGTGTCTCTGGATCTTTTTTGTTCATCAATTTCTTTTGTTCATTAAATTCCATATATGAGTGGTATCATGTGAGACTTGTCTTCCTATGACTGGCTTATTTCACTTAGCATAATACTTTTCAGGTCCCTTCATGCTTCCTCAAAGCATAAGAGATCCTTCCCTTATATAACTGCATAGTATTCCATTGTGTAAATGTACCACAGTTTTTTGCTTTTGTTTTAATTTCTTTTTCTTTTTTTCTGTTTTCTTATATTTTATTTTTGTTTTCTTTGTACCACAGTTTTTTAATCCATTCATCTACTGATGTTCAGCAAAAGGAAGACAAATAACCCAATTAAAAAATGGGCAGAAGACCTGAATAGACACTTCTCCAAAGAAGACATACAAATGACCAAGAGACATGAAAAAAATGCTCAATGCCACCAATCATCAGAAAAATGCAAATTAAAACCACATTGAGGTACCTCCCCCCATCTGCCAGGATGGCTGTCATCAGTGAATCAAAAAACAAGTGCTGGTAAGGATGTGGAGAAAAAGGAGCTGTAGTACACTGTTGGTGGAAATGCAAATTGGTACAACCACTGAGAGCTAGAAACAGTGGTCACACTGATGGCTGCTTTCCTCACATACGCTGACCAGGGATTTAACTGGCCATCTGGGTATGTGCCCTGACTGGGAATGGAACCTGCCACCTTTTGATGCACAGGACATTGCTCCAACCAACTGAGTCACACAGGCCATGGCTACCTTCCTATTTTTAATTACATTATTAATTTTATAATGTTATGATTTTAATATTTACTTTTTAAAAATTTTATTTTAATGTAATTTTCAATCTATAAAAAAATAACAAAAGCAGTACAAAGAATTTCCATTTACTTTATACCTAGACTCCTCAAATATTGTTTTATCTTACACTTTCTCAATCACTTTATCTATTTAGTTGTTTGTTTTTTCTGAAACTTTTCAGGGAGTATTGCAGACATAATCCCACTTGACCTCTAAATTCTTCAGTGTGCATTTCCTAAAAGCAAGGATATTCTTTTATGTAAACACTGCAGTTATCAAAATCAGGAAATTAATGTGGATGCAATATCTCCAGACTTCATTCCGATATTACCAATTGTCCCACTACTGTCTTTTTTCTGACTCAGTAATAATTCAAGATCATTCATTGCATTTGGTTGTTATGCCATCTTACTCTTATTTAACCCCTTAGGGGGAACATACTGACCACAAGGCGGCAGCTCCTGCATTGAGCATCTGCCCCCTGGTGGTCAGTGCACATCATAGTGACCTGTTATTCTGCTGTTTCATCAATTAATTTGCATATTAGCCTTTTATTATATAGGATACGTCTGTCTTTTTCTAATGGATTATAAACTCCAGAAAGGCAGGTCTTTGTTTTAGTTGACAGGATTTGCAGAGTGCCCGACACATAATAAGCATTCAATAAATGATTTTTGAGTGAATTTAAGTATATATACATGAAAGGACCAAAATATTATTTATTTGATCCAAACTTGAACTCTTCATTCAAATTGTCAATTAGTTTTTGTTTGGACATCAAGTAGACAATACATAATTGTATGAATTAATTTAATTATTTCTGACCCCTTCCCACCATTTACTCATTATCCTCTCTTCCTAACTGCTTATTTTTAAGGCCAATGGATAGAAAGTAGGACTCAATGGAATCACTAATTCACCACACATCTTTTCCCCCCTACTTTGTTGGTAATTATAGGCACATTCTTTTATAATTCCCAGAAAGATCCCTTAGAGTTCACAACACTATCGCCATCTCCCAAAACAAATAAAAAACCTTTGGTACCTGAAGATTATTGTAACAACAGCCAAGCCATTTATTTCTGTCAAGATTTTTTCCTGAAAAAAACAACTATTCTGCCCCCTCAGTACAAGTGTCCCTTTGTAGAGCATTACTCATTGTCATAGGTTGTTCCATTGTGAGTAAACAAAATTACTCATTCTTTTCCTCTGTAATATTGTGGCAAAAAAAAAAAAAGTTGATTTTAGTTTTTATTAATGGGCATGCAGATGGCATGAGACTAGACTCACACTCATCCCTGACACATCAGCTCATAATGCCTCTGCCAGCTGTTCTTCCTTGACCAGCTCACCGGGGTGGTAATTATTCCATGGTCCCCCCCACTATTCTGTCATTTGGGCAATATATTAGCTGAATTGTGTGTGTGTTTTTTTCTTATTTTCTTTCTATTTAGTTCTGAAACTCCTTTATGCTTTTGTTCTGGCAACTTTTAAAGTTATTACTTTCTTATATGCATTCAAAATCTATTAACTAGGGAGTCTTGTTAAAGTTAAATAAATGTATAAACATGCAGCCTCTAGAAAAGGAGAGATGGTTGCCAGATAATTACAGATAAGTATTTTATACTATTTTTTAAACTTAAAAATAAGTCTGTTCATCCAATTCTTGGCTGTAGAAAATGATTGCAAGGAGGACAATGCAATAAAGTGGAAGAAGCTTATTAACTTCGTGGGCCATACTAATTATGTACAAGTGGATGAACTGATTTAACTGATTAATTAATTTAAATTTTAAAAATATTTTTATATTGCTTACAATAAAATGATTCAATAGGTGAAATGAAGGATTTAAAAAAATAGGATGGAGTGAAATAAAATACAAATAACAGGTTAAGGTTTGTGCTAGCTGAATAATGGCCTAAAATGACATCAATATTCTAATCCCTGAATCTGTGAATAGGTTATCTTATACTAGAGGCCCAGTGCATGAATTTGTGCATAGGTGGGATCTAGACAACCCATCCCCATCGGCAGATCAGGGTCGGTCCTGTTGGGAGGAAGAGATGGCAGGAGGCTGGCTGGCTGGCATGCCCCAATCAGGGCTCGATCAGGGTGGGGCCAGCTGGGGGGAGGGGCTGTAGGTAATTGGCTGGTGGGCCCTGCCTCTGATTGGGTTTGGGGGGCCGACTGGGGGTGAGGCAGGCTATGGGGAGGGGCCGCATGCAGTTGGCTGGCAGGCCCTGCCTTTGATTGGGGTGGTAGAGGCCCATCTGGGGTGGAGCCAGCTGGGGGGAGGGGCTGCAGGAGGTTGGTTGGCTGGTACTGCCCCCTATTGGGGTAGGGGACAATTTGGGTGGGGCCATCTGGGGGGAGGGGTTGCAGACCAATTGGGTTGGGGCCAGCCAGGTGGAAGGGCTGTGGGGGGAGTTGGTCATTCACCCCGCCCTCCATTGGGTTGGGAGAGGCTGATCAGGGATTGAGTGGCTAGGGGGAGGGGGTGCAGGAGGTTGGCTGACCAGCCCCACCCCTGATTGGGCCAGTTCACTGGCTACAGTGGGTGCATAGCGACCGTTGTTCTGGTCGTGACATCATCTGGTCACTGGCTTTTTATATGTATAGATGGCAGAACAGATTTTGCAGATGTGATTAAACTAAAGAGTTTGAGATGAGGATTTCATCTGAATTATTCTCGTCTGTCCAATATCATAACAGGGCTCTTTTAGAGAAAGGCAAAAGTTTCAAAGTGAAAGATGGCAACATGATCAAAGCAGAAATTGGGATGATGCAGTCATGAGATAATGAATTCCAATAGCTTCTAGATGCTGAAAGAAGCAAAGAATGGATTCCCTTCAAGACCTCTATTAGAACCAGCCCTACTGATATCTTGACTTTAGTCTAGTAAGACAGATTTTGGACTTTAACCTCCAGAACTGTAAGATAATAAGTTTACATTGTTGCCACTAAATTTGTGATAATTTATTACAGCAGCAATAGGGCACCAATGCAGGATTTTTAATGCATTCTATTAGGGCCTATGCTGTATCTAGAAATTAACTACAATGGCTGCAAGATAAAGCCAAAGGTAGAATGCTTTCTTTGTTGATTTCTTAAAATAAGTGATGAAACTATTACTCATCATCATACCATAAGGTTTTATGGTATCCAACTTTTGGGATTATATCACATTTCTGCTTAAAATCCTGTGTATTGATACTCCAGTGTAAAATTCTCCACAGCCCTGGGCAACATAAATTAATTTTTAATAACACCTCTGATGTAATTATATCTTATTGGATTTATAAAATCAAGCCCCTTAATTGTGAAAGCAGAGATGCTATTTGAAATATTTGGCTTTATGATCAAGATATTTTCTACATCAAGGGAAAGCTACCAATTCCCAGAGAGTTTTCACACCTGAAAATGAAACCAATTTGTTTTGCAAATCTGTGTTACCCAAATTACAAAAATCAGTCACTAAATAGACATCTTAACAAAGGATTTGCCAAAAGGATTAAAGATTCCCTACAGAGGTCAGTTCCTCAAATGTCCTCAATACAAATATATACATTTAATTATTTAACAAATACCACACTGTAGGATATAACTTGGAATACCTAACTAACAAGGAGAATGCTCTGGACAATCATATTATAACAGAACGGTTTTCTTTCTGAAAAGGGTATAGATTTTATGTTCCTTGGGCACATGTCATGGCTAAGTGTATGGGCTCTGGAGCCAGTCTGCCTGGATTGATTTCCAGCTCTGCCAGTTGTGACCTGAGGTTAATTACATAATCTCTCTGCATCATCAGGGAAATGGGGAAAATGATAGCACCTACATCCTTTGATTGTTTTGAAGGTTAAATAAGTTAAAGCATGTAAAATACTTATTGGTAGAATGAGGCCTTATACCTCATTAGCTATTATTATTAAAGTCAAGAATCCTATATAATAAAAGCCCAGCAACCATAATGGCAGAATGACCAGAAGGACCGCTCGAACAGTCACTATGAGGTGCACTGACCACCTCTTGATCCCTTTCCCTGGCCGGCAGGCTCTGATCACTGATGGCAAACGAGGACCAGGGTGGGTGGCAGAGAATGCAGGCTGCCCCAGGCCAAGGCCCCCACCCTACCAGCCACCCCATGCACAGAGGGTGACCATCGTTGGGGGTGGGGCCGGCGAGTGGGCGGGGATGGCCGACATCTTTGTCACTCTCTCAGGCTCCCATTGCCAGATGGGGAATGAGGAACCGGGGTGGGTGATGCTGGGGGGGTGGGGCCAGCTGCCAGCAGCCAGGGAAGATGGCCCTGATCACAGGCTAGGCCTAGGGAACCATACCCGTGCACAATTTCATGCGCCAGGCCCCTAGTATAAAATAACTGTCAATCAATTTTATATATACCTATGTAGCTCCCATTGTATAGTCAGCGAATATTTGTTAGAATCTACTATATTCTAGGCAGTAAAATATTAGCAGCATTTATTATAAAATGAATCTCTCTCTTAGGCCTGGTTGATAAAATATAGGGAACTCTATAACACCTCCCCAGACCTCCCAAGTCCTCACATATCTGGTACATAGGCAACATTATCAGTCATCACACAGCACTAAGAGCAGGAGTCCTCAAACTATGACCCGCGGGCCACATGCGGCCCCCCGAGGACATTTATCCAACCCGCCGGGTGCCACTGCCTGTCCTGCTTAGCAGCCAACTTGTCCCGGGTCCTCAGTGCGCATAGGAATTTGTTCATAGTTTTTTTTTTTTTTTTTGAACTATAGTCCAGCCCTCCAATGGTCTGAGGGACAGTGAACTGTCCCCCTGTTTAAAAAGTTTGAGGACCCCTGAGTCTAAGAGGTTCAGGAGCAGGGCTAAAATGGTCTGAGAAGAAGCAGGGTTTATCCTAAACTTGACTGTGAGCTCACAATTCTTAGGACTAGAAAATATTTTTCAGAGAATAATATAGGTGGGATTTTTTTTTTTTTTTAAGAGAGAGAGATAGTGAAAATCTTGGTAAAATAAGTGAAGCTGGATATCTCAATATATAAAAGCCTAAGTGACTGTTCAACCATTTGACCGGTAGCTATGATGCACACTGACCACCAAGGAGCAGATGCTCAATGCACAGGCATGGAAACATGGAACAGCCTGATGAATCTCAGAGGTAATGAAGAGGGGGGAGTGTGAGAAGAGATAACCAAAGATCTTATATGCGTACTAGAGGCCCAATACACGGATTCGTGCACCAGTAGGGTTCCTCGGCCTGGCCTGCACTCTCTTGCAATCTGGGAGCCCTCGGGGGATGTCAGAGAGTTGGTTTTGGCCTGAGCCCCACAGGCTTCTGGTAGAATAAGTTCATATAGTTGATATTCAGTGTATGGATAGTTGATGATTGAGTAGAACTCTTAGCAGAACTTCTGGCAGTTCTTTGAGAGTAGAACTCATAGCAGTTGAAAGGAAGTAATTTCTTTTTACAGACCTTCTTTCTTCTTTTAACAGTCAAAGAAAAGTTAGCGAAGAAGTTAACTTTTCATCCACACTCACCTGCAGAGGACACTGCAAAAGATATCCAACAAGAATATTGTGTTCCAAGGCAAGCGTGTGCTCAATATAATCAATCTCCCAGAGAAGATCTTGATCTTTGTAATGGGTATTCATTTGCAACTGGGTTGCAAGGAAAAGTCTGGGTTGAAAAAAAACTTGTAATTGTTTCTTTTTCTTTATTTCAACCTAAATGGGATTCTATCACCCCAGCTGGGTTTCAGTGTCAGTCATTCTAAGGCATTTATCTCCATCTTGGTCATGTTAGGGTTCCAGCATCTTATACTCACAGCCCTCTATACTTTACTCCATACTATGGTTAAGTGTTCATGATCCAAGCCAAAATAGTGCATTGATATCCTCTGGCTCTGCTGCTTCCTTGCCATGAATGGTTCTCTATCTGAGAACCATTGAACCTAGTATTTGGTCTGTATAGGTACAGCCATTCCTTTCTGAGATTTTACACTCCCCCTTCCTCCTGCAATCATGTGGAGAAAAATGCAGGAATCAGAAGAGGACTGTGGCAGAGACTTCTGTCTCCTAATGTAAATTGTCTCCTCTTCCTTCTAGTGCTAGAATTTTCCACATTTAGCTAACTTGTGTGCATATTAGAATTAGAGTGCAATTGTGTTATATTTTGTCAATTGAGAAGTACAATTTATTTTTGCAACTTTTAAGCATTATCCTTAAAATAGGAGTTGTTTATCCTTTACCCTTACTTTTCCTGTTTCAGTGCATGGATGTGATGATGGTGATCCACCTTTCATAATGCAAAAGCAACACACCAAGGAATTAAAGGAACAGTGAGCAAGAAGAAACCTGAGTTCCTAAATGATCTCATAGCCATCTTCTCTGGACTACCGGTCTTCCTCTGGACTTAGGGAAATAACTTTTATATTGTATATTCATTCAACTCTTCTAGCAGCTTAGCTTGCAGACTAACTAATATGGAAATCAATGACTAGAAACAGGTTACTATTGTAATTAAACCTTAACATACACAGCATTGGCTTACTAGAGACAATACATCCCAAAATCTTACAGAATCAAAGAACAATAAGAGAGAGAGAATCTGGGCCCAAGAATGACATGGATGGAGACAAAATACTTACATGCTTTGCCAAGAAATAAGAAATAAATTTCTAACTTGAGTGTGAATCACTGTATGTATTTCTGTGAAATTTTTTAAATGTTTTCATTGATTTTAGAGAGAAAGAGGAAAGGAGAGGAATAGAAGCATCGATGAGAGAGAGAGAGAGATTATCGCTGCCTCCTACATGTCCCCTACTGGGGATCAAGCCTGCAACCTGGGCATGTGCCCTGACCAGGAATCAAACAGGGGACTTCTTGGTTCATGTGTTGACACTAAATCACTGAGCCACACTTGCTGGGCTTCTGTGGATTTTAATAAATCTATAGCTTTAAGAATTTTAACACATGTATAGATTTATGAAACTACCATTATATCTGGACACAGATAGAATTAATCATCAAAGCCACCTGGGCCTGAATATTTCCTTTTTGGAAGGTTTTCAACTATTAATACAATTGTTTTAATAGTCATAGGACACTGTGTTCTCTACTTGATCTTTGGTTATATTAGTAGTTTTGGTTGATGAGGAATTGGTCCATTTTATCTAAGTGATAAAACTTATGTGCATCAAATTATTTGTAATAGCACCTCACTATCAATGTGTTGGGGGCAAGTAGTGATAGCACCCTTTTCTTCCTGATATTGATCATTTGTATCTTCTCTTTTTATATCCTTTGGCAGTCTTAATGAAGCTTTATCAATTTTATTGACCTTTAAAAGGACTGCCATTTAACTGATTTTCTATATGTTTTCTGATTTAAATGTCATTGACTTCTATTTTTATTATTTAAAAATATTTTTAGTTTTATAATGTGGAAATGTACATTATTGATTTGAGGGTTTGGTTTTTTTTTTCATCTTTTTTTCCATTATAGTTCACATTCAATATTATTCTGCATCAGTTCCAGGTGCACAACAAAGTGGTTAGACAATCATATACTTTACAGAGTGGTCCTCCTGATATTCTAAGTACCCCCCTCCTGGTTTGTACAATATTATTTTTTCCTCCACTGACAGCTTTAATATAAGTACTTAATGCTATACATTTCTCTCTAAACAGTAATTTATATTAACAAATATTTATAGTATATTGTACTTAAAATTCAGTGAAACTCCTGAGACTTTTTCTTTAATTCATTAATTATTTAGATATTTGGATAATTTTTACTTATGTTCCTGAAATTCATTGACTCCTCTTATCTCCATTCTGCTATTGAGCTTTTTGTTTTAGTTATTGTATTTCTTTGATCTAAAGTTTTCATTAAGTTCTTCCTTGTTCTTTCTAGTCATTAGTGAGATTGACTACCTTTTTACTTATTTCAAGGGTGTTCACAATTGTTTACTACAGCATTTAGATAGCAGGCACTTTAACATATTAACTACTTTTAACATTTGTGTCATGTTATTAGTTGGCATCTGTTAATTGTCTTTTATAAGGTGAGCCAAGCTATTCCTGATTCTTTAAAGTCTAATAATATTTTATTCTAATCTGGACATTTTGAAAATTTAGTTCAACTCTGTCTAGTTTAAATCTTGTTAAATAGGGCTAAGGTTGATATATTTGTTTCAATAGGCAACTAACAGATTATGTTCAGGCCCTTCTGTGGACTGCATTTTTAGTATCAGTTTAGTTTTAAAACCATTCTAGTGCTATTCAGATTTATATCATGTGCATACCACCCAGTAACCAGTCTGAGACCTGGGCAATATTCTATCCAGTAGATCATTTCTTAAAGTCTTCATTATGCTTATTAGGACCAGGTTCACCCATGTAGACTCCAGAAATGTACCCAGGAGATCATAAACAAATTTATGGAGTCACTTTCTCAAGCATCTCCCACTGCATGATCTCTGCTCTACTTTCCAGATGTTCCTCTTTTCTGTACTCTGTCCTGAGAGCTGGATGTTTAGTTACCATGGTATACAGCACACTTCCATCCCTGTGCCCATAGCTGGGGCCAAGTAGCAAAAGAACAAAGGGAGAACAAAAGAGCAACCAAATTTTGCCCTACCATTTGGAACCACAGCTTCACCAAGCGTAGGGAAAGGTTCTTTCTCAAAGTTTTTACTTCCCCAGGCTCCATTCTCACCACAAGATTATAGGTTGCTTTTATTGTTTTCTTTCCATCTAAATTTAAGTTTTCTATAATAAACATACAGCATTTTAACAATGATAAAGGAATTATTACTAAGAAGATAATCCTCCCAACAAGCAAATTAGAAAAACAAGTTAAACACATTAAAAGTCCAACTTTTAAAAAGTAGAGCCTCAAGCAGAGATGAAGCCTATGCAAAAGCAAAGAGAATGGAAAAATCCATTGGAGTTGTAAAGATCGAGGAGGTTCTGCAGGGAAGGGTAGGTTTGGGCTATGGTGAAAAGGGAGAGAAACAGGAAAGGGTTTTTAGGCTGGAGAAATCTTGAGCCAGGCTACAAAGACATATGAAAGATTGGGGCTACAAGAACAATTTCCCATGAAATTAATATATTTTTAGAACGTAAAAATTTTTATGATAAGAAAATCAATTTCTCTTTGTGGATGGTAGAACTGACTTTTTGCTGTTTGCTTGAATAGCAAATGGCTCATAATCAGAATATCATGTTTTAGACATACACAATTATAAATTAGCCTTTATAGTTTGTAATTTACATATATTTGAAAAAATCTAAAACTATTTAAAAGAGATGGTTGGCTTTAAATAAAATTTGGGTGTATTATTTAGTTCTTTGTGCCACCTAACCTCCTTTTTCCTAAACTATTTTCTCCTCTTCTGCACCTAAAGTCTATCCTGTGTCTCATTTCTTATCTTATAGTCAACTAATTGCTAAGAAAATACTAGCATACGTCATTTTAAGGTGTTATTTCTCCCAGGAATATTTGCATTTTGATGTTTCTCTTTTAGGTTAAATCTTCAAGGCCCAAAGGAATAAATCTCCATTGATGGAAATAACAGGTCAAGGAGTGAAGCATTTGGGGGACTCAATTTAGCCAGTAGGCCCTCCATGCTTATCCTTTCATTCATCTCACATGAGAATGAGGTAAAGAAAACACAAATAAGAAAAACACAAACTAAATACTAGTTACATAAGGTGTTTCTTGGTATCTTTACTAAAAGTTATTACTCAAGCAATTTTACTTCCGTTTCAGTAGAGTAAAAGGTGAAACAATTTGCATATAGTTTTTATTACTTTATTAACAACAACCACAACAGTTTGAACTGTAAACTAAGTGCAAACATTCTGAAAAAGTAAATTATAAAAGAATGTATCTACATGTTTCTATCTAAATTTATCATAATAACAACAATATAATCAACTAATTCTGTTTAATGTGAAAATATTATATAATTTTCCTATACAGTGATTGGAAGATTAAATTTAATTAAGGGCTTTTTATTGAATAAATTACAGTACCTTGTAAAGCTAAGACCAAAATTAGAAATATACATGTACTAGAATGTATTACATTTTTAAAAATTGCACATTTGTACCACTTTAAATTCTGTACTAGTATAATAAATGAGTCTGTATATATATTATATATTATATATGATATATGATATATATATTCCCTATGAAAAAAACTATACAGCCCTAACCAGTTTGGCTCAGTGGATAGAGCATTGACCTGCAGATTGAAGGGTCCCAGGTTCGATTCCGGTCAAGGGCATGTACCTTGGTTGCGGGCACATCCCCAGTGGGGAGTGTGCAGGAGGCAGCTGATCAATGTTTTTCTCTCATTGATGTTTCTAACTCTCTATCCATCTCCCTTCCTCTCTGTAAAGAATCAATAAAATATATTTTTTAAAAAAACAACTATACAAGTTCACTGCAATACCTTTAATTACAATTAAGTTTTTTATCATAATTTAGTTTTTGTAGTTCATAAAAACATACAAATTCACAATGTAAAACCTAGGAAAAAATTTAACCTTAGTTTAAATTTTAGGCTTTACTGTATCAAAACAAGGGCATGAGTCTATTTAACTCAACCTATTTACCTACAATGACATGAACTAACCTCTCCAGCATTTAATCATTATCTGTAATCCTCACTCCTGTGAAATTAGATTTCATTTCATTATTCTCATTCCCATCTCCATGTCCTACCCCCACAGGACTACTTTTATGGAGTTATATTTGGAATTGTGACTTTGGCCTTTTTAAAAATCGTATCTTAAAAAGAAGAGGGCATTAAATGCTTACTTTATATATAGTCACACTTCTGATTTTTCATCTGTTTGTATGAGCACACTCATTTAAAGGAAGAAGAATTTGCTTCTGTGTCTATGTCTGTGATGGGAATAAAATTCCTTAATCAGGCTAAGCTACTTCACACACTGAGCTGGGCACACTGAGTTATGTAAGCCTCTATGCAGGGAATGCTGTGGTACCCCAACAGACTGGATTCTTTAAGTATTCATTCAACAGTTATTTAAAGACTGGAAGCCTGGTGCATGAATTTGTGCACCAGTGAGGGTCCCTCAGCCTGGCCTGTAGGATCAGGCCAAAACTGGCTCTCTGACATGCCCTGAGGGGTCCCAGATTGTGAGAGGGCACAGGCCAGGCTGAGGGACCCCCACCAGTGCACTATTGAGGCCAGGGAAGGACGCAGGAGGTTGGCAGCCAGGGAGGGACAGTGGGAGGGCTCCAGGATGTGTCTGCCTGTCTCACTCAGTCCTGATGGGTCAGACCCCAGCAGCAAGCTAACCTACCAGTTGCAGTGTCTTCCCCCTGGTGGTAAGTGCATGTCATAGCAAGCAGTTGAGTGGCTTTAGCATGTCATTAGCATATTACACTTTGATTGGTTGAACGGACAACTGGACAACCAGACACTTAGCATATTAGGCTTTTATTATCCTATATAATAAAAGCATAGTGTGCAAATTGTCCCCTTGACTGGGAGTTCTTCCAGGGAGCGGGGCAAGCCAGGGGAAGGGAGGGAGTACCCAGCTGGTCACTGCTAGTTGCTAGGGACCCTACCAGTGCACGAATTTTGTGCACTGGGCCTCTAGTATAGGATAAGACAGCACAATGAGAGTAAAGGATAAAGAAGAAAGAGTGCCTTTTTAGTGTGTAGCCTCCCCTCTATTTTTTCTGAAAAATTCAGCTTTGGTGAAAAATTATCATACCATCATTCAGCAAAATAAAAGCTTTTTGGTTAACCAGACCTATCTTCCTCAGAAGCAGTTTGCTGATTACCTATTGTCACTCAAGCACACTGTTTGGGATCTCAGCTTCAGCTGCAAGTGGATAATCAAAATACTTTTGTATGTTTGTGTTCGCCTTGTACCAGACCATTTCCAGTAAATAGAACTTTCTCAATTTCATAAGACTTCCATCAGCAATGTTTCCATACTTGTAACAATTCTGGAAGTTGCCCAGGAACATTTTTTTGTAATGTTCATTCCTATCAATACTTCCTCTGTCTTCTCTGTTAACTTCTCTATGTTGTGTTGTTTAGGGCAATGCAACCTCAAAATTTTGCATTACATATGTTCCATGTGAAACATACATAGTATTAAAAAGAAAATCACAGGTCCAAAATGGCCTCACTTGTGCTAAAGTCCAGAATACCAAACCAAGATTTAATATTTGACTCAGCTGCTCTTTCAACCTCTTCTAGAAACATAATCTTAATCAACCAGTCAGTCTGGAATTGTCTTGTTAGCACCAATGAGACAATCTGTCCTGTGGGCTCCCATAGATAGAAAAGGCAATTTGCATGATAAAAGCCTTGCAGTTCCCTTCCCCTCATAAAAACGATAATCTTTTTGTTAATAGCTCCCTTGCTCTACCTTTCTTCCTGTAAAAACCTTCCACTTTGTACAATCTCTGGATCACTTGGCACCCTTCTAGTTGCTAGATGGGAGGCTGCCCATTCATGAATGGATTAATAAAGCCAATTAGATCTTTAAACTTGGTTGAATTTGATTTTTTAACAATAATGATCCACAAAATACCAATTTAATCTACAAAACATAATTCACTGCTTAGCATTTCTCATTCACGTCTGTAATTTAAGAAACAAACACACACAAATAATACCTGCTTATGCTCTTCAATATATAGTTAATCATATGTGCTGTTCCAAAAATAAATTATATCAGGGAAATTTATTCTTTTAAAGTAACAGTGAACATGCTTTAAAACTACATGTTCCAGAATACATTATTTTGGACATTTGATTTTTAGAGGAACTATGAGTTTTATTCATTGCTATACATATGAGAGAGAAGAGATTGGAGGCAATGAAATGATTCTGAATAGATGAAAAAATTATATAACCAACATTTTGATTAGTCCCTCTTCAATTTACTTACATAAGAGGGGACAAACAACAAAAAAAGCAAAAAATTTGAAATATCACAAAGGTCCTTGGCTTATTCGTGTTTTAGAAGCTTGTTTTTGTAGATGCCATGGTGTTCTTTTTGGAATACAGCCCCAAACCACCACATTCTATTATAATTAACTGGGTGGCATGTGACTAGTCTACTGAGGGGCTGATTTTGAGATGGAAGTTTTGGAAGAATCACATCAAATGCTAGAGAATGCAAACACATTTGGTATAAAAGAGTTGTAATTAAACTTCAGTCATCCTCTCCTACAGAGAACATTGAATTACAGTCAAAATTGGTTTCCATTATGTTTAAGTCTATCACAGGCACTGGGGAAGATCATTAAGACACTAGAGCAAAGTGAAATCTGTGTGCAAATGTTCTATTTATCATAAAGTATGGGTGAATTCAAAGCTTTCTCTAGGGTGGGTGCTGAGGGCAGTCTCCCAGAGAGATGCAAATGTAGACTACAGTGATTTTGCCAACATAACCCTCACACAAGTGTAGGGACTAATTACATAGGCAAGAAACCCCTCCATGGAGCACACAGCTCTCTCTGTAGATTGGCCTATGGAGAATCAAGAAAATAAAAAGCCTCTTTTGATTTGAATTTAAACTTGTTCTACCTTTTCCCTTTGATAACGTAATTGATATTACGTTATCAAAGTTGCCCATATTCTTACAGGCACCAAATGGCATCACTTGTGCTAAAAGCAAGAACACTAAATTAAGATTTAATACATGCCCTAACTATTGTTCCAAACTCTCCCAGAAACATAAACTTAATCAACCAGCCTAGAATTTTCTAGTCAATGTGGACCTTCTCCAAAAAGAAGCAATCTTTATGATAAAAAAAAAAAAAAATCCTTGCAGTTCTCCCCTCCCCCACAAAGGAAGATGTCCTGGCCTAAAAATAATCATTTATTGTTTGTTTGTTTGTTTGTTTGTTTGTTATTAGCTCTTTTGCCCCATCTTCCTTCCTATAAAAGCTTCCATTTTGTACAGCTCCTGGGAGCGCCCTCTGGTTGCTGGACAGGATACTGCTGGATTCATGAACCACTTAGTAAAGCCGATTAGATCTTCAAATTTACTCAGTTGAATTTTATTTCTATAACACTTACAAAAGCTCCTTCCTTCTTATTCTCTCTGAAGCAGAATTTCTTGGAGAAGAGGGAAAAAACTACTCATCTGGTGCTACAGTAATTTTTGACAACATAACCCTTATATAAGTATAGAATCAATCTTTTTATAATTATAATTCACTCTTTTTAAAAATTATCTTTATTGTTGAGAGTATTACAGAAGTCCCCCCCTTTTTCCCCCCGGTGTCCCTCTCCACCTGGCTCCTGCCTTGCCACAGTCCTTCACCAACCTATTGTGTCTGCCTGTGGGCAACATATATATGCATATAATCTCTTCACCTGTCTCACTTCTTTTCCCTCCCCCTCTCCCCCTCTCCTTCCCTCTGAGACTTATCAGTCTGTCCCATGTTTCCATGCCTTTGGTTCTATTTTATTCATGAGTTTATTTTGTTCATTAGATTTCACATATAAGTGAATCAAACGACATCAGCAGAGAAAAGGCATGAGTTTGACACTTCCCCCTTTCAAACATAACTTTTACTTCTCCAAGGCTCACACTGTCGCTTTCAGCATGATGTATTCTGTATGTGTAGGGTATAACAGTCTTGTGATACAATCAATCAATCAGTAAACAAGCAAACAAATAAACAATCAAATCAACCTAAGGGGCAAAATAAAAAAATTGATATAGTCCCTGGCATCAATTATAAAACAGTAGTCCTTTTATCTTATTTTTTTATTGAATTTATTGGGGCATAGGTTTTAAGTGTACAACTCAATAAAACATCATCTACACACTGCATCATGAGCCCATCACCCCAAGCAAAATTAGTCTTTTTCTTTATCCTCCTTCCCCCACAAACAAAAAACAGTAGATCCTGGTTCTTTTTATCTAATTTAAGTATTCCCTAGATTTTCTTACAGATGTTCCTGAAAAATCTTCTCAATTTCCTAGTGTCTATTGACTTTTGCTCTTTTATTTAATAGAAAAATTTTAACATATTACATGAAAACAGTGTGCAATATCACCATGAAAAGTAATGTACTTTGTCCTCAAGGAGTATATAGTGTAGTGAAGGACAAATCTATATAATAAAAGACTAAGCGACTGTTATGGCAGAATGACCAGAGCAACCGGTTGTTATGATGCTCACTGACCACCAAGGGGCAGATGCTCAACGCAGGAACTTCCCACTAGTGGTCAGTGTGCTCCCACAGGGGGAGCGCCTCTCAGCCAGAAGCCAGGCTCACAGCTGGTAAACACAGCGGTGGTGGCAGGAACATTGCCCACCTCCACAGCACCGCTAAGGAGCAGCAAGCTGAGCAGTAAGGGCAGCAAGCTGAGCAGCAAGGAGCCGGTAGCAGGCGGGTGATAAGGATTGAGGGCTCCCAGACTGTGAGAGGGATGTCCACCTGCCAGCTTAGGCCCACTTGACTGCAAGAACGGCACAGGCCAGGCTGAGGGACAACACCCCCCCAGTGTACAAATTTCGCGCACCAGGCTTCTAGTATACAGATAATTGTAAATGCGATAAGAGCTATGAAAGAGATTTAAAGGAAGCAATGGGAGCACAGAAGAGGGACACTTAACCCAGGTTGGCAGTGGTGGAGGTGACAGGAAAGGAGAGGAAAATGAAATGGAATTGAGTTTGAAGGGCAAATAGGTGTTAGTCAGAGAGAAAAGGGTATTTCTGGTCTCTTTATTAATTGACACGCAGCCCCTTCTTCAGATTCCTGAACCCAGCATCTAGAAGGATTCAGGAATCTGGAGAAGGTGCTGCGTGTCAATTAATAATAAAGAGACTAGAAATATAATATAAATTTGTAATCCATGATGGAGCCAGAGGAAGCTTAGTTGTGGTAGCTAAATTCTCCCTATCTCCAGACCCAGGGTAAAACATTCCCACATTTTACCCTATAGCAAAGTAGATATACATATCAAATGTAAGTTTGGTATACAGTAGGCATTATCAGGTTGGAGGAAATGCCTTCGGCTGTTCAGCTGTTTGGCCAGCAGGAGGCAATAACATGTAGATTGAAATGCCCCCAGCTGTGTGGCAGTAGGCAATAATATATAACAGATCTTCAGGTTTGGGGAAATGTTTTCAGCTATTCCAGTAGGCAATAATATGTATCTTCAGCCCTTGCTAAAGGCTCAAGTTCCACCAAACTTTTGATGAACTTCTTGCATTTATGACCTGCTGGAATTAGCCTCCAACACATGTACCTTTAATAAATAATTTGAATCTTTGGAACCCTATTTATTTATCCATAAAAATTGGATAATATTCAGCCAGAGTATACCAATATATGTAAACCTGTGTGTGTGTATGTGTGTGCGTGCGTGAGCACACGCATTCACATGCACGCATGCACATGTGTATTTGTATAAAGTGTTTAGTTTGACTGGTATCATCTCCACCTCCTCAGTTATGTTATAGGAAGATTAATTAAAATATTGTTTGGGAACATACAAAGCAATCTACAAAGTATAAATTTAATATTTAAAATCTACCAGGATGACATTTTTGCTTGAACCACATATTGATTGAGAAGGATGCTAAAGGCAAAAAGTGAAAAAAAACCAAGAGAAGAAAATTAACTTTTGCTGAATTTTTACCAAGCATGGAATGAATCTAGATATTTAGATATATATTCCAATTTTGCAGTTTCAAAAAACCAGTAGGTTGGAATATGCTATAACTATTTTACAAATGACAAAACTGAAACCAGTAAAGTAAAATATTTTTCCCATGGTAAACAGAGAGTAAGTGAAAAAAACAGGACTTGAAGCCAGTTCCTTCTGCATGCAAGTTTATTTGAAGCCAGTCTTTCTGTGTTGAGTTCTAATTCTTTCTATATCTCTACATGGCAGAGACCAAACACTATGAGAGTACTTCATCCTCTATGCATAATTATACCTGAATTTGTTTGACTTCCTCCAACAACCAAACCTAAACTTGTTTTGGTGCCAAAACAATGAATGGGCCCAAGGACAGGAACAGAAGTAATTGGACTCTATAAGAATCAGGGGATGGGTGGGGATTCCTCTAGGCAGTGCCCTTTTTTCTTAAGAAAGTTTATTACTAAGGTCACATTCTCATCCCCACTCCTAACCAAGAAAAGAAAAGGAGGACAAAGTCAAATTATTAGACTCACAGAGAATTCTGTATGAGACAATGTCTAAGATTACTTTACCTGTTACCATCAACAATATACACTGAGAGATTACTATATATTTGGCAATAGATACCATTTCCATTTAGGAAAGTTTAAAGAGTAGGGAGAAATTTCAAAAAGTGTCTAGCATCTGAACTGGACCTCAAAGGATGAATAAGATTCTAAGCTGAGAGAAAGAACAATTGCCAAGCACAGAAGTAAAAATACCTAAGTTATGTCTGGGAAATATCAATAAGTTCAAATTGATTGGAGAATAGGTAGGTCATGGAGAAGCAAATAGATATATCAGTCTATCTCTTAATAGCTCTCAATTTAGTCTATTCTCTCCACCCCCAATACTACAGCCTTTATGAAATATCAGAACTCTCTATCAAACTATTACAATAGCTTTTTCTACAGAGCTGGAGGCTCCCTGCCTCCCATCTCTCATCCATACCTAGGTAAACATTTTATAATATGTTTTTCATTTCATCCTTCCACTTATAAATATTTCAATTTTTCTAAATCTTTTCAACTCTTTAAAGAAAAACAATGTCCAAATACCCAATAATTTAACATTCATAACATCCAGTATTCAATACAAAATTACTAGACATGGGATCCAGCATCAGGAGAAAAAATAAACCAATAGACATAAACCCAGAAATGACAAAGACAATACAATTAATAGATGAGGACTTTAAAAACAGTTGTTATAAATATGGTCAAGGATTAAAAGGAAGCAGGCATCATTATTAGGGAAACAGACAATAAAAGAGAAACAAATAACATGTTTAGGGATGAAAATACAATATCTAAAATAAAAATGTATTGGATGGATATAACAACATATTGGACAATGTAGAAGCAAATATCAGTTAATTTGATCTTAGGGGAATAAAATTATTCAACTTTAAGTAGAAAGAGAATGAAGGAAAGCCTTAAAAAATTAGACAGAGCCTCAGTAGCCTATGGGATCAAATCAAGTGATCTAACATACATGCAATGGAGTAAAGAGGACAAGGCAGAAACTATGTTTAAAGAAATAATGAATGAAACATTTCTATATTTGATGAGAAATGCCAAATTAAGATTGAATGAAGCACAAGCAGGATAAATAAAGAAAATTATACCAAGATACATCATAATGAAATTGTTCACATTTTTCCTCTTCTATTTCCTATATATTTCTGGTGCTGTTGGACATAGTCAGGTCCTGATACAACTTCTAGCTCTGTACCTCATTATAACCATGTGGTAGCGCCACCCAAGTCAATTTCTATACCAGGATGGCTAGAAATAACTTAAAAATACCCCAAATGACAGCAAACACATAAATTAAATTGACTAAATCCATCCCCAATCCAACTCCCCCTTAACTAATTCTAACATGCCAGTGGCTACTCCAAACACTGGATGACGTGACGGAGGAAAAGTTAGTATGAAAAGAAGCAGTAACTTTACATGATTGCAATGAAACGGTCTAATTCTTCTAAATTTTATGAACAGATTTGACCACTCACTGTATTACTAGGACTCCTCTAGAACCTTAGATGGGCCCTGAGACTTGAGAGGCTTGGTTGCTTAAATTTTATTAGCCTCATGCTAAACGGCCTCATATTGGGACAGGGGGACAAGGTTGGTAAGGAAAGATCAAGAAAACAAACCATAAGTTAATCATCAATCCACGTCAACAGAGAAATAAACACAGGGCAAACATTCTTCCCCAAATGACAAGAAGTAAATCTGACTAAATATTTATATTAAAGGCTAAGTTTTATTTTAGAAATGACCATATTATCCTAAAGCAGCAAAATTAGTTTTCCATTATCAGAAAAACTGCTTGCTCAAATGTTGTTATAATAAAGTTTAAAGCAGGGGTCCTCAAACTACGGCCCGCGGGCCACATGCGGCCCGCCAAGGACATTTATCCAGCCCGCTGGGTGCCGCTGCCTGTCCTGCTTAGCAGCCGACTTGTCCCGGGCTCACAGTGCGCATAGGAATTTGTTCATAGTTGTTTTTTTTAAACTATAGTCCGGCCCTCCAACGGTCTGAGGGACAGTGAACTGGCCCCCTGTTTAAAAAGTTCGAGGACCCCTGGTTTAAAGTTATATACTTGCTTTAAAAAAGGTAAATATGAAACGGGGATTCAGAACTGTTGGACATTGAAATTGGGACTCAAACATCTTTTGTTATTATATGTTTATTTCTAGTCTTCAGAGGCAAGATTTTTTAAAGGAAAAAAATGGGGAGGAAAATAGATACAGAGGCAAAGAAGCATTGAACAGACTGTCAAACTACAGCGGGAAGGCAGGGAAGTTTTGGGGGGGTGGAGGGGTGCTGTAAGAGATCAACTGAAGGACTTGTACGCATGCATATAAGCATAACCAATGGATACAAGACACTGGGTGGGGGGGGGGGGGAGCAGGTGAAGGCATGTACTAGGGGGTAGGGGAGGCCGGGAGGGAGGAGACATATGTATTACTATTTGTAATATTTCAAACAAAAAAAATTTAAAAAATAAAATAAAATAAATGTCTAAATTTAAAAAAAAAGGTAAATATGAGAATGGCCTTGAAAAACTGAAGGAACAATCATTCCTATGAAACAGGAAGGATACATTAGCAAATACATAAGTAAAAGAGAGGAGGCGAGCCTTAACAGATAGCAAAAGCAAGAATATCTGAAAAAAAATAGAGAATTTTTGTATTAATGCAAAAAGTTCTTTGATTTTATTTACCATGTATTCCACCAAACTGTATTATTGAAGGAAATGCAAGTACACATCAAGAGCAAGGGCATTATTTAACCAGCGTTGGACTTTTTGTATTTTTTTAAAAATGATGAATTTAGTACTTATAAAAATGATACATATTAGCTGAATCCAGAAATAAAAACAAAATATGTTATTTTACTGTCATCATATAACATTATAAAGATCTCAAAAATTGCCCTCTTGTGTCACTATTCACATATGGATTTTTAAATGATAACATAAAATTTGTTTACTCTCTACTATATGAAAAACTACTCACATTATATGCATGAGCTTATTAAATGAAATAAGCTTAGTGTGACTGCTTCACGTTAACTGCAAAAGTCATCAACTGGCCAACATTTAAAACTAGTTATCAGAACTAAAATAAAAAATTGAGTAAAGAATGATTTAATGTCAATATTATATATTACATAGCACATCATTTTAGTGTCCTTAATGGACCTAAAAAAATAGTTTGAAAATAAAGTAGAAAAAAATGGATTGCAGAAGCAACTAGATTTACAATTGTGAGCTTTTGTCTTGATGTACATGTGGCTCTAAATTTTCTTACTTATTTCAAAACTAATAAAACAGAGTGACTTCCTCACTTATGCCGTAAGTTATGCCACAGAGCTGAAGTTACAGATGAAACTACCTATTAAAGGACTTTGTTATCTTAGATGTCATTATGTCACTAAATAAATCTAACTTGAATGGCATCCAGTCTTAGCCACTCTGTAAACCAAACTTTTCAATACGAAAGCCAAATGTATAGGCAATCTCTACTACGTCATTGAGTGGTATTCTAAAACACGTTTGGTAGGTGGCCGTTGGAATGCATTTTGTCAGACTCCCAATGATTTCCATGGTGATATATTCTCAGGTCAACTAGATAAATATAGCCAATAATATACTACAATTATAAAACAAATTATATTATAACAACTATCTGGAAACTACAGTTACTAATTTTTCAAGAAATGTCCAGAGCACACCTTATGTTTACTGTAGTGGAATAGGAAGTTTTCCTTAAAACTTTGTCCCTATTTACCTGGCAGTTAGAATAGAGTGTCTATCAGTTTCCAGCTGATGCAGAAATTAGGAGAGTAGAAGCTGAGGAAGAAAAGTTAGAAGAGACAATTGCTAAGAACTGAGCCTCAGGCCTATTGGTGTCGGCCATTTCAGTAGCCATTTTCCACACATCTTTTTTGTGTGTTGTGTTTTCTGTATGTTTTTTATATTTGTTTGTTTGTCAATCCCCAAAATGGACTGAAAGATTTCTTAAAGGTAATTATACTATTACATTTGAATTCTGACTTGGTTTTTTTTTTTTGTTTCCTCTCAAGTCTACTTCGAAAGCACAGTTTTGCATCTTTCCTCCTATTTGACATTTTCTAAAATAACCTCAAAAGTCTTTCAAAGGTGTTTTTGTTTTCATTGAGTTTTGTTAACTTAAATCAATTTCTACTGCAACTTAAAGCAGAAACAAACAATTTCCTATTATGAACCTCTCGGGTTTTTCCTTTGCATGTAAATGCAGTTGTCTCATCATGGTGTTACAGCTAGTCTGTTTGCTAGAATCAGCTATGAGTAAAAAGCAAATATTTTTATTAATGGCAGTTTAATTGTCAATGTTTTTATAAAATTTTAAAAATAAATTATAATCAGTTTAAGGTTAGACTTAAAATAAAGGCCCTCTTTGTTCATTCTGATGTATATTTGTAAAGTGGGAAAGAAAGTGATGGGATTACATATATGCAAGCTGAGAACTGAACAGTGCTAACAATCCACCTTATCAATGCAAACACGGGCCACATGTTCCAAGTGATAATGTGTAAAAATGTTGAGAAACATCTCTGTAGAGAAATATAAAATCTTTGTAGACAGGTTCAAGTCTTTGGGCTAAAGCCATGGATTCAGAGTGTTCTGTTGTGTGTATGTGTTTTTATGAACTTACATGTATAATGAATTCAAATTTCCACAAGCAGCTGGTACACCTACGAATATATAACAATAACTGTTTTCTCTCAAAGTCCAAATGCAATCTAGTTAGGCAAAGAAAGTTTCAGAGCTGGAAATGAGCCAAAGCAGAAGAATTAAGCACAGTTAAGCAGATTTTTAAACATAGAAAGTGGTTGAATTTCTTCTGAGGGATTCATAATTATAAAGAGATCATTAGAAGATTTAAAACGGTATTGCTGCCTTGCCTTTGATGCTGCAAACCCAAGTATCTGTGATGCTTATGCTGCCCCTTATGCTCAGTCACCACAATTAGTTTTAAGTGCTGTTACAAACAAAGGAAAGCTGTTTATTTAACTGCTTATTCTTTCTCAATACTGAACACGGCCCACACGGCTTTCTTAACAAAGACATTATTTAAAAGTGAGATTAGCATCAGGGCAGCTTCCAAACAATTACTTGAAGAGGATGAATTCACTCAATATATATTTAGTGTTTCTATGTACCAAGTGTGGTATTGGGACAGTGCAGGCCATGACAACTGAAATCAATAACCATAAGCCCTCACAGAGCTTAGAGTTTAGTAAGGAAGTAGGAAATAAACAAGTAAAGATGCCCTGCTGGTGTGGGTCAGTGTTTGAGTGTTGACCTATGAACCAGGTCCATGGTCGGCAAACTCATTAGTCAACAGAGCTGCAAACCGCGGCTTGAGAGCCGCATGTGGCTCGTGAACTGCAGTTTGCCAACCACTGAACCAGGTGATCACTATTTGATTCCTGGTCAGGGCACATGCCTGGGTTGCAGGCTCGATCCCCAGTGCGGGGTGTGCAGGAGACAGCTGATCAATGATTCTCTCTCGGCATTGATGTTTCTATCTCTCTCCTCTCCCTTCCTCTCTGAAATCAATAAATAAAATAAAATAAAAATAAGTAAAGAGACAAATATATGTATCCAAAGTAGACAACATGAGAAAGAAACAGGTAAATGCTCACCTCCTTCCAAGGAGCACAGCCATGCCATTCCCTTCTTCCTCTCCTATCTCCTCCCCCCACAGGCAGCATCTCCTAAACTCCGAGGGACTCCACGAGACTTACAACCAGGGGAGCCATGGGCAGCGGCAGCTGGTCCTGGGCTAAACCCATGAACCTGACTCCAAGGTCCCTTTTTCTCCGACTTACCAGGGAGCCAAAGCAGCCCAGCCTAGACTCTCCTGTTGCTTTTCCTATGCCCTTCCTTGTTCCACTGTTAAATTTTGCTTGCTCTTCTAAAAACAAACAAACAAAAACAAACAGAAAGAAACAGGCAGGGAATACTACATGAAGGGAGGATCCACTTATAAAATGTATACAGGGACAGTCTGAAAGACATTTAGCTAGAGACTTACGGGGGGAATGAATCAGCCAAGTGGAATCCAGGGAAAGAGAATTTCAGGAAAACAAACAAACAAAATAAACAAAAAAGATAACAATAACAACAAACAACAAGACAAAACAAAACAACAAGTGAAAGGTCTCTACAGCAGGAAAAACCTGGCATGTAGGAAAACAGGAAGAAAGCCAGAGTGGCTCCTCTTGGTGAGCGAAGGAATTGAGGCACTGCAGGAGATGCCCAGGGGCTGGATCACAGAAGGTCTTCAGGTGGAGGCACACACAAGGGATTTTACTTTAAATTGCAATGGAAAGTCATGGACCATTTTAAAACGAAAAGACATTTTTATCTGATTTCATGAGAAATCATTCTTCCTGTTGAGTCGACAACGTATTAGTATCTGGGTTGATGGAAGGGTGGGGTGGGGCGGTCAGCAAAAAGACAGGCCCCAAAGCAGAAACTGACAAAGCAAAAATCAGAATTAACTGTAATATTTTTCCCTAATGAAAATGAGGAAATCTTAATTTTTCCTGATATGCAACTATATAGCTATTTAAATGAAAACCAGTAATTTAACTCAGAAAGTTAGAGAAAATGTTTATACAAATTACTTGAGGTTGGTGTTGGTCTAGATCTGAAGAATATTTTTACACTTACATCTAAGCTATAAGTTTCTGATATCTTATATCTCTCTAGCACACACACATCTCACACACATACATGTATAACTACACTACTTCTAAAAGTATATGATATATCTGAATATATTTCTTTAGAATGCTATTTCCCAAAATGGGAGGACAGGAACTATACTGGTGGTAGAGATATGGCTTTAGGTAACATTGAATATGACATTTGATTACAGGGCATAATAAAAATAATGTTAATTCAGATAGCAAGAAAATAATCTCTTTTTCTTTCAACCTAGCAATGTCAAAGAGGAACTCTCAATTTTAAGGTTAAAATTTATTTAACATCTCTCTATCATGAGCTAACCTTTATTTATTTATTTTTTTCAACAGACAAAATTTAATATATGCACACAGTTTCACATATAATGCAGCATCACACCATGTAGGGCATTTACTCTGATATATTCAGATATGTTTGAAACACTTCTTAAGGCTACAAAACAAAACATAGAAAAATAAACAGGAATATATGCAACACTTACAAAAAGTGATATGATAAAGAATATAAAGTACTATTTTCCTTTCAACACTTCAAAAGATATTTATATATATAATTTCTTTTACAAGTAACATCACAAATGATTACATCTTCACATGCTTTTAAAGTATTATTTGTACTCAGTATAAGGTTATTATTTTTCATACTTAAATTTTTTTCTATCTCTGTAACAATGCAATTTTAATCCATTCAAGTAAATTCAACACCAAAGTTGCTGTTACCCAGCATTAAGACATGCACTCTCCCCTTTACTAGGATTTTCTAAAACTTGTTTGGGAGGGGGGGGCAGGGGGGGTGGTCCCAATTAGTGGGAAAGTAAATGGCTGACACTAGTAGTAAAACCTTAGTTCTTTGAGACTGACATGCTGGAACTGAGCCATTATTAAGGTTTTAAACAAGAAGCAAATTTTTTTTAATAATAAAAAATCAGATCTCAAGCTCCCACAGTTAGTAGACATTGTTACTTAGCTAGAATTTAATGATTTTTGCTTACACCTATTGAATTTGTTGTTACAGTAAGCTATTTATGGAAAGAGATATTGCTTTTACATTTTAGTAATAAGATAAATATTCCTAAAATGTATTGTTTACGTAAAAATATAAATTGCTTTTAAGAAAAAATGCTAAAAATATAGTGGTTTCTAAGATTTTGCAAAATTCACAAAAGTAGTTCATAAATGACTAAAATTTGGAAACACTACTTAAAATAATATTTGTTTGGAAGATAAGGAATAACTCAAAAATTAATAACAATTATGAAATTATCCATATAGAAGACTAGGAAACATTTCCAGAACATTGCGGACATCTTAGCAGGTTTTATAATTGTTAACAAGCCTGGTGAGGATCAAAGTGGCAATTGTTCAAAGTCCTTTTAAGCCAACATCCAGCTTCCTCTCTCAGACAAGGAGTTATTAAAATAATGAAGAAGATGACAATCTTACTCAATTTTCTATGACCTTTGTGAAAAGAATAAAAATTAAGCAATATATACAAAATTTATAAATGGGTAGTTGCTTTGCAGATCTTTCTTTATAATCAGGGGAAAAGAAAGCAATTTCAAAAACACTATCTAAATCTAATAGTCCTATGGAGGTGTAAGTGATTAAATCTTTTTATGATATCAGATATTTGATTAACTTAGAAATAAAAAGTAAAGGTATTTCCTCAAGGTAGTTTAAAATCTTCAAGATTGATACATAAGACAAATCTAATTTGACCTCTTCTGCAAGATCTCGCTATTTATTAAACATAGTTATCCTAGAGGAAAATTTAATTTTATATGAAACAAAACATGTCAAACTTTGTACAGCAGAGGATACATTTCAACACCCCCAGTGGATTTCTGAAATCATGGGTAGCTTCAAACTCTATATATAATGTTTTCTTTTCCTATGTACGCATGCCTATGATAAAGTTTAATTTATAAATGAGGCATGGTAAGAAATTAACAATGTTAATTAATAATCAGATAGAACAATTATAACAATACACTGTAATAAAAGTTATGTGAACGTAGTCTGTTTGTGTGTCTTCAGCAATTTTTGTATTTTGTAGCCCAAAACTATTCTTGAATCTATGCCACCAGCCCTTAATACAGTTACATGTGTCATTCCTTTAGGGGAATCCCTTGCTGAAGTCTTTGTACAGACTCAATGCTTTCTGGTGCAACCAATTTCTGACATTTTTCTGTTCATGTTCTCCACCCACAAATTTAATACTTCTTCCATCATAACTAAGCATTTATCATGCACTGTGTTCATAACTTTTGCTGTTCTAGCTGCTACAGCAAAAGCTGCATGGATTTGTTTTTCCTTTTTCACAATTTTCAGGATAGAAAATTGGTTCTTACTGTAGATCTTAGCAACCTCAGCATACGATTTTTTTTCTTTCCTCATTATGTCGAGAACTTTCACCTTTTCACTTGAAAGAAGCATTTCATGGCTTCTATTTGGCATATCTGGATTACCAGCATCACTACTCTTGCACTTTGGGGCCATTGTTCAGTAAAATAAGGGTTACCTGAACACAAGCACTGCGAGACCTCAACATCTCTTACTGACTAATGGGTGGGGAGTGTACATAGTGTGGATATGCTGGACAAAGCAATGATTCATTTCCTGGTGGGACAGATGGAGCAGGATAGCAGGATAGTTGCAGATTTCATCATGCAACTCAGAATAGCACACAACTTAATTTTTTTTATTTTTGACCGCAGTTGACTATGAGTAACTGAAACCACAGAAAACAAGACCACGATGAAGTAAGGACAATTATAATGCATAAATAGATCAAACCAGCTGACCCAGAAGTTTAATCTGTTATTGGAAGAAATAGGATTCTTTCATGGTATTTCAGGAAATGCATGCAGAGGAGGATTTGAGGGATAGTGAGTGGCAAGATTTACTGAAGTGAAAACAACAGACTGCCCCCAGGTACACAATGCCCGATGTCTCATCCAGACCAGGTGACTCAGCTCCACCTTGCTGCAGAAGTTGCCCAGCCTCTGGGGCCACAGGCTCCCCCTAGTCCCCACCAAGCCAAGGAGGAGAGCCAGAAAGCCGTGCCATCAGCCCAACCTCCAAGGTTCCAGTCCCTGGTCGTGTCCGGCCTGTAATCTGCGCTGTGCTTAACCCCATGCAGTCTTTGAAGAGAGAGAGTGCTCTTCAGGCCTTTGTTAAGCTTTGATTATATTTCTTTGAGTTTGGAAAGGGGTAAGCTTTCTTTCAAATGATGCAATTGCTTTCCTGGATCTTCCCTGGCTAGGCTGGTGCTTCCCCTTATCCAAAACTTTTCTTGGATCTTCTGGGTTTTCCTGCCCTTATCCTAGCTGGTCTTTTTCCCAGATTTGCTGCTGCCAGGTTCCTCCCCTTTATGGTCATTATTTTGTTTGTGTTTTGTTTGGGGAAGAGGGATGTTCAAAAATATCTGTTTTTATTGAAGTACTAGAGGCCTGGTGCATGAAATTCATGCAAGAGTAGGCCTTCCTTTCCCCAGCTGCTGGCACCGGCTTCCCTCCAGCACCCGGGACCCAGGCTTCCCTTGCAGCCCCGGCTTTGTCCAGAAGATCATACAGTCTAATTAGCATATTACACTTTTATTATTATAGATGCACATCAAAACAAAGGAACAGTAAGATAAAATAATTTATCCAAGGTCATGCAACTGTCCAGGAACTATAATGAAAATTCTAAAACATTCTTACTTTGCATTTGTACCGAAAATGTTTTTACATGTGATCCAATGAGCAGTAGAATTGTAATCACGGGTGCTTAGAATATCTCCAAATTTAGACCACCCTGTAGGCCGCCACTACCTACTGTGACAGATGCTGAGGATTTGGATAATACTTATTCCACATGTCATTTTTCAAAATCAGTCCTTTCAAAAAGGTAAGAAAAATATGTATGGTCAAGTGTAGGATCTTTTTAAGTAATCCTTGTGTAGGGTCCCTATTTTGGATCCTACTGCACATTCCTCATAGCTTTGCTTTGCCAACTGGCTTCTACTTGGAATGCCTCAGGAGAGGACTCTCTCCCTTGCTCTTTATCCTTCCACCTAATAATATGCAGGGACACGGTTGTTCCCAGGGGAGATGGAAAACCAGTGTTTTCTGCCTACCTGGGGATTAGCATCTCTTTGGCAGAGGATGCGGCTGTTCCCTGTAGTGTCTGTAAAGCTGCCCCTTCCTGGTTAGTCAGGTTTAATGTCTGATTCATTGTCTCCCTTTCTTTATTAATAACTAACTACCATAACAAATCTTTTCCAAAGCAGTGATTCCTTGTTATTCCTTCCTAGAAGGATGTTATTTATTTTATAGATCTAAGATGCCCCCACTTCTGTGTTTTGTTTCCCTCTCTCACTATTATTGCTGTAATCACACTTACTTTTTAAATTTTTATATCAAGTATTTGTAGACTAGATACATTTTTCCAATTACCCGGATGTAGAAAATAATGAGGAGCTAAAATTAGAATTGATTTGGGAGACTTACATACTATCCAGATGTTTTTAAATTTGCCATTAGATGAGATTTTAGTTGTCTCCTTTTTTGATAGGGTGAGGACATGAAATATAGACATAAACATTTTGAAAGCATAGATTAAGATAGGTGAATATATATGGTAAAATATGGAATAGTCAATAGGTCAAGTAGTAACAGAAATACAGTCGTGTATCACTTAACAACACATATATGTTCTGAGAAACACATGATTAGGTGATTTCATCCTTGTGCTAATATCATAGTTTGCACTTATACAAACATAGTGTAGTCTACTATGCAACTAGGCTATGTAGTATAGCTTATTGCTTTTAGGCTACATACCTATAAGGCATGTTACTGTACTGAATACTGTAGATAATTGTAACACAATGGTAAGTATTTGTATATATAAATATATCTACACATCAAAAAGGTATAGTAAAAATATGGTATAGCCACTGTGTAGGGCATTTACCATGAATGAAGCTTGCAGGACTGGAAGTTGCTTTGGATGAGTACATGAATGAGTGGTGAGTGAATGTGAAGAGCTAGGACATCACTGAACACTAAACACTGGCTCACAAGCCTCCACCCGCTTCCATCCAACAAAGCTGAAAACAGATAATGGAAGCTGTTGATTCAGCTCCATGAATGAATACCAAGGACAACTGGCTGGGTTAGGGGTAGTACACCACAATGTGACTGTCAGGAAGGAGTGAAAAGTGACCTGAGGTTCAGTCAGAATAAGGCATCAAGATAGAGAGATAAAGGGACATAGTGGAGCAGCGGTCTGATTAAGGATCTTTATGGTAATCATAAAACAGGAAGCTTTTAATGAAGTGGCAGAATTAATGAAGACTTGTTAAAGTACCTCCTATGGATCTCAGGTCCTCAACAAAGAATGTACAGTAGTGTACTCTGAAGACCAGTGAGCTAGACCTGGGAGGGCTTTACCAGCCCTAAATACATAGCCAAGATGGGACAGGCTCCTCTGTGCTGAAAGAGGTCAGGGGCCAACTGTTTGGGATGTAATCTGTGCACCCAAAATTGAGGTGCTATGAGGAACAGTAATATATTGTCAAACTCCCCACCTATTATTTCTCTTTTATGGGATCAGTTATATGTGGAGTCTGTAACTGACTAAAACATCATTATGCTACACAGGACTATATTTTAGAAAGAAGAAAATTGAATCATGGGCTGCAATTACAAAAGGAAAAGTAAGCAAAAAAATTGTAAGGGTAAATAAACACAATAATTGAATGAAACGATATAATGATAATTACTTTAAAAGTTATGAACAAAGATGGAACTGAAAAATGACAGTAGCACAAGAGGAAAGTCAGAAATTAAGTGTTCTAAAATCTTTGTGTGGTTTTACAGGTAGCGATGCTAATTAACTTTGGATTTTACATTTCATATTTTTGTATGTTAAAATTTTATGACAGTTATTAAAACACTATAACAAGATTATATAAATTCAAAACCTGCAGAGGGAGGAAAGAGTAATGAAAATAAAACAAACTTTAAATATCAAAAAATAAGAAAGAGAAACAACTCACAGAAAAAGAATAAATGAAAACCCACATTATGTCAGGATTGACAGGATATGCAGAAACTGCAAGAATAGATTTTTTAAAATTGCCTACAGGATGTACATGTAAAACTTAATGGCAAATAGGTTGTAATTAAAATGTTAAAAATTACATACAAGGAAATTACTAGTTAAAGGTAAGCTACTGTAGCTTTATAGATGTTAGACAAAGCAGATTCTGAAGTCAAAATAATTTTTATGAATACAGATATTTACTTCATCATTTTAAAAGATGTGTTTCACCAGGAAACTCTTACAATTCTAAATTTGTATGCATTTAATAGTATTCTTCAAAACTATTCAAACAAAATGCAGAATTTTACAGGAGAAAATATTCCACAATCCTATGAAAGTTTGATGCACTTATTTTGGTTGCTAAAAGCTCAAGAAGAGAGAGAGAGAGAATGGAACAATTAATAAACTTGATGTGTTTGCCTGCTCAGGCTGCCATACAAAATATGACAGACAAAGAGAGAGAGAAAGAAAGAAATCTCTCACTTCTTCTCTTCTTATAAGGTCACTAGTCCTTAGAATAGGGCCTCACCCTTATGACCTCACTTAGCTCTAATTACCTCATAAGGACCCTGTCTCCAAATATAGTCACATTGTTGATTAGGGCTTCAACATATAAGTTTTGAAGGAACAAAACGTGGTCCATAGCCCTTGATATATATAACTTTGGAGCCAGTTATTATAGAATAACAAAGTTACAGAAAACAATTATAAAAATTATCTAATGCATTAGGCCTGTAGGCAATACTTAATACATTTTAAAAACTGCATTATTTATAGCACATTCTTTAACCAAAGTGTAATTTATAAAAATAAAATTTTCATACTTTTGATATCAAATAACATGTTTTTAAATTATTCTACATAAGTGCAACTGTTACAGAAGACCAGGGAAAAACCAAGCAATGCTTAGAGAAATGGAATTACACTGTTTTATTATGCCAGCGGTCTCAGTGGAGTCACCTCCAAAAATCTGAGCAAAAACATGGAGGAAGCTTTCCCTTTTTATATATTTCTAGCCCTTTGTCTTCCAAATAAGGGTTTTCCAGTCCCCTTTGCAAGTTCTTATAGAGCCCCATGTGCTGGGGCCTTGAGACCACAACTAAAGGCCTGGCCTGCTGCCAGCACTGATAACTCTATCTGGGGATGGTTTATGGCCTCTCTAAAATGGGAGTAGTATTTTGGGTAAACAGATCTTGCAGGACCAGATAATTAAAGGGGCAGTGGCTAGACTATAGATTAACAAGAATGTGCATTAGGTTAATGGCACAAATTCAGGTTGCTAACCGCCCCCCCCCAAAAAAAAATGTCTCATTTCCCCATCACAACAAGTAGGAAAATGCTCATAGTGTGTTGTTTGTAATAACAAACACTTGAAAAAAAATCCAGGTCTATTTGCATAGACAAATTGTGGTGAAGTCATGCAATTGAATATTATACAGCAATGGAAACAAATGAATGAGTCACATATGGTAAACAGAATCAAAGCATGATGTTGAGTAAAAGGAGTTGCCAGAATATTATACCAAAATATGCAAAATAATACCATGTATTATTTTACAGTACAGATTTAATTAGTAAAAGTATGAAAATATATAGAAGGTGTCAACTGATGGTCATTGATGCCAATTCAACACCAGCAGGAACACCCAATTTGAGGTGAGGTAACTTTTTTCAGTGTAAAACAGCTCACTTGTAATATGGCATAGCTGTGAAGCAGCCCTGGGGCCAGGCCCTTCTCGGGCTACACAGCTCTGCTATGCTCCTTGCCAGTCTGTTTTGCACTGCACTCTTTTGCTCTGCTGTGCTTTGGTCTGCTCCTTTTCTGGGCCAGTCTGCTCTGGGCCTCCACTGGTCTGAAGCACTCTCCTCCCTCAAGGTGTCTCATCTCAGCCAGGGAGACACAACACTGACCATTCTGTGGAATGGGAAAGTGTGTTCCCAGAGCCAGAGGGGAGCTGGCTTATACAGACAGAAGTCCCAGCAACAAGATCAGGGATTGCTCTGTTCTCATGCCAAAAGGCACTGTCCTGATGGACCAGTATAGAGCCACTCTGATTGGACAGAGCTGCACAGCTCCCATTGGATGGGAAACGTCTCAGTCCTATTGATTGAAATAAGGTTCTATAATCTCCTTTATAAGGACTGGCTCAGGTGGCTGAAACAGTGCAGGGCAGGCAGTTCAGTGCTGGCTTCTCCCTGAAGTGCAATTTGGGTGAGAGGCCCCTGTGTTTAAATGGCTGCTCTGTTTTGTTGTTGTTTTAATCTGAGCACAGTTAGCCACCAGGAGCCCTTCTTAGTAGGTGTCTTCTTTCTCAGGGTTCACAAAAGTTAAACAACACATTTAGAATATTGGTTACCTGAGGCCTGAGCTCACCAAATGAGTTCATGAAGCCATACACAAAAGGGCTTCATCTGTATTTGTAATGATTTCTTTTTTAAACAGCATAGTAGATACAAGAGGAAATAGTGTGTTATATTTATACTAGAGGCCTGGTGCATGAAAATTCATGCACTGGAGGAGGGTTCCTCCGCCTGGTCTGCCCCTTCTCACAGTCCGGGAGCCCTCAGGGGCGGGAGGTGACCTGGCGATTAAGGAAAGGCAACACCCCATCACACCTCTGCTGTTGCCACTGCCATCAGTGCAAGCCTTGGCCAGCCCTGGTTACCTGAGCCTCGGGCCAGCCCTGGGAGGCTGAGTAGCCACCATCTGAGGCTTTCCGGCACCTCGGGCTGGCCCTGGGTGGCTCGGGGACTGAGGGGACTGGGAGACTCCAGAGGAAGGTGTGCAGAGTGGCCAGGCCAGCCTGGGGGCGGGCCCAGACTGGCCGCATGCCTGCTGTCCCTGTGGTGCTGAGGGGACTGGGCACCGCCTTCTTGTGGCTGTGGGCGCTGCCATCTTTAAGGGCGGTCAATTAGCATATTCCCTCCTTATTGGCTGTGGGTGCCGTCATCTTTGTGATTGTGTGAGGGTCAATTAGCATATTCCCTCTTTATTAGATAGGATAGAACTAGAGGCCCAGTACATGAAATTTGTGCACGGGGGTCTGGGGGGCGGGTAGGGAGGTTCCTCAGCCTGGCCTCCACCCTCTCCAATCCAGGACTCCACAGGGGATTTCTGACTGCAGGGATCGGGCCTAAATCGGCAGTCGGTCATCTCCCTCACTATCTGGGACAGCTGGCTTCTAACTGCTCACCTGCCTGTCTTCCTGATTGCCTCTAACCCCTCTGCCTGCCAGCCTGATTGCCCCTAACCACCTCTGTCTCAGCCCCCGCCACATTGGCTTTGTTTGGAAGGAGGACGGGATGACGAAGATGTCCAGTTGACTTGGTCTAATTAGCATATTACCCTTTTATTAGTATAGATTTTTTTGTAAGTGTGAAGTATATCATAATATAAATGAGTAAACAAGACAAAACACCATGAAACTATCAAGCCAGAAATGGAAAAAAAGTGTATTGAACATTATGGCCTAAAGTGATTGTTGGCCTTGTTATAGCTTAGAAAGGTAGCTCTTAGAAGAACTAATAAAAACATCTTTCAAGAGTAAATAAGGGGAAATGTTATTCTCTATTCACAAATCTTTGTCTGTTCTAACTAACCTGGCATAGCCCCTTCTCTGAAGAAGACAATCAAACAGCTTATCAAAGGGGTATTTTCTCTGAGTTTCTGTATTGTATTGATTGAAATCTCCTCTTAAGATACTTTCTTTTGTCCATGACAAAATTGAATTCATAGCCAAAGCAACACCTGTTCCATGTAAGAACAACTTGGTTTCTAGCAATGTGCATATTTGCAAAATGTGTATCTCATTATCAGACAAAAGGATGTGTGCTAGGATATCAATTATCCTCTCTCCAAAATTGTGGAATGGAATGAAAAGAGTTGAAGCTGGAATATGAGATTATTCCTCCCCTAGAAGAAACTCCTTGGGGCAAGCATGCATTCATTCCCTTAATTTCATTTTGGGGACTTTTGAAATAAAAAAGAATCTTCCATAGTATACAGTGTATTTAAAAGGAATGCAGACCAAAGCCAATAGAATTGCCTGTTTCTGTGTCATGTTTTAAGAACATGAGTTCTTCGTTTTTAAAGAAAAAGTCAGCGTGAGGAGAAAGATGCGATTTTGCTTTAGAATGTAAATTTAGCTATGTTAAAGTGGTGATCTAATATATAATTCCTACCATCTATTCTCACACATGCATATAGATCATATAATTCTAACTATAAAGCAATATATGGGAAAGTCATGCATTTTAAAAAAAGTGTGCACGAATCTATGTAAAAAAGGCAAAAAAAGAGAAGATATATGAACTGTCATCTTTGATCCAACCTACAGAATTGTGCTTGACAAGATAATTTCAGAAACTCTATTTCCTAAAAGTGCTCAGATGATACAGGATAGAAAACAATCTAAACAATTAACTCCTACTCATTCTTCAAAATGAAGCTCAAGTAAAATCTCTTTCCAGAGGGCAAATTGGCACCTCTTTCAGCACCTCCCAGGCTCTCTCTCCTCCATTGTGCTAGGGACAGGGGTGGTCCATCACAGTCCTGTGTGTATCTGTCACCCCATCAGAGCATGAGCACCTGCAATCTGATCTATTACAGGGTCCACAACCTAGCCTCATGCTTGGCTCTTAGTATTTTGTTTGTTTTTTCCTTTTTTATTAAATTTACCAGAGGCCCTGTGCATGAGATTCGTGTACTCAGGGGCAGGGGTGGAGGGGTGGGGGGGGAGTCCCTCAGCCTGGCCTGTGCCCTCTTGCAGTCTGGAAGCCCTTGGGGGGTGTCCAACTGGTGGCTTAGGCCTGTTCCCCGCCTATGCCATCAGTTGGACATCCTTAGTGCTGCCTCGGATGTGGGAGAGGCTCTTACCACTGCCACTGGACTCCAGCGTGAGCCCAACTTCTGGTTGAGCAGAGCCCCTGCTGTGGGAGCACACTGACCATCATGGGGCAGCTCCTGCATTGAACACCTGCCTCCTGGTGGTCAGTGCATGTCATAGCAACCGGTAGTTCCGCTGTTCAGTTGGTTTGTATATTACCCTTTTATTATATAGGATTGGGATGACACTGGTTAATATGATCATACTAGTGACCCAGTGCACAAAATTCGTGCACATTATAAGGGGGTTAATTAGAGGAAATAATTTAATATTGCTATTTGCCCTTTCTCTACAATAGAAGTGTCAGAGATGAAAGAAAATTAGTAAAATGTATATGAAAACCTTCCTCCTGTCAGAGTCTGGGGCTCTCCATGGGACCCAGAGTCAAGTTCCCACCCACCCACAGGCACCTCAAAATCGCATGAGACCCAGACCCGGCTACCCACCCCCCCATTGGGCTAGATCCAAACCTGGCCAGTCCCACCCTCGTCAAGCCCTGCCAGGCAGGGAGTGTAGCTTCAGGTCCCCTGGCCTGGGGCCAGGATGGGAGGGGGTGGCCTGGGGTCCCCCAGCCCAGACCGGGGCAGGGGGCATGCCTTGAGGTCCTCCGTCAAGCCCCACCAGGTGGGGGGGGGGGGGGTGCAGCCTCAGGTCCCCCGGCCCAGCACCGGGAGGGAAGTGCAGCTTCAGGTTCCCCATCAAGCCCCACTGGCAGGGGGGCACAGCCTCAGGTCCCCGTCAAGCCCCACTGGGCAGGGTTGTGGCCTGAGTTCCTCTGACCCAGGACTGGGGGTGCACCTTGAGGTCCCCTGTTAAGCCCCAGGGGGTGGGGGTCATGGCCTGAGGTCCCCTGTCAAGCCCAGCCAGCGGGGTGCAGCCTCAGGTCCCCTGGCCTGGTGCTGGGGCAGAGGGAGCAGCCTGAGGCCCCCTAACCCAACACCAGGACAGGAAGCGCACCTTGAGGTGCCCTCATCAAGCCCAGCTGTGTGGGGGCATGGCCTCAGGTCCTCTGGCATGGCTCTGGGGTGGGGGGTGCAGCCTGAGGTCCCCCAGCCAGGTGCCAGGGCGGGGGGTGTGGCCTGAGCTCCCCTGCCAAGCCCTGCCGGTGGAGGGCACAGCCTGTGGTCCCCTCTCAAGCCCTGCTGGGTGGAGGGCACAGCCTGAAGTCCCCTGTCAAGCCCCACCTGGTGGGGGGATCAGCCTGAGGCCCACTAACCCAGCACCAGGACAGGAAGTGCACCTTGAGGTTTCCCCATCAAGCCCCACCGGGTTGGGGGTGTGGCCTGACATCCCCTGGGCTGGCACTGGGGTGGGGGGTGCTGCCTGAGGTCCCCTGTCAATCCCCATGAGGGTGGGGGAGGGCAGAGCCTCAGGTCCCTGCTGATTGCTCATTAACACTCCCAATGGGAACTTGGCCTCAGCTGTGGGTGCAGCCATCTTTGTGATGGGGTGATGGTCAATTCCCATATTCCCTCTTTATTAGAAAGGATAGGTTTCAGGTGTGGATTTCTATGTTACAAGGTCTGTATATTGTGTTCTAGCTGGTTTGGCTGAGTGGATAGAGCATTGACCTGTGGACTGAAGGGTCCTGGGTTCGATTCCAGTCAAGGGCACATGCTCAGGTTGCAAGCTCAATCTCCAGTAGGGGGTATGCAAGAGGAATCCGATCAATGATTCTCTCTCATCATTGATGTTTTTCTCTCCCTCTCCCTTCCTCTCTGAAATCAATAAAAATACGTATTTTAAAAAATGATCTGTATATTGCATTGTGTGTCCACCACCCAAAGTCAGATCTTCTCCTGTCACCATATATTAGAATTCCCCTTCTCCTTCTACCCATTCCCTGTGGCAACCACCACACTGTTGTTTGTTTTTACCAGTTTTAGTTTTATATCCCACATATGAGTGAAATCATATGGTTCTTAGCTTTTTCTAATGGACTTATTTCACTTAGCATAGTGTTCTCAAGGTCAATCCATGTTATCACAAACAGCACGATTTCATCCTTTCTTGTGGCTGAGTAGTATTCCATTATGTATATATACTACATCCTCTTTATCCAGTCTTCTGTCACAGGACACTTTGTTTCCATTCATCCTTCCTTGTGGCTGAGTAGTATTCCATTGTGTATATATACCACATCTTCTTTATCCAGTCCCCTATCACAGGACACTTGGTTTGTTTCCATTCATCCTTTCTTGTGGCTGAATAGTATTCCATTGTGTATATATACCACATCTTCTTTATCCAGTCCTCTATCACAGGACACTGGGTTTGTTTCCATGTCTTGGCCACCATAGCACTTAGTTACTCAACAAATCATTTACTCAATAAATGATTGCACATCTAACCTTTTTGTGACATATGTTCTGAATCTATATTCCTGTGAGTATAAATCTAATTTGGATCTTATTCTTATCTAGGGGGAAAATGTTTCAAGCAAGGTATGAAAAAAATGCCCATTTCCCTACAACCTGCTACCACTTTACATTTTCATTATCCTCTCTTCTGCTTCTCACGCAGAGCAGCCCTCTCTGGCATAACCAGCGACAACCTGACATTCCTCTAATAGAAATAGCAGTTACTCTTCTACTTTCTAGAACATTGTGTTTAAAATATACTTTAAAAGTAGTTAGTGAAATATACCAATGATATAAGCAACAGAAAAAGGACTTAATTCAACATGCATTAAAATTTTACCTCGGATAATAGTTTATATAATTTCCATAATACACCTGGGTTCTTGTCACAGTATGTAGAGATGCATGCAAGAACTCTGCATGTCTAAAGAAATGGAATAAAGGATACATTGAATTATGTATTATATGAAAAGAAGTGACAGATGGTATTATAGAGCATGCTGGAACACTGGTATTTATACAATAGCATTAAATGCATTTCTCTAGATAAATGAGGTTATTTGCAGGTATGACGCACCTAACCCCCAAATAATGGCTTATTTTGGATTTGAGTGCATCACACAGCTTATTTTAGAGGCTACATCTGTCAGAATGAAACTGATGGGATGCAGAAATTTAAAAGATACCAAAAAGAACTCCAAGTACACCTAGGAATGTGGGGATACATAGAGAGCATATAAATAAAGGATAAATTTTCTTGGTAGTGGAAAGAAAATAAAATAAATAATTGAACTTCAAAGAGAACTGAGAAAAAAGGAATTAAAGTCACGGCTGTGAGTCGCTTAAAAAGCATTCCCATGGATAAAGAACTCTACCCAAGTACAAGAAGCTAAAATGACAGTTGAGAATTTACAGCAATATATTAATCAATATAAGTTCCTTTGAAATATTAGAGACCAAAATCAATCTTTGGAGGATGCAACTGACTGATTCTACATACAATATGCAAAAATCACTCTGCTTTTTGCTTTGTATTTTGAAAACCTATCTTTTAAAAAAGCCAAGGAACATAAATGTAATATTTTCTATGTAACTTGTGTTATCCAATTTATCACTTCTGCATTCAATTTTTCTCTTCATGGAGAAAATGAATTCTTATTTCTTCAAAAATAGTTTTTTTAGCACCTAGCAGTGAAAAAAAAATCACCTTTAATTTACACCAATGTTCAACTTTTTTCTTCAAACTTCAAAATTTTATTTGGGAATTTTTGGCTTGTTTACAATAAGAAAAAGATTATATATATATTTTCTTGCATGCATCTCTACATACTGTGACAAGAACCCAGGTGTATTATGGAAATTATATAAACTATTATCCGAGGTAAAATTTTAATGCATGTTGAATTAAGTCCTTTTTCTGTTGCTTATATCATTGGCATATTTCACTAACTACTTTTAAAGTATATTTTAAACACAATGTTCTAGAAAGTAGAAGAGTAACTGCTATTTCATATATCCCTACTATGCAAATAGACTGAATGGTGGGACATCTGGTCACTATATGTGCACTGACCACCAGGGGGCACACACAGAACATGGCTGGCATCAGCTGTGGCGGGATGTTGGAGCAGGTGACCAGGGGCACCAGACCAAGGTGGGGTGCCCGTCGCTGTCATTGGGGCGAGCCTCTGATTATTGAAAATTCTTTGCTCCCGTGGGCCGCAGTCCCGCCCGGCACTTGCATCTGTTGCCAGCACCGGCCCAGCTCACACCTGCGGCCAGTACCAGAGCAGCAGCTCACACCTGCAGCCAGCACCCGGCACAGGCCTCAGTTGCTTGGTGTCCTCAGCAGGTGTGAGCAGTGGCTGCCAGTCCTGATTGCCCAGCAGGGCTTCTCCACTTCCCTGCTCCTGAGGGACAACTGGGGCCAGCAGCTGCCTCTCGCACCTGCTGCCAGTGATGGCCCAGCTCGCACCCATGGGCCACGGCAGGAGTGACTGGGTGGAGGCATGGAGGATGGGCCAAGACCCGTGCCTGTGCCCACTGCAGCTTCGTGGCCCACAGTTCCTTTCAAGGTGCATGAATTCATGCACTGGGCCCCTAGAATATCATAAAGAAATATAACATTTTTATCACATTCTTAACAATTTTTGCATTTTGGGAACTGTTTTCATCAACATAAAGCCCAGTTTGGAGCTAGTTCATTGCTTCCCTGAGTCTTTTGTGCAACTATAAACTTGCCCTCATACCCAGGATGAGGTATGAATGGGACATTCTGCCATTCATCAGTCACTTGCCCACTCCTTTTTTTGGCAGGATAGTAACAAGCTAGAGAAATTCATTGACAAGTGGAATAAAGGAAACTGAGACAAAATATTTAATACGGTCAAACAATTTGAGTAATTTGCAGCCAGCTAATGAATCACGAGGTTTTATCTTTCTTAACCAAGGACACCTAGGAGCAAATTTTTTACACATTCCAGACTGTCCTGGATCAGAACTACCTTGGTCCTGGCCCCTCTTCGATGATGTTCCTTGAAAATAAAACTAACCAGAAAATAACCCCAATGCACATTTTGATGAATCATCATATTGAAGGACACAACTAAAAGCTAATGAACATTCTGTTAAGACCCTCCCTTCACCCTACCTAGGATCCCCACCAGCCATAGAAAGATAAAGATCCTCAAGACAAAGGACTTACACTGTGATCTCACTAGGGCACACCTACACCTTGTATCTCTGCTCTCTTTCTCCTAAACTCTAAGGGACCCTAGGAGGCTTGCAACCAGGGAAGCAGCAGGCAGCAGCAGCTCCTCCAGGGCTTACCCCCTAAACCTGCCTCCAAGGCCCTCTTTTCCTCTGACTTCCCAGGGAGCTCATCTTTTTTACTGTACATCTTTGACTCAGTGAGCGAGAGCAGCCCTGCCTAGGCCCATTTTTTCCCCCATAATGTTTCTAGAGAGCCAAAGCAGCCCCACTAAGGCTCTCCCCTGTTGCTTCCTATGTGAAAACAGTACATGTTCTTCTAATTTACGTGCTGGAAACCTACTGGAATCATTGATACGAGACCTATTACACATGTATCAAATTGATGTTCATTAAGCAGCAGATAATTAAATATAAAGATCAGAATAATTCTGCAGGTATTTTTCAATAGCAATATAAACTGAGGCAGACATAAGTGGGCAGGAAAATAACAAAACACAAAATACCCATCTTTATATTTTTAAGAATATATATATACACATGTCAGATATGTTCTAAAGCAATGTAATTAATTTGGGCTCTTCAGCATTTTAAAAAAATTGAATATTTCATATACAAGTCCATATTTCTGATTGTTCTTAGAAAATCGAAATACAATAATGATAATACTTGGCCTACATTGCCCATGGCAATGATTTTCAGAGTGTTTTCTAGACCAGCAGTGCCAGCATCACCTGGAGATTTGTTAGAGATGAAGATTCTCTGAACCCATGCCAGAAAAATAGATAAGAAATGCTAGGGTTGGAGCAGAGCAAACGATATTTCAGCTAGCCCTATACAAAATTTGGATGCATTCTGGAGTTTAAGAACCATAGCTCTTGGGCAATAAAAGTCAGGTTCTGCTCTGCTTTGCTTTCTTTTTTAATAACAACTACAACAAAAACAGTATTGAGTTTTATGCAATTCTTTTATTTCTAATTTATTGAGATGATTATAGAGTTCTTCTCTTTTAATCTATTAACAATGTGAACTATTTTATTGTTTCCTACTATTAAACTATTCTTTCATAGCTACTTGGTTATTTGAATAGATTCCTAACTTAATTTGCTAACAATATTTTACTTAAATTTTCCCTCTATGTCATTAACTGAATTATCTGATAATTTTCCTTCCTTATCTAGTTTTGTCATCAAGCATATAAGGTAGGAAGCTTTTTTCATTTTTTTTCTCTTTTCTAGAATAGTTTGTATAAGACAGGGATTAACAATTTCTTGAAAGTTTTATGAAAACTTTGTATGAAGAAATATTGGGCTTTGTAATTGTTTGCATATAGAATAAATATTAATTAGTAGAGGATTCTATATCTTTGAATTCACTTAATCACTAAAACTTATTTGTTACCCTGAAATGGATATTCACAGTGCTTTGGCAGTAATTCACAGACATGCACAGAGTTTAAAAGAATCTCAGTCACCCAATGTGAATGCTCCTCCCTGAAATCAAACAAGGTGACACTATCTTCTTGTTCCAGATCTCATATTGTAAACAACTGTCCTTTTGTGGTCTAGTTATTACACATTTTTTACATTTTGATACTTTTTTTTTGGTGCTTTTACTGTTTAAAATGGCCCCCAAGTGTAGTGCTGAAATGCTGTCTAGGGACCCTAAGGGTAAGAAGGCTGTGATGTGCCTTACAGAGAAAATACCTGTGCTAGCTAAGCTTTGTTCAAGCATGTCATAATGGCGTGGGCCATGAGTTCAATGTTAATCATCAATAATATACATATATTATATACGGTATCTTTAAAAGAAACACATAAAATAAGACTGTATTTTTCAGTGGATAAAAATGTTGTGACCAGAGGCTCTCAGAAATCTAACTTTGCATTTTCCCCAAGAAATAATGTTCCTGTACCCTAAGTCAGTGTTCACAGTGACTTTATGAAATATATTTAATGTGAATATTGAGAATGACTATGTTTTAAACTACCAATTCTTTAATGGCTATAGATCTGATAGGTTTTCTCTTACTTTTTGAGTCAGTTTTGTTCATTTCAATTTATTTTTAAAATTGTCCATTTCATAAATTTGTTTTGCTACTGTAGAGATTTTTTTATATCTGTGATTGTGTCTTTTCCTACTCCCATTCTTATTATTGTTCAGTTTTGCTCTTTGTTTTTCCCTTAATCAATTTTATCAGTTTATTTGCCTATTTTATTTTAAATCTTTTTGGTTTGGCCTTATAAAATCTCTCCATTGTTTCTTTGTCTTATATTTTATTAACTGTTTTCTTTTAACTCTTTCCTTCTATCTATTTGTACCCTACTGATTTTTCATATTGTAAGCTTTTAAGTTGAGTATTGCATTTCTTTATTTGTTCTTTTTAGCAAAGATGTTTATTCATATTTTATCATATTGTGCAAGTTTTCATTGATTCCTATTTTAGCTATTAAATGTCATCTAATACATTTCAGAATTTATGGAGATGATCACATTATTTTCTCTTTTAATATGTTAATTTTAAAGATTGGGTAGAATATCTTTTAATACTACCTCATCTTAAGAACTGGGGGTTGTAGAGGGCAGGTGGATTATATTACTTGTCTCTGAAACCCTTTGTTTTTACATGGCAACTAGTCTGTTTGAGGTATGGAACTTTATTTGGATTAGTTTTGTAAATTTTATAAATAATCCAATACATAGGAAAAGGGTACAGATTTTTACATGTACTTTATCATTATGTTACTTAGCTTATACATGGACAGTAACATTAAATCAATTATTTCATAACTAATGTGTTTCTATTTCTCTGTATTTCTAGCAGGTTTAAAAATTTTTTTGCAATTTATTTTTTATTAAATATTTTTTAGTTTTCAATTATAGTTGGCATACAATATTATATTAGTTTCAGGTATATAACCCAGTGATTGGACATTTTTTAACTCACTAAGTGATCATCCCAATAAATCTAGTACCCATTTGACATCATACATAGTTATTACAATATTATTGACTATATTCTCTATGCTGTACTTTACATCTCCATGACTCTTTCGTAACTACCAATTTGTACTTCTTAATTCCTCCACCTTTTTCACCCATCCCCCCATACTTCATCTGAAATTCCAGTCCCCAAAACCCCTCCCCTGTATCAACCATCAGTTCTCTATGTGTATCTGTGACTCCATTTCAATTGTGTTTATTCATTTATTTTGTTTTATAGCTTCCACATATCAGTGAAATCATATGGTATTTGTCTTTCTTGGACTGACTTATTTCACTGAGCAAAATACCCTCCAGGTCCATCCATGCTGTCTCAAATGGTAAGATTTCACTCTTTTTTATGGTTGGGTAATACACCACTGTTGTATATACCACAGCTTTTTTACCACAAGTCTATTAATGGACACTTGGGTTGCTTCCATAGTTTAGCTATTATAAGTAATGCTGCAATGAATATAAGGGATGCATATATTGTTTTTTTGAATTGGTGTTTTGGGTTTCTTTGGATAAATCCCCAGAAGTGGAATCCTCGGGTCATAAGGTAGATCTACTAGCATTTTTAATTTTTTTGGAGAAAACTCCATGCTGTTTTACATAGTGGCTACACCAATCTGCATTCCCACCAACAATGCACAAGGGTTTCCTTTTCTCCACGTTCTCGCCAACACTTATCATTAGTAGGTTTATTGATGATAACCATTCTGACAGGTATGAAGTGATACCTCATTCTAGTTTTAGTTTGCATTTCTCTGACAACTAGTCATGTTGAGTATCTTTTCATGTCTATTGGTCTTCTGCATGTCTTTTTTGGAGAAGTGTCTATTCAGGTCCTCTGCCCTTTTTTTTTAATTGGATTATTTGTTTTTTGGATATTGAGTAGTATCTTTATAAATTTTGGTTATCAACCCCTTATCAGATATGTCATTGGCAATATATCCCCCATTTAGTAGATTGTCTCTTCAAAATTTTTATGGTTCCCTTTGCTGTGTAAAGCTCTTTAGTTTGATGTAGTCCTATTTGTTTATTTTTTCTTTTGTTTCCCTTGCTCGAGGAGCTATATTAGAAAACATATTGTTAAGAGAAATGTCAGAGATTTTACTACCTATATTTTCTTCTAAGAATTTTATGGCTTCAAGTCTTACATTTAAGTCTTTAATCCATTTTTAGTTTATTCTTATTTATGGTGTAAGGAGGTGGTCTAGTTTCATTTTTTCAAGTATTTGTACAATTTTCCCAGCACTATTTATTGAACTGACTATCTTTATCCCATCGTATGTTCTTGTCTCTTGTCAAATATTAAATGACCATATAGATGTGGATTTATTTCTGGGCTCTCTGTTCTGTTCCATTGATCTGTGTGCCTGTTTTTATGCTGGTACCATCCAGCAGGGTTTTAAAAACTGTTGTTATTTTCTCCTTAAAATATTTTAAAATTACTTTTCCCAGACACTGTTTCACTTGTAACATGGAATTAATGTGATTACTGCACCTGTAGTACTCATGGAAATAAGACAACTTTCCTTTCAAAATCTGACAAATTCCTGACAAATGCAACCATGGTTTTATAATTGTACAATAACTGACTTGTAAGGGCCTGTCATGAATGTATTAAATTATTCCAAAGGGAAAGGTAATTGCAAAGGCCAAGAAATAAAGAAGTCATTATTTTTCTGGCCTTGTTTCCTAGAAATACAAGTAACTCCTTTGACAAGTAGCTCATTCCTTATATTCACCTTAGTTCTCTTCACTGACCCATACCTTCAACAGTAGTAGAGTCAGTCAACAATAGTGTTCAATTGTGCAAAAGGACAGTAGTTGATTAGTAGTTAAATGGAATATGTAGCCAACTAATTATGTGTCAATCTTAACTAATAGAATTAGACAGGAAGGCAAGGAATTATTTGTTGATAATAATCCATACTCAATGTTGAACATAAATAGATTTGATTAATTTCCTAGACTGATACATATAGTTATACTCAGTTGGGCCCAGAAATTCCATCAATTAGCATCCTCACTAGGCTTCTTGTAATCACACCATCCTTGTTCTGTGCTCTTATTTCTCCATGTGAGCCTTCGTGTTTGATGTTAAACCCTCCTTGACTTTTGAGAATGAGAAGTCATCACCCTCTATCAGTTTCCTGCCACCTCCCTACAATTGCCACATTATATGGGATCTTCTTCATCCTAGTCGGATAGTCGTTACCCTCTTTTTGTAAATGTCATTGTCTCCCCCATAAATCAGCAAGCAGAAGGAACATGAGTGACAAAAGACAAAAGTTCTGTTTTCCCTAAAGCCCAACTGTACCAAATTGTCATTTCATTTAATTGACTCTGTATCAAAAAATAAATCCCAGCCCTGGTCGGGTAGCTCAGTTGGTTAGAGTCCCATCCCAATGTGCCAAGGTTGCAGTTTTCATCCCCAGTTAGGGCCCATACAAGAATCCACCAGTGAATGCAATAAATAAGTGGAACAACAAGTATCTCTCTCTAAATCTCTCTTCCTCTAAATTTCTCTCTCTTTCTCTCTTCCTCTTCCTCTTCCTCTCTCCCTCTCTCTCTAAAATCAATAAATAAAACAATCTCTTGTCTATCTCCCTCAGCTATGCTGTCAAACTGCCTGTCAATCTACTTTCAGTATTTCTTGTGAAAATTCCTCTACGTAAATATTTTCTTCTCTTATTTTGTGCCACATTTTTTCTTCTTCTTTTTTAAATCCTTTTTCTAAAACTAAAAAGCCATTCTAGCTTGGTATATTCCAAACAATTCAACAGATGTTACACCCATCATGTATGTTTTCTGTTTCTACACAAGAATGGAAAATTGGCTGAGAAAGTGAATCTCTGTTGATCTTCATTTAATGCAAGTACCATCAATGCCTTCCTCAGAGTGCACCTTCTGGTTCAGGGCCTCACTAGTAGCTAGTTGACATGAAGACACTAAATTATTTCATTTCATGTCACTTTTATACACATCACATACCTGGTCAAATTGTACAATGGCTGTTCTGTTTCTTTCAGTGTTATTGTATAAAAAATACTATACCTGGATTTTTTAAACATTGTTTTGGGGATTTGTTTGTTTGCTCGTTTGTCTTTTATATTCTACCTGAGGCCCAGTGCATGAATTTGTGCACAGTTGGGGTCCCTCTGCCTGGCCGGCAATCAAGGCCTATCAGGGGACTGGCCAGCCAGGAGGAGGGGTCATGGGAGGCTGTGGGAGCACACTGACCACCAGGGTGAAGCTCCTGCATTAAACATCTGCCCCATGGTGGTAAGTGCACATCATAGTAACTGGTTGACTGGTTATTCTGGTCATTCCAGTTGTTCAGTTGTAACAGTCACTTAGGCTTTTATATATATAGATTAGAGGCCTGGTGCACGAAATTCGTGCACAGGGTGGGGGTCCCTCAGCCCAGCCTGCACCATCTCCAATCTGGGACCCCTCAAGGGATGTCTGACTGCCCATTTAGGCCCAATGCCAGTGGGCAGTCAGACATCCCTCTCACAATCCAGGACTGCTGGCTCCCAACTGCTCACCTGCCTGCCTTCCTGATTGCCCCTAACCACTTCTGCCTGCCAGCCTGATCACCCCCTAACCACTTCCCTGCCAGCCTGTTTGATGCCTAACTGCTCCCCTGCCAGCCTGTTTGCCCCTAACTGCCTTCCTCTGCAGGCCTGGTCACCCCTATCTGCCCTCCCCTGCAGGCCTGGTCACCCCTAACTGCCCTCCCCTGCAGGCCTGGTCCCTCCCCATGTGCTCTCCCCTGCAGGCCTGGGTCCCCTCCCAACTTCCCTTCCCTGCAGACCCAGTAACCCCCAACTTCCCTCCTCTGCCAGCCTGGTCACCCCTAAGTGCCCTCCCCAGCAGGCTTGATCGCCCCAACTGCCCTCCCTTACAGGCCTGGTTCCTCCCAACTGCCCTCCCTTGCTGGCCATCTTGTGGTGGCCATCTTGTGTCCACATGGGGGCAGCCATCTTGTTTGTTGGAGTGTTGGTAAATCTGCATATTACTCTTTTATTAGATAGGATAGAGGCCTGGTACAGGGTGGGGTCAGCTGGTTTGCTCTGAAGGATGTCCCGGATCAGGGTTCCCTTGGTGTGTGGGATGGCCTAGGCGAGGGGCCTGTGGTGGTTTGCAGGCCAGCCATGCCCCCCCCCCCCCCCCCCCCCCCCGGCTACCCAAGCAGAGGACCTGGGATCTGGGATTTATTTATCTTCTACAATTGAAATTTTGTAGCCTGGAGTGGAACCAAGCCTTCTGCTCGCTCCCTGGTGGCAGCCATTTTTGTTGGGATTTATGTATCTTCTATAATTGAAACTTTGTAGCCTTAAGCGGAGGTCAAGGCAGGCCAGGGCTGCAGAAGCTTGGCTTCCTCCATCGGCGTGGGCAACCCTAGCCTCCTGCTCTCTCCAGCTCCATGGCTGCTGCCATTTCTATTGGGCTTTATTTATCTTCTATAATTGAAACTTTGTAGCATTGAGTGGAGGCCTGGGCCCGCAAGGGCAGGCGGAGAGCTTGGCTTCCTTCATTTCCAGGGAAACCCAAGCCTCCCTCCTGCTCTCTGTGGCTGCAGCCATCTTGGTTGGATTTATTTGCATATTCCCTCCTGACTGGTGATCGTGGCTTGTGGGTGTAGTGGAGATATGGTCAATTTGCATGTTACTCTTTTATTAGATAGGATGGTGCTTTCTCCTAATGCCTTTCCTGGGCATCTGACTCTTCTGGAAGATAAACAATGAAATCTGAAGAGAAATAATCCCTGGTTCAGATTTCCTCACATTGAATGTTTACAAAAACTTGGTAAAAGTATTTATAATTCACTCTATCCTTAGTATTTATATGATTATGATAAAGACCTGTTTCGATTTAAGATAATGCATAAACAGTAACAAAAATCTACATAAGCATAAATTTAGTTTTGCAGGTGTTTCATCAGGTCAAGTCACTAAACATCCACATGAATTATTTTATATAATTTCACACATATTTATTCAGTTTCCACTCTTTGCCTATATCTCAGTTAGATCCTTGAGGAATCAAAACACACACACACACACACACACACACACAAAAGTTAAGATTCCTGCTCTTCAAGTGTCTGGCTTCTAGTCAACAAGACATAAATGAATACAGTGTAAACAACTGGAGAATAACTATCTGGTAACATTTTCTGTATAAGGAAGATTTTCATTAGAAAGGAAGCAAAAATTTAGTTTCCCAAAGAGTCTTTAATTTACCAATTTTAAGGCTGATGTAAAAACACGAAACAGTATAAATGCAGCTCTCCTTTGCTATTTTAGTACAATATTTGTACATAATCAATGTTTTAAAACCATTCAGTGAATGAAAGAATATTGCTATGATTTAAAAATAATTATTCCACTAATGTTCTTTAAGAATTTAATAACTGCTATTCACAAACCATTTTAAATATATGAATTAAAGTTTTACTTTCATCTTTGTTTACAACCATTAAATTAAGAACAGTGAAATAGTTCCCTAATTTAAATATTTCGTATAATTAGATGCATCATAATCAAATGGTAGACTGCTCTTATAGGTCACTCAGTGGCTTCAATTTAATAAAATTAGTCTTAAACAATTGCTGAAAGTTCAATAAAAATTATTCTCAGCTAGAAAGATGAGGAAATAGATCCCTTGGTTTTCTTACGTGTAAACATATGGAAACTCCAAACCTGGAAAATTCATCTATCCTAACTAAAATGAAGAGGTCAGTGGCAGGGAGGGGAAAGGAACATATGTAATACTTTCAACAGTAAAGATTTAAAAAAAAAAAAAAAAAGAATGTTGGAAGTAAAAAAGGCACATTTTTTAAATTTTCAAACTGTGAAATGTATTGTTTTTGTATTGTTAGAAGAGGTTTTCTTATTTGTCTGCCTTAAATAATTTAAGAGCTTATGATGTTGGTGAAGAATGTAAAATGAAACATTTTCCAGCAAAATATAAATTAACCATGAAGAGTGAACAAGATTCTGGTTGTATTTTGGCAAAGCTGGATGAGGCTTTAGGCTGAGGGAAAACTGTTGGGTTTCAGAATTTTTTGGAATTGAACCTTAAATAGAAAAGGAGATCTTGATTTTAATGAAACAAATTGTGCTACCTTATTGCCATAGTGCCTGGCTGGAGCTATTTGGCAGGAAGACACACATTTTTCACTCAAAAATTGTTTATAGTTGAATTCTAATAAAATATAAAACAAAACATGAAATATTTCCAGGCCATGACCAGATGACCGGCTTCAGGAATTATAAGATTCCTACCTGGGTCAGTCATTGAACTTCTTGGATGACAGCCTGGTACTCTGGTAGCCTCCCTTTTTATTGGAATTGTATTTGCATAATTTGAAACATTTCCATTTGAACGATACCACTAAGCTTTTCAAGTGGATGAATGAATTGTCTGATCCAGTCAAAAAAGTCAAGTGCCTTCATGCTTAGAAAATTTGCTCCCTATTACAAATTGTACTCCTAATCCAGGAAAAAAAACAACAGCTTTCAAATGTTTTCAGTTAAGATGCCTCCACAAACACCTGCCTACATTATTGAAAAGCCCTCCTGGTATGTGCCAGGACCATAATTTGGCCAACATCTCTGAAACTAACCAGGCAAAATAGAGAATTGATAATGGAGAGTAATGGATTCAGCGATGCGACAGGAAACCAGGCCATGCAGGGTCTTGTAAGCCACGGAAAGGACAATCGCTCTTGCTCTAGAAGTAAAGGGAAGTCATGGTGAGGATAAGAGAAAAGGAGTGGCTTGATCTAACTTACTTTTTGAAGTGGACACCAGCAAAAATGAAACCCAAAGTCCTCCACCAAGCCCTCATTCCCCTTTACCTCTTCACATCACTAATTACAGTTGAACATTGTCCAGGACTGGAAGGACACATGATAAATCCAAACAACATCGGTAACTGATGGGTGTGCAGTAGAGCGACTGTTTACAAAGGTGTGGGCAAGGTTAAGTGAAACTAACAGGCAATGGTGAAATGGCACAGGGTTGGTAACAGCAGGGAGCTGTCGCCACCAGCCAGATCTGAAGGGGAAAGGTGAATGTTGTTTACCAGAACCCAGAAGTAATTTCTGTAGCTTTAGGAGAGGACGCCTGTAAAAGCCACATCTCTAAACACAGAAATGCAGACAATCTGCAGCAACCTACAGCAAAACTCTTATTTTGAAGATGCAAATTTGTTCCAATGCGATTGATACATTAGGAAGCAATTTAAGCATAAGTGAATTTGATGTTGGCTTATGCACAATTTCACCCATGAGAAATACAGAGTGAACAGAGAAAACTGCATAGCAGAGTAGGAATACACAAAACGTACGCATGCACGCACCTCCAATATCTAACAGCTACCTCAGTTCATGGTGTGTGAGATGAGCCACGTCTATTCAATCACATCTGGTGTTACAAGTTTCCTTCCAATTCCAGATAATCCTCTCCCACCACTTCATGATAACTCACATTCTGCAGCTTTTCCAATGCCCACTTCTACAAGCAAACTTCAAGTCCTTTTCAAGATAAAGTGCCATAGTAATTGTAATATGTAACTGTGCTACAGTCTTTATTAGACTCCCACCTTTGTGTGAGTATGAGTGAACAGATTTCGAGTGCTCTGTTCCTAATCACATTTCCCCCACAGCCCTGTGACTTTGATCGGATAATTTTTCACAGTGTGATAATTTTTGGCACCTCAAATGTCTGGGTATAGCAAAACTGATTGTACATACTCAGATCTCATCACATGCCTCTTTCCGGGTTCGGCCAATGCTTCTTACCGACCCAAACCAATACAATACTAGAGCAAAGAAACCCACTGATGTACTCCATGAGGGTCAGCCTCCTGGGGCACTGGGCCGGGTGGAGAAGAGCGGACTGTGAATCTGCAAAGACAAACTGAAAAGTATGCAGTACAGAAACCTCCTTGGTTTGTTTGTGTTGATTTCTAGTGCCTTGCTATTTGAAATGTGGTTCAGGGATGAGCAGCTTCGGCAGTTCCTGGAAGCCTGTTAAAAATGCAGAGTATTGGGCCTCTCCACAGAACTACTGAATCTAAGTCTGCATTTTTAAAAAGTCCCTCAAGTGATTTGTATGCGCATTAAATTTTCAGAAACACTGTTCTCAAATCGTATTATATCGGTTCTTCTCCTGTCTCTCACTCATTGGCCACTGCCTTGCTATGTCCTTTCCTAGCGGCTCTTCTTCTTACAATTCAATAAAATGTTCAAAGTTGTGTTGAACCACAACTGGCCTACAACCTGAAAAAATGTCAATGGTGGAGTGAACTTTGACTTCAACAATATCATTTCCATCCTAGTAGCTAGTTCTAAGAATACTTGTCAAAAGTAAAATAGCATCTGTTCCTAAGTAACTAGACCAAGACCATCAGAGTCAAGCTTAATTTATACTGACTCAGATACTAGATATTGTCTACCAGCTTGCAAGGAAAATAACATGAGACCCTTCTAGGCAAATCAAAATTATAAAACTACAGTTATTAATAGATATATGTACATTTTAACTTTTTAATATAGCAAAGCCTAAGAAATTTAGTTTGCTATAAATTCCCCATTGATTAAATTCAGTGCAATACTTTATCTTTCAACTTTATTTTCAATGCCTGCCAACTGAAAGCAATGTAATCTTCACCTTCTGTCTCCTCCATCTGCTCTCCCCAAGATTCTCCCAGTCACCTATTCTCAAGTCCTTAGAATTATGTTTGACTCTTTTTTTTTTTCTTGATCTCATTCTTTCTTAGAAGCCACATAATCATTGAATCTGAATCCTTTTTTCAATGCCTCAGATCTGTTTCATCCTTTCCATTCCCATTTCTCATTTTTTGGTTCATATCATATGACCCCTTATCTGGTGATACACAAATAACCTCCCAAGTGGTCTCACTACATTTATTATTTCCTTACATCAGTAATTGTACCCAAATCCCCAGGAGATCATTATTGTCTACAGAATAAAATTCATGCCTGCCCTAATTCATAATTTCTGATAATTTGGTAGGCAAGTAGCATACCAACTTTCAGTTGGAACCTGTGAAGGTGTCCTTCACAGCTCCATCATCAACCATAGGTGAGGCCACAGGTCTCTGTAAGTGCATCCCTGAGTCTATATAGGAAAATTTTGGAGAATTCTTCAACATCAGTTGATTGTGTGCTCTCTAAACTTGTTCCTATTATCCTGCTCTACGTAAAAGTCATCCATTTGTTTTAGACATGGTTTACTAGACTGGCCACTTTGAATTTTATTTATTTTTGCCCTTGGTTTCAATTTTTCAGATACCCCTTGATTCCATGCTTCAAAGTAACAGGTCATACCTACACCTCCTCCAAGACTCAACCATGAGAAATCTCAGCTCAACTCAGTGCACCTAGACCCTTTTTATTTCTTTCTTTCCCAGATATACTGGTTCTCAACATAACTAGTGATCATCATTGGTGATGATACATATATATATATATATATATATCTCCTATCTAATAAAAGGGTAATATGCAAATTAACCATCACTCCATCACAAAGATGGTGGTGCCCATAGCCACAAGATGGCAGCGCCCAGTCCTCTCAGCCCCATCAGAGTCCCCCAGTCCCAGGGGGGTGGCCGCTGAGAGTGGGCAGCGTGAGTGGCCTGGCGGAATGCTTGCTTCATTGCTGCGGCGACAAGACAAGCATTCCACCCCGGTCACGGAGGGCCTCTGGGTAGCAGGCATGGAGCAGCTGAGTGGGGGGGCAATGAAGCAAGCATTCATGCCCAGCCACGGATGGGTCTCTGGGCCACAGAGAGCCTCTGGGCAGCAGGCGTGGAGCGGCCAGGCCTTGCAGAGAGCTACTGGCTCATGATTCATGTGCAGGGCTATTAATATATATATTAATTATATATATATATAATTAATATATATATATTAATCTGCAGTAGACTGTGTTGGTAAAGATGGAAGAAGAAAGCTCAAGAGGAATTAATTTGGGAGAGGAAGTCTGTATTTATGGGTGGGAAAGAAGAGAAATGGTAGGACGAGAAAGTCATGAATTAGGGAAACAATCCTGTAAGCTAATATTGAACATAGCTAATGTGTATGTGCTTTTTAGGTGCTTACAATGAGCTGGTTTAATAAATCTCACTTAATTCTCATAATAGACCTATGAGGTAAGTAACTTTGAGATACAGGGTTTTAGAGAATAGGAGATAACCTGGAATTTTTATAAGCTTTCTGTGAAACATGGCTCCATCCTTATATTCTTCCACAGAAATTAAATTCTTGTTTAGACCCATATGGTCACAATTTCAAATGACCAATTTTGCATAGAAATTCTTATTCTGTAGTATTTTCTATGAATACAACATACCTCCTCTTTGCTATCCAATATTAGACATTTCTTTACTTTATCAGAGTGAAAGCCTAATTTTAAAAACTCTAAAGACAAAATATATCCACAAGATTGTCTCAAGTAAATTCTAAGTTATGCCATGCTCATTCTCCTTGGTGGGTAAAAAGATTAAAGCAAAAGAAAACAGAAAAATTGTTTGTTTTTTTGTTTCAATAATTTGGGAATATAATGATTAAACCTATGGCAGCCCTGGCCAGTTGCTCAGTGGTTAGAGCTTTAGCCTGCAGACTGAAAGATCTCAGGTTTGATTTCCAGTCAAGGGCACATAACTGGATTGCAGGTTCCATCCCCAGCCCCTGTCAGGGAGCGTGTAGAAGGCAACCAATCAATGAGTTTCTCCCTCATCAATGTTTCTACTTCTCTCTCTCGCTCCCCACTCCCTTCCACTCTCTCTAAAAATCAATAGAAAAAAATATCCTTGGGTGAGGATTATAAAAAAAAAAAAAAAACTAGGGGAAAGACCCCATATTTTAAAAGGAAGAGAAACTATAAGTTGAAATTCAAATCTTACTTCAAACTATATATATATATATATATATATATATATATATATATATATATATATATTTGTACTAGAGGCCTGGTACACGAAATTTATGCATGGTGGGGGGGTTGTATGTCCCTCAGCCCAGCCTGCACCCTCTCCAATCTGGGACCCCTCGAGGGATGTCCTATTACCCGTTTAGGCCCGATCCTACCGGGATCAGACCTAAACAGGCAGTTGTACATCCCTCTCACAATCCAGGACTGCTGGCTCCCAACTGCTCGCCTGCCTGCTTTCCTGATTGCACCTAACCACTTCTGCCTGCCAGCCTGATCACCCCCTGACCACTCCCCTGCCAGCCTGATTGATGCCTAACTGCTCCCCTGCCAGCCTGTTTGCCCCTAACTGCCTTCCCCTGCAGGCCTGGTCACCCCTATCTGCCCTCCCCTGCAGGCCTGGGTTCCCCCCAACTGTCCTTCTCTGCAATCCCAGTTGCCCCCAACTGCCCTCCTCTGCCAGCCTGGTGACCCCTAAGTGCCCTCCCCAGCAGGCTTGATCACCCCCAACTGCCCTCCCTTGCACTGGTCCCTCCCAACTGCCCTCCCCTGCTGGCCATCTTGTGGCAGCCATCTTGTGTCCCACATGGGGGGGCAACCATCTTTGACCACATGGGGGCAGCCATCTTGTGTGTGGGAGTCCTGGTCAATCTGCATATTACTCTTTTATTAGATAAGATACACACACACACACACACACACACACACACATATAGTTTGTTACTAGAATTACATTCGTTTTCAATTAACTAATCTTTTATTTTATTTGATTTGATTCTGAGGTAATGCTGGACGTTGGGTGTCATTTAACGTCAGTGGTCTTGATCCGGCACCTAGAAGGGTTCTGGAATCTGGAGAAGGGTCTGTGCATAAATTAAATAAGAGTCCAGAGATAAAACATGATTTTGAAAGGCATATGGGGGACAGAGGAGCTTGGCTGAAGAAACCAAGTTCTCCTTATGTCAGGACCCCTTGCTTTTAATTAACACAATTTGTCCTAAGGCAAGGTGGAGATATACACTTCAAAGGGTAGGGTTTCCTACAGAAGCATTGTCAGATTGGAGAATTGCCTTCGGCTGTTCAGGTGTTTGGCCAACAGGAGGCAATAACATGTAGATTAAGATGCCCTGAGCTGTCTGGCAGCAAACAATCATCCTTTTCAGGTTTGGAGGAAATGCCTTTAGCCATTCCATCAGGTGATAACATATGTGACGCAGCCCTTGTTGAGTCCCCACATTCCATCAACCTTTCAATGAAACTCTTGCAGTTATGACATGCTGGATCTGGCTTCTGGCACTGAGGAAAACAAAACTTTATTGATTATAATTATTTTTATCTTAAGAATACTATGCCTGAAATATATAATATTGATATGCTAATAGTCAATTCTATAAATAACTAGACTTATACTCACCTCAGAGAGTCAAAAGAATTTACTCTAAAGTATATATTGGTGTACTTGTCTAGTTTCTTTGTATTTTGGCTACCCACAGACTGTCTTGTTTGCATGCTTTGTTTTCTTTTTTTTCTTTAATTGAATGAATAAAAAGCCCTAGTAATTTTAAGGAGATAGGTATATGTCAGAATTTTATGTTATCTTATTAGGTTTGGCTTTTAAACTGTGCTTAATTTTCATTTTCATTGCATAGGCAAACATCTGTCTCCTTGGATCTCTAAAATTATGTGTCTGAATTATTTTAATTCATATAGGCATAAAAATAACCCTTTTAGTGCACCATTTTCATATTATTATTTTTCTACCAATTGCCTTTTCCAAATAATAACAAAAACAAAAGCACAGATTTGCATAACACTCATAGTTTCAAATCAATTTCACATACCCTGTCTCCTTTTCTCCTTCCAAAGCTTTATGAGGTATGGAAGCTGGTATTATTTTCCACACTTTTATAGATAATGAAACTGAGGTACAGAGAGTTTAACATACTTTCCCAAGGGCATATAGCTAATAAATGATAAAATAGAGCTACAACACAGGTCTCCTCTTTTCTGATCCAGAAAATAATAAATCATGTGTGTTTTTTCAAGCTTTAATTCCTATTCTAACCAAGCCTTTGCTATTACATTAGACCAAATGTTTATATGGACGACTAACACTATATTCTAGTGGTGAACCAAGCTCTGAAGCTAGAGTTGCCTCAACCTTCTTGTTGTAAAAGGGAGCTAATGACCGAATCTAACTTCTTGGGTTGTTATGAGAATGAAATGAGTTAACACAAGTAAAAGGCCCTCTATGTGGATGAACCTAGGTTAAAATTTTGGCTCTTTTGTACTACCTGTATAAACCTGAGGAAGTTACCGCCCCTTCTTATATCTGCAAAATAAAAATAACAACCTACCTGACAAATTCTTGAAATAATTAACTGTGATAATATATGCAAAGCTGCAGTACAGTTCAACTATCAGATAAATGGTAGCCGCTGCTGCTATGTCCCAAGTATTAGTCCTTGTCAATGTCACCACTTGTTTTATTTGTCTGCTTGTTATTAAGTGCTGTGATTCAAGATTTCACTCCATCATTCACTTCATTGATCAACATTGGAACTCGCTGTCCAACTACATAAAAAAGTACTTAACTCTTTTTCATCCACTTTCCCCCCATTTTGCCCACTAGGTGAGTGGTGTATTTTTCAGAGGCTTTAAAAATGAACCTAGATGTCTATTCCACCTACCATGTTCCCACAGCACTTAGTTTGTACCTCTGTCATAGCACTTACTTAATGTTAAGTTTCTGTTTGTACTTCTATCATCTCAAAATCAGGTAGCAGCAAGCAGAACTATGGATCCAGCCAGCAGTGACCCAAGGGAACAGGGCTTTGCCCAGAATTTCACGCTGGCAGTTAGAGACCCACAGAGCAGTGACCAGGAGCGGCCCCTTACATGGGGCTACAGTCCACTGTCTGAAGCAGGGTACCCTAATGCAAACAAAAGGAAGTGAAATGGCTGGAGATCTAGCTCTTAATGGAAGAAGGTCAGGAACTCATGACTCAAAAAATTGATGAAACACGATAGGATTAATGGGAAATTTAAGGCTTATGAAAGGAAGGTGAAACTGGAAAAATTCTCTGTGCTAGAATTCAGGAAGTATCTGATTAGACTTATATACTGACTGAGGGACAGAGCAATGTTGCAAAGGAGTCAGTAATTACGTTTCTGTCATTCTAGCTATGAAATGAAAAGCCACCTTCGCAGCCGTGTCAAGCCCACCTGCAGCTGTCACTGAACTTATTACAGGAGGGTGGCATGTGACGTCTTTTCCTCCCAGGATATTAACAAGATTCTCTGCATTTGGTGGAGCCTGTGATTCCCTGCACATCCATATGATGAGGACACGGTTTCTTCAAGCAGTCCCATGCACTCCAACGGGAAAGTCCTGTTAACTGGACCGGTTTTCTAGATGTGCATTTTATTGCTATTACTGTCTTCTCCATTTTTACTTTGAGTTACAGACTTCCATTCACAAACCTCTTGTCACTGATTTCCTCCGCTCCCATGCCTATCTGGCTTACTTCTTCCCACCTGTCCAGGAACAATTCACCCTTTTAATAAGAGAATATATCCCAAAGGTTTCCTTTCAGCTTCTCCTCCAGCACGGAGATGAACTTGCATTTGCAGCACAGAGCTGTGATTATCCAAAGCAAAAATACATGCATAGCACATAAGCGATAGATCACCAGAACAGATGCCGTAACGGGTCTCAGGAGTAATTCTTTAGCTCCCCTGATATATTTCTCCTTATAAATAGTGTGGGAATTGCATCTTCGTCGCTCCTGCTCCCAGAGGGAAGAACTACTTATTGCTACTTATCACTTACTTAAGACTCATCCCCTTCTACTTGCTAACTTGCAAACCTGCTGTAGAATGTGAGCTTTAAACAAGATTTCAGCCCTGAATCTAGTACCCTCACCCTCAGAGCACATACAATAGAATCTTGCAACAGAATTCACCTCACTCACGGGCGGCTGGCCTGCATAGTAACACATCACTGCTTTGCTTTCTTGTCTTTGTAGCATTTCCTGCTTCTCCGATGACATATGGAATTTGGAACTAGAAAAGACTGTCCGCATGAGAATACATTGGTTTCTGTGTTCTTGGTTACCTGCAGAGGAGAAATGGGTATGATGCAAGGATCGTATATGCATTAGAATGTGAGTTTGAGAGAATGGTGCTGAAAGTGATTCCAAGGTTTTAAGTTAGAAAGTCCAAGAGGACACAGCCCACATCATATTAAGATTTTTAGTGTATTCTGAAGCTTCCTGGATAACATTCTAGACATCCCAGAGCTCTGAAGCCCCTAACTCTAGCTGAGGAGGACAGGCTTGCCAAATGGGCACCCAAACTAAGCAGCTGAGCCCAGTGTAACGTTTCTGAGAGTATTTGGAGTGCTTTTTTTGTTCAGTTAATACTATGTCATACTACAGAAGAATCGCTTATCAATTGGTGTGTTGATTAACTGGCCTATTGAATGTGGATATAAATGTCTACAATCTCTGGTTCTAAGTGATACCATAAGGGAATTTCCCAGCCACCTTGATTCCAGATGACAGGCAGTGAAATCATCACGTTCATTTTTTACACCTGTGTTCTAATTTTCTTTGACTTCCCGCTTCCATATAGAGATGGATATATGAATATGTATTTCCCTCTCACATATTCCTATGTCTAATACTAAAATTAGCTTACATTATATAGTTTGAGGACTTCTATTATTTTAAAAACTAGAACACTTTCTCCTATTGTCTGCCATTTTTATGTGACAGACACCAGTATTTTTCTTTATATCTTTCTCTTATTCTTCTCTCTTCCTCTTTTCTTTCTCTTCCTCACCCTTCTTCTACTAACAACCATCCCAGTTCCACAAGACAGTGATGTCTTCTCAACCACAGACATCCAGTGAGAGAATTCCAGCATTTCTGAGCTTCACCATCTCCACACCAGGAATGTTCACTTTCCTTTCAGGAACGTATGTTAGAAGAAAGAAAAGGTGCATTTTAACTAGGGCTACAATTAACTGAATGCCAAGAAAAAAATAAATGCTTTATAAACATTACCAATCATTTATTTCCATAAACTAAAGGAAACAATAATGTTCATACCTAAATAATCTTCTTATAATCCAAAACTAATGTTGGCTGACACTGTTAAGTAGTTATCATCTCACTGAGTGCTTGTTCTGTGTCAAGCAAAATACATTACTTTGTTTAATCCTCACTATGATGCTATGAAATCAGTGTTAATAGTATTACTGTCATTTCTAAAATGAGGAAATTGAGATTTAGGATGGCTAAATAATTTACCCACAGTCAAAAAGCTAGTTAAGATGTAGAATTAAAACCTAGGTCAGACTCATTTTAAAATACATGGTTTAAATCCATATGCTTTAATATCTTCAGGACTTTTAAAAAATGTATTTATTTTCTTTATTGATTAAGTATTACATATGTATCCTTATTCCCCCCTCCCCCATAGCTCCCCATGTCCCTGCTTGTGCCCTCACCCCTCCTGGTGTCTGTGTCCATTGGTTAGGCCTATATGCATGCATACAAGTCCGTTGGTTGATCTATTCCCCTATTCCCCCACCCTCCCCTGCCTTCCTTCTGAGGTTTGACGGTCTGATTGATGCTTCTCTGTCTCTGGATCTGTGTGTTTTTTCCTTTTCTTTATTGATTAAAGTATTACACATGTGTCCTTATGTCCCCATTGCCCCCCACCCCACTCCCGTTCATGCCCTCACCACCCCCCCCCCCGTGTCTATGTCCATTGGTTATGCTTGGATCTGTTTTTGTCCATCAGTTTATGTTGTTCATTGTATTCCACAAATGAGTGAGATCATGTGATATTAATCTTTCTCCAACTGACTTATTTCACTTAGTATAATGTTCTCCAGGTCCATCCATGCTATTGCAAATGGTAGGAGTTCCTTCCTTTTTACAGCAGCATAGTATTCCATTGTGTAGATGTACCACATTCAGGACTTTTAAAAAAGACTTTAAACATGAGGTAAAGATGAAAATAAAATTCTTGATCAATTGAAATAATGGACTTTTTTTTCTTTTTTGACGAACTCCATTTTCAAATGGAGCGTATACCTACTTTTTTTTTCTTTTGAAAACAGAGTTCCATAGAGATCATAAAAACAAGAAAAATTACAATTATTTGGTTGGTCATATTTTAAAGCAAACTTCTGACATTATATCACCTCAATTGTTAAATAATTCTGTAAGTATATCAATAAAAATATAGATCTTTAATTATATAACACTATTACTATGTCTAAGAAAATTAATGATAGCTTTTAATATATAATAACTGGTCCACTTTTAATTGTTTTAAAGTTAGGAGCAGTTCTATCCCAAACATTAGCATACCAGAGGCCAAATGAAACTCATATACTATAATTGAATATTTAAAATTTTATGATAAATACTTTACCACTAACTAATTAATCATTTCAAATTAGATATCAAGCTAATAAATTATTAGATATATTATATTTACCCTTTTACCTCAACAAAATACTTTTTACCTCAATATATACTTTTATATAACACAAAACTTGGAAAATATGTGTAGAGCTCTGGATTTTATATGACTGAAAAGTTTTAAAAAATATAAAAGGATGACTAGATGTAACTATTACTGCATATGTCTGAGTGTTCCTTGGTTAGCTAGTAATGTTTGAATGTATAATAAAATACAGATATATATAATTTATGTTAGATATCTATTACTTAAAATTTATTTTTCTTGATTTTACTTCAACAGAAACATTGATTTTTATCATTTTGATTGAGTAAACATAGTTTGTTTTATATGGATGAAAATTATTAAATAAAATGATGTCATTTTTAAGTACACAAAATTTGAATATACTTTATCAAATGCTGTCAGATTTAAAAATTAAAACTGTTTTGATTTTCCAAAAAAAGATACTTTTCATAAAATATTCTATCACCTATTAAAATTATAACATATCTAGTAAAAATAACAAATATTAAAATTTAAATTCATTACTTAAGGTCTGACATTTGTGGTTAATTTCTTGAAAATTTAATTGTCATTTCTTTTTTATAAAACCATAACTATTCTCAATTCTTGCATTCAATGTCTATCATGTTGCTAGTGTAAAATATTGGTGTTATACTTCACTCAAATTACCTCTAGATCTACCTATATCAAGCTTCAGAGTAGCTATCAATGGTTTTTTATTATGAAAATGCCTGTCATCTTATGCAACTGTTGTAAATTTCACACTATTTCATTAGTACCTTCAGAACCATGAATTAGAACAGAAAAATAAGCAAAATAAAGGACTTTCATCACTGCTGAGAAACAGTTCTTCATTATATTGTAAAATCTATTGCAGTCTTGTTATCTAGAGGGAAGCATTTGACAAGTTAATTAATGTGTCTTTTCTGCCCATGAAGCACTTCTGCCTCTCAAATCCTTCCTGTACTATAACGCAGTGTCAATTTCCGATGTTCATGCAGGCATAATCCTCAAAGCTCGACTACATTTGGAGGCTGTCTTCTATGATTTTAGGATACAAGACTAAACATGTGGAGAAGCTTTCCAATGGGGTGTGAATAGAGTTGGCCACAAGAACAGATATTTAGCACGATGGGCCCTGTGGTACCAGAGCTGAGTGCCAGATCTCAGGTCTCAAGCCAGATCTTTGATTTTGTTTTTGTTTGCGTTTTGTATATGCTTGGTTTTACAGGACCATCTAAGTGCTGGCCTAATGAAGGGAACCCCTTTGTCCAGGTTGAGGGTCTGGGGTCACAGTTTATTTTCAATGTCAGGGGAGCATCTGTTGAAAAAGCACCCAATTCCTGAAGTTTGGAGAAGTCCCTCCATGCTGTTTCAAGTTTAATCTAATCAAGACTTCCATATATATGATTTATTTTTGTCCAATTTGTTTGGCAATGGTATGTAATATTTCCAGCCCCATCTGTACTTTGCTTACCCAGAAGAGTAAATCAGCTGTGGAGCAATGTCCATTGGGTCCCATCCAACACTGGACAATCAGACTAAGATATACTTATAATATGAAAAAAAGGAAGAAAGCTGTTCATCACTGCTTCTAGGCAACTTTATTTTCCATTACACCAAGAAAACTCATCAATACAAAAGCAATAAAAGAGATTTTAGGAATGGAAATTACTCTGAAGATTTTGCAAGCAAATGCTTTAAAAATAAATTTTAAAAGACTCCCATTTCCATTCCAAGAATGGGAGATTTATATTCACTAAAGGAAAACAAATGTGTGTCAAATTGCTACTTAATTCTTGTCCGGGCAGAATGCAATCAGGGCAAGGTGCCTGATCAAATTGCCATGATGATCTATCGAAGTTATAAATATGACAATTCCTACCACAGAAAGAAAAATGGGCTATCAATATATATGAGTATATGGATATTGAATGGGAGAAACAAGTCACAAAATGTCTAGTCTATTTCAGTGTCTACATTGTATTAATGTAACATGAAAAGCTTTATGTTAATACAGAAATTCTGTTAAAATGTGTGCATGTAAAATATGCATGTAATATATAAATATATATGACTATCTTTGGATAACTGCACCAGATATCTTATTCAAACAATCTGACTTATACTCAAGTAACAGTGAAAATAATTAAACAGATAAAGGCACTGATTGTAAGAAACGACTTAAATATGTACATATATGAAATTTAGAAATAAAAATCTTGACAGCATAATTACATGAGTAATATCTGAAAATTTTGTAGCCATAAATATGGAGGCTTAATGTGTAAAGTTAAAATAAGAGCAATACATAAAATTGCAGGCCTTCCTTAATTAGCAAAACTATTTCTTGGTAGTCAGAGAAGTAGGAAATAGAAGGCAGAGAGAAAAATCTCCTGTGAAATGCATGAGTAACAATTAGGGCTTTACAAACGAAACGCTATCACCAGTTCAGAACACCAAAATATTGTCTCTACAGGTTTCCAAATTTGATGTTCAGGAAGCCAAGAGAGTATGAGCGCCGAGATGCCCTACTTCAGAATTCCCTTATGTTTTAAGTACAGCAAGTGTTCATTGAATGCCATGATTGGTTCTTGGAAACTGAGTCTTTAAGTGAAATGACATATAACATAACCAGTTTTACCAGAGGCTAATTGATACAAACTAGAATTAAGTTCCTCAGGCATATTTCTGGTCACAAAATTATCACCAAACTCCTAAATAAAGATCCATAACACTAAACACTGCAATAAATGTGAATTATACGTACATTCAAGAAAGATTAATAACAACAACTAAGATAATTACTTTTCAACTGCTTATTCTAGTTCAGGGTCACTGGTGGCTGGAGCCTCTTCCCTCAGCTCAGGGCCCAAGGCAGAACCCACCCTGGACAAGGCACCCTTCCACAGCAGGGCACACTGACACACACACCTACACTCACTCTGTGACGACATAGACACAATAACTCACCTCATATGCACATCTTTAGGAAGTGTGAAGGAAACCGGATCACCCCGAGAAAACCTACACAGGCATTGGGAGAATGTGCAAATTTCACACAGACAGTAGCCCCAACTAGGAATCATCTTTTTTCTCATCAACATTATCATAAAATAAGATTGAATGAAACATTATTTGAGTACCTGCTGTACTACAAAATCCAGTTTGCTAAATTCAGAGAACAAAAACATTTAATTTACTATGAGCATTTTCTAGTGAGACTAGTGAGTTGTAGTTGTCTGACTCCTCTGTTATATGTCTCATTTGCACCTACTCCAGTGATTCCCATGCATAATGATAGCATTTCAAATTAAATAATAATAATAAAACAATTGAATAAATGGAGTTTCTTTTCCAATCAGATAAGTGACAAGAGACTGTTATCCCACTCTCACAGTAACAACCAGAAAAGCAAGATAAACTACAAAAATCATACTTTTGAAAACTTATTGAAAAATTGAGATCACAAACTTAAACTAATTTCCAAAAAGGCCAAGTCCTTCATACAAGAGAAGACACCCATGGCTGCTCAGAGAGAAAATATGCCATGGAGGTGAGAAGGGTGAAGGGTAAGTAGGTGGAAGTAAGTAGAAATTAGATACAGATTTAAAGAATTGTTAACAGCAATGTGTAGGCTGGAATAGCAGATTAGAATTTGGAAGAACCCAACCCACAGAATAAATCTGCATCCACCTGCCAGTTTCACTCATGAGGATTCAGCAAGTGTAGGGCATGATCACTAAAAGCAGGGAAATGGTGTAAAGAATGAGAACTAACGCAGTTCCATTGAGGTGTGCAGGGCCTCTTTGGAGTGCAAAGAGGAAGGGTGTCAGAGGAAGAAATCAGAGAGAAATTTATTATCTAAGGAAGATAGGAGAAATCAAGGAGCTAATGAGAGAAATGCATGCACGCGCACACACAGATACACACACACACACACACACACACACACACACACACAAATCACGCTCATGGAAGACATTTGTATTAATCACCACATTCCATCCTGCAAGCCAGGTATGGCTTCAGAATCTTTTTCATCATAGCATCTGAGACAGACACTGCCATCATGGTGAGAAACTATTTGCCATCTTGTTCTGAATTTCCATTAGTGTGACCTTGCTTGATCAAGATTCTATAGCTATAAAATGAGTAGCATAATATTTATGATTTGAATCAAGGAGTCAGGAGTACAGTACTAAAACCATCTTGGCATCTTCTAGCTTCAAATGACACAGAGACCCTGTGAGTTAAAATGAATTACGATTTGCTAGGCTTTCTGAACGCAATTGGTGACATAGGCTGAATGTGAACAGTGATGCTTTATTATTTTCAAAAGTGTTTATTTCTCCACCTCTATAAAACTGGAAGAAAAACAGGCAGGTTTTTTCAAATGATACTCAGTTATATGATTCTTTCAAATATCTGGAATTAAATTAAAAGGAATATCCTTATTTGTTATATTTAAAAATTCTATTTTTTAATAATCACTTTTTAAAGCACTATTTCTTCTTGGAAATAGACTTTCTAATATGCCCACCCCAGATTCACAATGTTAACATGTATTGCTAATATAGGAAACTCAGCATTTAGAACAAAAAGTTTATTGTTGTGGTTCATTAGTTATCTCAGTCTAATTCCTTGCCATTTTGAAACTTAAGTTCTTTTTCTCCAAGGTGACCAATTTAGTAGATAGTAATAGCCCTCTGATCTTCTCAACTCGAAGCAATCCCTTGTTGCAGATCAGTACCTCATGACAATAATTGTTAAATAAAAATGTAATGGTTGTCTGTGTAAAGTGGAAGAGTCGAATGAAGGGAATAGAGTCAGAGAAAGCAGTAGTCAGAAAAAGGAAGAGTGTATCTGCCATCTGTATACTCATAAAACTTGTTGCAATGAGCATGCAACCAGAGAGAATAAATTCTCCGTCTTAGGTTCTCTAACAAATATTAACAGAAGCCTTTTTGTTAGCTGAAAGTAAACAACCAATGAGATTTTAGCTATAGAATCCAAAATTTAAGATATGAAATGTACTAAGATTAGAGAAGTTAATATTTCCAGACTTATCTTGCCCGGTTCACTACAACTTGAATCTAAACACAATCAATTCAACTCAAATGGAAACCTTTATTTATTTTTGATATTCCAGTATTTACTGCAAGATTACTAAAAATGCATTAAAAATCTGTCAAATGTCTTTAAAATGCAGGAGATATTAAACTCTGCTGGTTTTGGCACACAAAATCATATATTTAGAAGCTGGCTTATAGAAACTACCCATAGTGATTTGGTACATTTTAATAGGAATTCGCCAACTGACTTTGGATGTCCTCAACCTCTTCCTTTAATTTGGGTTTTATGGCTCATCAGCATCAGTATTCTCCTCTAAGCAAACAAACTGTATTCTCTAACCTGCTTGTACTAAGTTTGGAACAAGGTGTCTATCTCTGACCTGTTTGCTCCCAGACCCTTCTTCCCCTTTCTCTGATCAGCTCTGCATTGCTGGGCATTGATCCCTGCAGGTCTTGCCATGGCTTGCAGAAGTAGTAGCTTCACACTGGATTTGCACATGAGTGCTACTGGAGGAATATAAGGGGAGGGAGGAAGGGAAAGACCAGGATGGCATTTACACCAGTGCCTGCATCCTCTGCAGAGCTCTAGACCCCACTAGACAACCCCACCACGATTTCAGCGTCCAATATGCAACATAACCTCGATTCTGGTAACACTGCCTATTCTAACTAGAGGATGTAAGACTTTACCGCCATGGCTAATCCCTGAGGTGCCTTATTGCCTTTTGTTTGGTTTCTCAGCTTTTTTTTTTTTTATCAGCTGTGTAAATCACTGTATTAAATTTCTTACAACCAATTCTTTGTTTTGGGTCCTTAAAATAGTTTCTTTCTTTCTGATTTTACTCTGATGGATAACACCATAATTTCATGCTCTGACCAAGGTAATATGCTCAGAAGTGATGAGAGCCATTTTCATTAGAACTTCCATGTATAATCCTCACTCCTTTCCCCCTTCTACTGCTGAATAGAAAGGGCTGGGTGGACTTATAAGGGAATAGTCCTTATCCAACTGGCACACATTATATTTTGACATAAGTGAAAAATTAACATATAAATATGTATTACGTTTCTGAGCTTTCAGGGTGTATCTGTTACTGTATATAGCATTTACCATAAATACTGTAGGTGCCTTCCTGCTTCTGTAATTACTGGGTCTCTACATTCACATGCAGAATAATTATTTTTGTACAAATATTCCTAAAACCCAAGATTAGAACATTTACCAGGAATGTAATTTGGGGATTAATCCTCAATAACTATCTCTAGAAAAAAATTATTTAAATGGTGAAGTTGGACATTGGTATATCTCATCTGTTCCTTAAGGTTAATCCTCCAAACTTTTGTGACTCTACTTCATGCTAACATAGCAATCTTATTGTTTCTTAAAACACATTGACTTAAACAAAATAATTGTTTTTTCCTCATATATCAGTAAGTGTAGATGATCCAATGCTAGTTAGGTGTGTCAGTGGTGTTAGGACTTTTTTTGTTGTTTGTTTGTTTGTTTGTTTGATTGATTTTATTTTGCAAGCCTTGTTTTCTTGGTCCTTTGGTTTCTTTGTCAGAGATGGCATCATATCTATACTCCAACCTGAGGGAAGAGGGAAAGCAAGAGAAGGTAAGGAGAGAAAGAGATGGAGGAAGTTTCTTTTATTCTAGATGCACCAGCCAGAAATTGCATAAATCACTTCAGTTCACATCACCTGGGCAAAACCTAGTCATGTTGTCAAGCTGCAAGGGAGATTGGAATATGTCCAGCCAAAGCTTCTGTTACTCTAAAAGGGATAATAGATATGGGAAGGGATGAGAGGGCTGGAACAGAGATTGCTGCTGTCAAGGAGGTTTGCAAAGCAAAGTTGATCAGGCTATTAAAGAGGTCTGCAAAACAAAAACAACAACAACAAAAAAAAAAAAAACAGAAGAGCGAGGCCAGCGTGGCTCATGGTTGAACATTAACCTATGAACCAGGAGGTCATAGTTCAATACCCAGTCAAGGCACATGCCTGGGTTGAGGGCTCGACCCCAGGTGTGGGGTGTGCAGGAGGCAGCCAATCAATGATTCTCTCCCATCATTGATGTTTCTATCTCTCTCTCCATCTCCCTTCCTCTCTGAAATCAATAAAAATATATTTTTTAAAAATCAAGAAGAAAGCGCTTCTCTATAACAAATACTAAAATATAGAAGCTGAAAGATCTTACTGCAAAGGAAAGCCATACTATAACATACACATTTTTTTTATTGATTTCAGAGAGGCAGGGAGAGGGATAGAGAGAGAGAAACATCAATGATGAGAGAGAATCTTTGATCTGCTGCCTCTGACATACACATTTTAAATTCATGTTTTGTTGACTTTTAAAAAGCTATCAATTATCTTATTTATTTCTTCTTACTTTTAAGTACTTTTTACTTTTGTACTTTTACTTTTAACTTTTTAATTAAGCTAAATGTTTTGCATTATGGAAAAACTCGGCAGTATCAATCCCCTTTTCAATTAGTTTCTCCTCTTATCTCTAAAAATCATAGATATTGCTTTATTTCCTATAATTTTTACCTCACCTTCTTTCATCACTGTCAGCATCACATAAACCAAAATATATATACAACATCCAATTTATAAGTACTTATGTATTTAAAGTGGAAAATAATAGCAATTTTTTCAAGTTTTACCAGTATTTGTTTTACAAATTAATTTATTAACAACAAATCAAATGTTAAAAAAATAAAAAATAATAAAGAAAGAAAAATCTATCAATTACATGATGCAATACTATCTTATAATCATAAGAGGAAAAATCATCCTAATTAAACTATAGCACAATGCTTTCTTTTTTTAGAATTTTTATTTTGTACTCATTGCAATAACTCTTCTAGATTTATGTATATAGACATTTTAGTACATGTGTGCTGCTCTATTTTCCATCTCTCTATGTATATAATAATTCTTTGTATTAAGGCTGACTCATAGTGTATTCTTCCTGATGATGCTTTAAAAGCCAATTAAATTCAACGTATGTAGTATCAATGCTGTGAATCATTCAATTGAAATGATGATATTATGAGCATCTGTGGTCAAGTTTTCACATGAATAGTCAATAACTACTAGACAAGCACCAATATCTCGCCAACAGTGATTATAAGGTACATGCCAAACTTAGAGGTGTTCAAATGTTAGAAACAGAAAGTTCATCTTCAAATGAATGAAGTGCAGTACTTATAAAATACCACATGTGCCCTCCCACCATCCCTCTCCCCACATCCACTCATTCCTGTGAGTCATGCTTCTTTTTGAGCAGCACAGGTTTTTAAAGGAGGGGCACACCATTTCCTTTTAAAAGATTCAAATTCACTTTTGTTTTGTGGTGAATATTTTCATAATATTTAATAGATATTGGCCATTGTTTCTATTTTTAGATGCCACCTATAAGCATATAGAGGAAGACTGATATACAGCAATAGCACAGAAGGTAAATAATAATACTTTTGACAGTAAAAATAGAAAGATGTGGTGATTGGCAATTGAGATTTGGAGGAGATGAGGAAAGATGGAGGAATATTTAAGGTCACTAGTAGAAGTAGAAGAATATTGAATTCTGTAATGATTTATTAGTTTTCTGTTACTGTGTTAGCAACTAATCCCCAAACTCTGTGGCTTAAAACTATTAATTAGTTCATAGTTTCTATTGATCAAGAATCCCAGCATAGGTTCCAGGTACCTCTAGCTCTGGGTCTCTCACAAGGCTGCAAATCAAGGTGTTGGTTAGAGCTTTAGTCATTTCAGGGCTGGACTGGAAGAGGATATTGTTCCATGATCACTTAGTGACTGAGGTCTTCATTGACTGTTGGCCAAAATCATCAGTTCTTGGCCACATGAACATTTACACAGTATAACAGCTGGCTCCCCTCACAGCAAACCACACAGAGAGCAAGAGAGGATGGAAGCCACAATCTCTTTGTAACCTAATCTTGGAAATGGCATCCCATCACTTTGGTCATGGTCTACTCAGAAGAGAGCCATTAAATGTAGCTCATACTCAAGATATACACAGGCTCAGGAGGCAGAAGTCACTGAGCACTATCTTATAAACTGTCTACTGCAATGAAAAAAATAAATAATTTTAAAAGAGTAAATTTTGCATTTTTATAAATCACTTGCCACTATTATAGACATATCTTTCCTTGAGTCGTTATGATTATACTAGAGGCCTGGTGCACAAAATTCATGCACTCAGCGTTCCCTCAGGCTGGCCTGTGCCTCTTGCAGTCCAGTAGCCCTCCTTAGAGCTGCTGCAGAGGCAAGAGAGGCTCCCTCCACCACCGTTGCTCTTGCCAGCTGTGAACCCGGCTTCTGGCTAACTGGAGCTCCCCCTGTGGGAGCGTACTGACCACCGGGGAGCAGCTCCTGGATTGAGCGCCTGCCCCCTGGTGATCAGTGCATTTCATAGTGACTGGTTGAACAGTTGACTGTCTGCCCCCTGGTGGTCAGTGCATGTCATAGTGAACAGTTGAGCAGCCTTAGCATATCATTAGCATATTACACTTTGATTGGTTGAACAGCCAACTGGATGATGGACACTTAGCATATTCAGCTTTTATTATGCAGGATAAGTTAACTGAATTTTGCTCCATGAATCTCTTCTATTTTATTCTGTGTGCCTTTAAAATTATTTTCCTTCTGTAAGTTATATTTTCTTTTTTTTTATTGTTTGAATTATTACATATAGTAGTACATATGTCTCCTTTTTTTTTCCCCCATTGACCTCCCCCCGGCCTCCCCTACCCCTCAGTACATGCCTTCACCTGCCCGCCCTCCCTCTCCTCCCTCCCCATCCCCCGCCAGTGCCCCAGTGTCTTGTATCCATTGGTTATGCTTATATGTATGCATACAAGTCCTTCGGTTGATCTCTTACAGCCCCCCTTGGCCAACCTCCCCTACCTTCCCGATGTAGTTTGACAGTCTGTTCAATGCTTCTTTGCCTCTGTATCAATTTTCCCCCCCATTTCTTTCCTTTAAAAAATTTTTCCTCTGCAGACTAGAAATAAACATATAATAACAACAACAATAAAATATTTGAGTCCCAATTTCAATGTCCAACAGTTCTGAGTCCCCGTTTCAATGTTTAACAGTTCCTTATGTGTACATGTCAGCAATGATATCTGGATGGTGGGCACATGGTGGCAATGCAGTTCTGACCCTCTCTGGTTTGGTCCTAGGCAACCTGCAGCGGTGCACAGCTGCTGACTGCTCATGTGGCAAGGCGTTGTCAGCATCTTCCATCTCTGGACTGTTTTTCCTCTTGTCTTCGGGTTTGGAGCAGACCTGTCAATTACTCTCTGTTGCAGGAATCCACATGGTCTTGGAGTTGTTTTCTGAAAATATACAAACATATTCTTGACAAAAAGTTAATAAAGGAATCTTTTCTATATAATTGATTTGGATCTTTTTTATTTTTGCCCAAACGATTTTCCTTTGTCTTATTTAGACACCATGTGTGTTTTTCATGGGTGTCTTGCTGTTAGCATTACAAATGAAAATTAATTTTGTAAAGTAAAAATTTTCTAGATGTAATTTACTTGTAGGATATTTTTCCTTACATGATATTACCCTACTATCCCCCTCCCTTTTTTTTTTATTAATGGAGGTTTTTGTAAATTTTATAATGCAGACTTGATAACTTTAAATTTAAATTTTTTTTTGCCCAAAAATATGACTGCTTTAGGTTCATTGCATGTTCAGGAATTTTATCATGAGATGAAATACCAATAGAAATTTTAGTTATTACTTTAAGAACAGCTTTTTGTCCAGTACAATTAAATTTACTTGAATATTCACTTATTTCAATTAGCCTGTTTAAATTAATCTGAAAACTTGATTACTATTTTACTGTCAAATTTAATACTCTACCAACAATCTTAGTTTACCCTGTAAATATTAGTGGGAAGGATTATTTGCATTCTTGAGTAGGCCCTGAGCATTCCTGATGCTAGGCTGAATTTAGATATAGGGCAGCTGCTGTCAGCCAAGTGTCTTGTCTGTTAACCTGGGTCCCGATCTGAGCTGCGTGTGGGAAGCGTGAAGCAGCCATGGGGGCAGGAGACCTCCTTCAGAAGGGATGAGGGTTCAAGCCCCTGCAATGTTGGGGGGATGAGGGTCTGTACCCCACTTCTGTTGCCCCCCAAGTTCTCTCCTGATGGTCCCTCTGCGACTGTGCCTCTCTTAGGTTGTTCCTTCCTTGAGGAATCTTACCCATTTCTGGCTAACCAGCCATCCTCCAGGGCCAAGCAGGGTGGTGTGAGGTTCAGTTCTGTCTCCTTGGTAGCCTATGCCCCCGTGGCCTCCACACCCAGCACCTGCCTTGGGAACCCCTGGCTTGCTGGCGGGGTCCCGGTGCTGATCATGTATCTCGGGGAACTTGGGTTTCTTCTCCAGTGAGGGCCCAGCTCACACGATTGGGCATGAGACAGATCCATGGTACCAGCCCCCATGAGGCTTCAAGCTCAGCATGAACAGAAAGCTCAGGCAACAGCTGAGGGCAATTGGATTGTGAGAAGAGGGTCCCTCTTGGCACAAAAGGCAAGAGGGGCCAATATAGGATGCTCAAGTGCCTTCCCAGTGCCTTAATTCCTTCTGAAAGGGATTAAATCCTTTCATGTCCTTTTTTTTTTTTTTTAATTGCTGCCAACCATTCAAAGAATTGGTTTGTAAGTTTGTTTGGGGTAATTGTACAATATGCTGTTGTCAAATATCTAAAATTATAATAACATTGTAGAATAATATTATGTAAGGATATTCTTTGCCCTAGGCCCTGGCAATTCCATTTTAAACTGGCTGTCAATTTCTTTTTGTAACTTTATATAAACTTTGTCAGGGAGGCAAAAACACAAATTACTTACTTTAGTTCAAGAGGCCAAATATATTGACTTTCAATTACAATCCTTATGACTTTTGAAGGAAACTTCTCTTTGTTTCCTTCCAAAATAATTTTCAGGCTACAGAGAGTTTCATTTAAAAATCTTTGTCACATGAAACAATTTTTCTTAAGGTTATGGTGACCACTAGTATGGATTAGATTTAGTATTTTATTTTTATTTTATAATTTTTAATTAATTTTTTTAATTTTTATTTTTTACATGTGTCCTTATTCCCCCATAACCCTCCACTCCCCACTTATGCCCCACCCCCTTGTTGTCTGTGTCCATTGATTAGGTTCATCTGCATGCATACAAGTCCCTTGGTTGATCTCTCCACCTTACCCCCACCCTCCCCTACCTTTCCTGAGGTATGATGTTCTGATCGACGTTTCTCAGCCTCCGGATCTCTTCTTGTTCACCATGCAACTCCTCTCCCATAAAGCCTTTTTTTTGGCTTTTGATTTCTAATCTCTCCTCTGTTTTCCTGATCTATTCTACTTAATCAACCTTATTTTGTCTTCTTCCTGGGAAGCATTTTCTCCTTAAACTAATCTATTCCTTGCTACTTCCCTGCCTTTATTCAGGTTATTTAACATATCTTCTTGGCTTTTCCTGTTTCTAGCTTCTTAACAAATATTCTCATAATACTTCTACCCATCCTATTTCTTCTATCTAGGCCTCTCTGCTTCCCAGCTCAGGTGTTTTATTACTTATATCACTTATTTGACAGTTAATCACATACTATTTTGCAATAGTTCTTTTATGAATATTGCTGTCACCTCCCACTGATATTTCATGTAAATATAATATTTCGTCAGCAAGATTATTAGTATCTCAAAAGCAGTAATTGGTTTTCTAGAATATTTATATCAATCAAAGTATACATAGCATAGAGATGTCACTCAAAAAAATCTGAAACATTGACTTATAGAAAAAAAAATCAAACTTTCACCATTAAATCTACTTTAACCTACTAGCCATCTGATGTATAACCTACCCAAAATATTAATGAGCCTTTTTTTATTTCAACATAATAAATTGTTGATTGAATACTCAAATATAGGGAAAATTTGTATCAAAACCAAAATACCAACTACAACCAATAATGAATAAAAAATCAATGATGACTATGCTGCAAAGTTCACATGGAATTAAAAAAAAAGCTTTAGGAAAATCAAGCTTAATGAACAATCTTTGTGATCTTAGTTTACACAATTGCCCAATTTTCTAAGTGTAGACATCCCTAAAGATAGGAGATGGAAAATGAAGGGGCTAGTCATAAAACACATGGAACATGAGTAGAAAATAGCCATAGAGGATTCTAATTTATTAATCTTAAAAAGACAAAATAATAATCCTATTCTCACTTATGAAGCAAAGATCAGGTTAAAATGTTGGTAGTCAAGTTCCCTTTGTTGCAAAGTAAGCCAGTATTACAGCCTCACCAGGACATGGGCAAGAATAGTTTGCCTGTCAGCTTGTTGTAGGATGACCCCAAGCAAGGCGATAGGAAAGAAAATGATAGGTTAGCCATATTCCAACTTCAATTTAAAGACTCCTTTTGAAGAGATCTTCACAAACTCTAGAAACCTTTCTGTCTTTCTTCTGTTATAAATTGTGCTTGAGGAAGTCATAGTAAGATGCTCAGAATCTCAAATACTTTAAGAAAACAGAGGAAAAGCACAATGAGGGAAAGTAAAGTTTTCTCTTTCCAAACACAATCTAGTTTTTTGTGTTGTTTTTTTTAAGGGAAATCTTACTAGGTTATAATGTGTTAAGTGAGTTGTCTAAGGACAGAGAATGACTCATGGCAAGGCTAAGAATAAAACATGGATTTTACACCCTAGAAAATTTTTATTTAGAATAAAAATTTTAAACCCATGTGTAATTTAAAAAGTGTTCTTTTAAATTTCTAAGTGTTTCACTAAAAAGTTTCTTTACTTTCTCTCTCTTTAAATCAAAGGTAAGCATTTGAAAAAATTTTGTGCTAAATAAGATGGCACTGATCTCAGGATATAGAAGTCTTAAATATAGAGAGCTGAAAGGAAAGGAAAAGCAATGAATGTTTGGAAGGAGAATTAAGTAAAGTTAACACTTATAATTTTGATACAGTTAGGTATGTGAAAGGCCACTTATTTTAAAGGACATTATCAAGTAATGCAAAGAGTTCTAAGATCAGAAAATTAGTTCAAATGACTGGATTGTTCTATGAGAGCTGGATAAGTCACTTAGTTTGAGGTTTAAGGTCTTCTTTTTAGGTGTAATTAATATAGCATTATATTAGTTTCAGGTATATAATGTAATGGTTCAATAATAGTATAAATACTGAAATTATCACAATAAGTCCAGTTACCAAATATAGTTATAAATTTTTTTCTCGTGATGAAAACTTTCAAGATTCACTCTCCTGCCACTTTCAAATATATGATGCAGTATTATTAACTATAGTCACCATGTATCCCATGACTTATGCATTTTATAACTTGAAATTTGTACCTTTTGACCCCCTTCACCCATTTCACCCACCCCCCTACCACAGACTTCAGGCATTCATCAATCTCTTTTCTACATTTATGAGCTGTTTTGTTGTTGTTGTTTGTTTAGGTTTTTGTTTTATTTTGTTAGATTCCACATATGTGAAGTCATAGAGTATTTGTCCTTCTCTGTCTGACTTATTTCACTTAGCATAATACCTTCAAAGTACATCCATGTTCTTGCAATAGCAAGATTTTATTCTTTTTTATGGCTGAATCATATTCCATTATATACATATACCACATTTTCATTGTTCATTCATCCATTGATGGAAATTTAGGTTGTTTCAATGTCTTGGCTATTATAAATGAGTTTCAAGGTCTCCATCTTTAATTTAGGTTACATTTAATATTAGGTTTACAGCCCAATAGAGTTATTGTATGTAAATATCCTTTGTAAATTCTAAAGCCTACATACATATTAAGCAATCTTTGGCCTCAAGATTTTATACTGCTTTCTCTAAAGCAGAAAAGAATAAGGGCTAGCTCTAAGCAAAACTATAAGTCAGACCAAACTAGATTTCATATCTTACCTTTTCCATTATTTCTCATCCATATCTGCTGTTACTGTGAATATTCAAATGCCTTCTCTCCTTCTATCACCTCCTCCCTTTTCTAGACTCAATTAGTGAAGGTGTCCATATCTATGTATACATACTCTTCTATTGCCATATAGGGGCAAAGGCTTATGGAAGAACATAAGATCTTCCTTTCTTCTGTTATCCATTCATCAGTGGGCTCCAAAAGATAGTGTCCCCTTTGCATATCCCAGGAATTTGCTAATATGAACAGATTATGGGCAGTGTAAAAGAGAAGACACATCACAGAAGAACAGGAGTGTTGGAGGAAGTTAAAAGGTTTTGCAGCACTACTCACAGAATAAGGCAGCAACCACTGGCATATGCCCAACATCTACATTCGTTTTTATTTTGCTAAACTGCTTAAAGATAATTTCTGGGCTCATGGATATATTTGTAGGGCTCTCATTAATGTTAATGGAGTTCAACACTAGAGAAACAAAGTTGCCTAATATGAACAGTACTCATTTTTAAACATGGAACTCCAAGTGGTATTAAACAGCAATTTGAATTAAAATATAGTTCAGCCAGATTTATATTCATATGGCGAATGATTGCCCAGATATATTTTTACTTTTTGTCTTGGAGACAGTCTAAATGTATGAAAAGCAACTTTTTTGCAATATTCAGAAAAGTTAAGTGAAACAGTAAAAAAGCAGCCCACTATAATCTGAGTGACTTATTCTGTTGATACTATTATATTTAAGCAACTTCATTCTCCAGTATTTTTCTGATTTAAAATCCATTTTAATAAGAATAACTACACACTCCAACTAAAATGTCTATACTGTTTTTGTACTGAGAAATCTAATAGTAGTATTTATATAGATTCTAGAGGATCCAACAAATGTTCCCTACTTCATATGTGTTATTTCCAAAACCACTTGCTTCTAACCTGAAATATTAAAATGTTAACATTAGTGAAACTGCTTCATAGGTGGATTGTTATTAATATCACATACTTGAATATTGTCAATATGTTTATTTTTCATGTACCATATATAACCCTATTTTTCTACAACTCCACTGGTCCTAATAAATATTTATGTTCATAATTTAAGTTGTTGTGATAATGGACTTTATATATTACATATAAACAATTATAATTTGTTTGCTAACTTTCAATAGTTATCTTGTAGCAATTTTAAAAATTCATTTTCTACTGCTTGTAATATATGTCCCTTTATTGTGAAAGTGCTACACCTATCTCTAACTAAAATATGTTTATGTACCATAAATTCCCATTCACATGATAGCAATTTTCATTTTCATGTAACATCCCACTATTTTTTAAAGAAACATTTCTAATTTTTATTCTTAAAGTTAATCAAAAGAGCAAAAATAGATGTACAGAGCCCCATATCAACAACAAAACAGGAAGGAAACAAAATATTCCAGAGAATCTTGAAAAGTTTCAAAGGAATACACATCAGGCTAAAAAACGTAGTTAAACAGTGGTCACCTAAGAGGTTATATTTATTCTTCCATTTTCTCAATAAGTTCTTCCCTGTATTACCTTACTTTTTCCCAACTTGTTGAGATTTAGCTTTGTGGTCAAGAATTTTTTCCGATCTTTTTCCAGTTGACACTGGTGCTAAATAACCACCTTGCTTGGGTGACTTCCCAGGTGGACAGTTATGTGGTTAGCCTGCTTATGCTGCACCTGCCCAATGTAGATGACATATCTGTACACCTGGGCTACCTTGCTGATTTCCTGACCTTTGTAGTATCTCGAACCATCTGGACCTCGTTGCCCTTGCGGATGGGCATGGAGTGGAAATTAATAGTACCTCTGCCGCAGCTCCCTAGAGAGGGGACGATGTGATCTTCCGGTGCACTGGCGAAGGGGCATCGAAATGGCATTTGCAGTTTTTGCTGCACTATGAGGTCGTGAATGGGTTGAACTTCATTGTGACTGTCTACCTGGCCCCGGAAGTGCTCTATTCCACCATTTTTTGACAGTCATGTAGTGTTTCAAACATGACTGGCTAATTGTTACAATCTGAATTAATTTATTTCTAGTTTTACAAATTTCATAAGAAAGTCTTGGCAAGCACCTGTCTTTGAAAACGAAGTTCCTTATGTGGACATTTTCTTTGAAGCTGTGAAGTTCTTCTCTATGTCCTTCAATCCTCCATCCTCAATTGCTCATGATATGTCCTTGAGTTTTCATTTCTTCATTTGAAGATGTGAAGCTCCTTGTCCTCATATCCCTCAGTTCTGCCTCTCTGTCCAGGAGCTTTGCCATTCGTCACACTGCCTAGCACACCCCCACATTGAATAAGTTTTACTGACTGCGTCCTTAGCCTCTTTATCAGCACTTCTGAGTTCTCATGGAGAAAATCATACTACTATTCAGCTTGATTCCAATTCCAATTTATGGCTCCCACATCCACTGCTTAGCCCTACATCTTCCCCCTTGCCACTGCTACTCCATCCACTATCCCATCAAACTGAACTCCTTGAAATGCTCTGCAAGTGTCATGTTCTCTTTCTCCAGTTTTAGCACATGTGGATACCATTGTCTAGGATGCTTGTGTCTGCCTACTCAGCCTGCCCTCTTCCCCTTCCTCCAATTTCACCAATCTTAATTTGGAAGTTTTCACCTGCAGAAAACCTTCCTGCTACACTCCCTGCCAAGGAGCAGTTGACCTCCACAGCAGTTCCTCAGTACCCTGTGCTTTATCCATTTATTACTGCATCATGATTTTCTGTTCACTTGTTTTATTTCTCCTACTAGAGGCCCAGCACTCGAAATTCATGCATGGGTATGGTCCCTGGGCCTGGCCTGTGATTAGGGCCATCTTCTCCTGCTGCTGGCAACCAGCCCCGCCCCCCGCCGCCACCCACCTCTGGTTCCCTGTTTGGCATTGGGGGATTGGAGCCTGCCAGCCAGGGGGAGGGACCAAGAGGTATTCAGTGCACCTCATAGCAACTGGTTGATTGGTCATTCTGGTTGTTCCACTGTTCGGTCGATTTGCATATTACTCTTTTATATATATAGATTAGCATCAAGACAAGGCCAGAGTAAGTGCTAAGGAAACAGTTTTGAATGAATGCATAATGAAGCCATCCCACAGATAGGCATTTGTTGTACAAGTGTTTGTACTTTATACATAATTAATTTTCAAACAAATATAAAAGAGAAGGCAAAATTTTTGTCCTCCTTAGACAAAAATAAGAACTGTATCCATTTTAAAAGAGAACCTGAAGTTGTGATCACCTGCCAGCATGTGGGGCAGACTGAGGGTACATGGAATGTGGGTGTGGTTTAAGACTATTATACTCAGGCAGGTCAGGAACTGGGTCACCTCTCACTGCCATCAGTAATGAGGCCTCCCAACCAGTAGGGTTGACAAGAGAAATACCAGTGGTCACAATCTATGGATGCGTGGCAGACCCTATCTACTAAATGTCTGTGAGATTAATAAAAGAGAGCATTACCATAATCTTCTGCACAAATGCATGACCATCATCTTTTGCAGGCAGCTGAAGATTAAAAATGCACTGGATAGCATCCTAATGAAATGTTACACTTACTTAATAATTACTAAAACTTTTAAATTCTTCCATTATCCATTTTCTTTCTCCATTGTAAGATACAGACTACAAAATTACTCAACTCAATTTATAAGCTAGGCATAATTTAGTGTTTTCTGCTTGAAGTAAAAAGTCTAATAGCCTTTAACAACCTTTTTTTTTTCTTCTTTTTTCATCATTCTTTTCTGGTAATTGACCTTTCCTATCTACAACTCCCTGTAGAGTCTTTAGGTCTATTCAGAGATTAGCCTGGTGACTTCTTATGTCAGTATGAAAGTGTCTCACAGTTTGTTAGTGTGTTTTTTTAAATCATGAAGTGCTATTACAACTTGGTCAAAAAAAGAAAAAAATTACACCTTCCCTACCACATGCTGTAGAGATACCAAACAACTACCCAGCCTCTGTCTTCATAAGCTGATGCTCTATTTTTTGCTGAATTGCCCTACTTGTCCAGCCCAACTTGTTGAGACAGAAGACATTATTACCCACCATTATGCAGAGTTGCCAGATGAAGTGCAAGAAACCAAGTTAAATTTGAATATCAGATAAACAATGAATACATTTTAGTGTAAGTATGTCCCATGCAATTTTTGGAATGTACTTATACTAAAAGTTACTTATTGATGATCTACATTTCAAATTCAACTGGGCATCCTCCATTTTTATTTGCTAACTGACAATGCTAGCTGTGAAGTTTGCAGCCAGGAAGAAACCACCTCAGAAATCACTTTCCATTTCCCAGGCAGCCATATCTCACCCACTCTCATCACTATCTCATCTCCTTACCTGAAAGCATCCATCATAAAAGTTACCACTCGGTGATGCAACAGGAAAGACTTAGCTATCCAAGTCCAAGTCCAAGCTCAGCCTCCTCATTTTCTCTTGAGGGAACACAAGTTAAGCGTTTGGTGGCTTAAACAAGGACACACAGTAATGAGATAGCAGAGCTGGGGAAAGTCCCAGTTTGTCATTGTTGTTGTTAGCTGCAAGCCTTGTGTTGTAAAGGTCTTAGTTTATTTTTAAAAGTGTCATTCTTTGTAAGGATGCCACTAATGAAAGTTAACTAAGCTTGGTTGGATGGGGGTATGGTTACAGATCTTAAGAAAGATCATGTAAATACCTTCCAAATTGATTTGCATGCAATATAATCCTAAGCAAAACACTGGCTAACCCAGGAATAAAGATATGGAAATGGAGGTGCAGCAAGAAGAAAAGGGAGTTAGCAGCTGGAGGTGTCTACATGTCCCTGGAGACAGAGAGGCCCCTGGAGACCCTGATGGATTCTCTCCTGAACTGCACAGGAGGCTTTATATTCCCAGTAATGGGCTCTGTGTGGCACAGCAGCTACCTATGGATGTACAGGCACATCAGAAAACAATCAACATGAAATGATACATGTACATCAGAACACATTGAACTTATTTATGCTTGAAGACAACTGCCTCTATAAGGTCAAATCCTGGGCCAGGTCTCCCCATGAACTCTCATTCTATTCCACCACAGGTAAACCATCCATCTACAAGACCCATGTCATGTTTTCCTAATGAGCAATGTAATTTTACTACCATAAATCTCAAGCAGATGATTCTCAAGATCACCCTTCCTAGTCCCCAGGCTCCTAAATGATGTAGTCATCTAAGAAAGCAATGGAAATAATACTCGAAGCAGAGAAAGACATTATGCATGAAGCCCAGAACCTACCTGTCCTACAAGTAGGCTGAAAACAGGCAGCTTTCCTTAGTCAGGAAGTGGGAGTTTAGCAGGTAGCCTTGTGCTTTGGAACAAGAAGAAACAGCAGGTTTGCACTGTGCTGGTGGCTGCAATGATGTGATAGAAACAGGCACAAGAGAAAGGAGGTGTGCATAATCAGAGGGACCCAGTGACCATGCAGGCTGTGCAGAGAACCTAGCTTGGAATCAACCAGCCAAGAATAAAGAAGATCCTGTCCACTAGTAAACATAATGGATCAAAACTAAAGAAGACAGAGAGAAGTGGATTATGGCATAGAAACATCTGAGGTGGAAACTCAGAAGCTGTCTGTAAAGATGGGCACATATGATGTGCTGAAGCCAATTACGCACCTCTCTTCCAACACTGTGTGCAGTGACCATAGGAAAATTTATATGTGGAAATTGACAAGTGATTCTAATCACTGTTTTTTTGTTTCTCTCAGAGCCAGTTAACAAGCACAGCACTGCCCAATACCTAAAACCCAGCAGAGGAAACATGACAGGGGCAGTACAGGACCAACAAGCCCAGGATGCTTAAAATAAAAATGACCTGATGCCAGAGAGGCAAACCCAGAAGTAGACATGGAAATAAGAGTCAGCATAATTTCCCCAGATCTAGAAGGCCTACCCATCCAAACCTAATTCAGAATAGAAATCTGAAAAGATCATTTCAAATTATGTTGATGCAGAAAAAAGAGAGAATATATGAACCTTAAATAATATTTAGAAATGAATGCCCTGTAAATGTGTGCATTTTTATTTATTTATTTATTTATTTTGCTTCCTGAATTTTCTTTGAAAATTCAAATCCTGTCTTTGCTGTTTTAAGAGTTTTGTGTATAAATCCTAGTCTTGATCACCCCAATGAGATTGCTGGAACTGGGCTAGGCAATAGGAAAGAAATGCCAAAGGAGGCAAGGAGGATGTAAAGTTAAACTTTGCCCAATTTCAAACGGACACTAATAGCTATTGACCAAACAAAGCTGTACCTGGAATTTGCAAAACTGTCTTCAGAGGCTCCACAGGACACCTGCACCCAAGTGCAGGCCCCAAATGTCATAAGGAGGCCTCAGACTGCACCCACAAGGATAGCGCCTGAATTTGCTCAAGGATATAAAAATTGCTCATTAATTTGCTTTTCCTACAACTTCAAGATAAGGACAAACTTTAAGCAATCAGTGTCGGCATGGGCAAGCAGACAATTGCTTTTGCACTTTAGCAAAAGGTAATTGCCAAGCCTGTTGCAAAGGACAGAAAAGAAATAAATTCCTTGTATTTTCTGTACCAAAAGTTTTGCCGGTTCCTGATAAAGGATTTTAAAGACAACTGATTATAAAATTGTCCTGCATGTGCAAGAGACCATTCATCTCCTTGGCCTCCATAAGAAATTATTTTATTTACTACTGCAAATATTATAGTCATTCTACAAAAGATATGTAAAGAATGATGAGGATAATATTAGAAATAAGTATGTGGTGTGCCTGTGTGTGTGTGTGTGTGCGTGCGCTCATGGTGCTGGTTATTTAACTTTGAGCTTATTGAAAGCCTTCTGACATTTCTTTTAAAAAATTTATATTTAAATCATAATTAAAGAAAATATCCATTTTAAAGCAGGACATATATAAACAGTTTTAAAGCAAAAAAAAATTATCTTAGTAATCAATTAATTCAAAGCTTAAATCCTACAGATGAGAAAATTTAGCTGGTTGCTAACGAAGCTCCCAAGTCCACTCTTCTGGCTCTGAATCTTTCTAGGACTATGACACACTGCTTCCTTGAAAAAAAAAATAACCTAAACCTATTGACTGAGGTGCATAAAATATTAAAGTGTGTGGTATATTTAACGATTCAGGTGGAGTGAGGGCAAAAAGTTAACTGAAAGCAAAACACGGTGATGCCTGGATTATCCCGGCTCCTAGCTTCAGCAACCCAAGAGCGCCTCAGCAGTATCTGTTCTTTCCTCCTAACTTCATGCTGAGCGATTTCAACCAAGTAACCAGCATTGGTAATTGCAAGACAAGATGGTCTTTAAAATGGCTTCTACAAAAACACTCATTGCTCACTGCATGTCACTTCCTCGCCCATGTGAATATTTTCCTATTCACTGACTCACCGGGTAACGGATGTTAGAGAATCTGTATTGCATTTGCCTGGTGCTTGTATGAAAATGTCCTACTCTCTTTTGGTGCACGAGAGGTCTTGTTTTAACTCTATTTCTACAGGGACGATCTTGCTTTACATTTCCTGCCCTTGATATTATTTTATGTTTTCTGGAACAATGACCCATGATGCATCAAATTTTTGTGTCCATTGTTTTGACAACTAAAAGCTTAATTCAGAAAGCGGCTTCAAATATAACATAAAAGCAAAATTCAGAAAGAGGCTTCCAACATAACATCACATATTTTATTTCTAGTTTACACTGGCCTGTGCTTGAAAACCACTTGTGATGATAAAAATTAAATAAATATTGAAAAGGCTGTGCACAACAATGCAGGTGTGGCTCTGCACCATTCCAAAGGATGCCACTCACTTCCTATTGGGTGGGGATGGTGCCCCTCTAGAATAGTATCTCGTACAGTCTGCATGGCCAGCCACGGTGGCATCATCTCCTCGGGGGGCTCATTTGCCTGTCTTTATGGATTATGAGAGGCAATCTCATGTGTTTTGCACTCTCCAGCAACTACTTACTCTTTTGCCCCATTTTGCAAATTCTCCCCCTGAGTCTCAATTATACAGACTCCGTGAATAACAAACCACAACTTCTTGACCTGTGATGACAGGGAAAACTTTCAGCTCAAGACTATGAAAAGTAGTGATCTAAGTAGGAAGATACAGGTTCAAATCCCCATCCAAGAACCTGAACAAATTATTTATGGATTGAACCTTATTTTCTTCAGCTGTAATGTGAAAGTAAGAGAACTATCTCACATAGTTACTGCAGGGAGGTCATGAAATGGAAATTATCCAGCACAATCCTGCCATCTTCTAGAGGGGGCAGGGGCTTCTACAGGTATGAAAAGAACCCTGAAGATTTAGACCAGTTGTTGACTTATGGACCACTATTCATTCATTTGTGTTTATCTAAGGGACCCAGGCAGAGCAAGCTGTCTCCTCACGGAGAAACCAATGTTAAAACTTCAGGAGACTTGGGGAAATATGTATAAATAAATCGTAATAAGAGAAATATAAATTAATAATAGACACCTGTAATTAACCTCACTTGTAATCAAGGGAATGCAAATGTAAACATCAGTGGAAAAATATTTCCCACCTATCAAATTAACAAAGATGAAAAAAAGCATTTGATGTTGGGAAGCTGAAATGAGATTCCATCCCACACCACTAGCAGGACTATAAATTGGCATCATTTTTTAGTAAAGCAATGTGACAGCAACACATTGGACTATTAAAAAGTTAGTGATCTTTGACTTAGAAATTGCATTTATAAGAATAATCCTAAAGAAATAAGTCAGAGATGTACAGACAAAAAGATATGCATGGGAATATAAATACTTGGGGGGGGGAGGATTTGGCAAAAAAAAATAGAATCTATATGTCAATAAAGTTATGGTATATCCACCCAATAGGTTATGCAGAAATGAAATAATTTTTCAGATTTTTTTTTTTTTTTGCTTTAAACAACACAAATTTTTTATCTTTCAGTTCTAGAGGTCAGAAGTCTGACATGAGACTCTGAGCTAAAACCATGGAATCATCAGGGCTGCCTTCCTTCTGGAGGCTTTAGGGGAAATTTAGTTTCTTTGTTCTTTTCAGCTAGAGGCTGATTGCATTCCTTGATTCATAGACCCACCCCCAATATTCAAAGTCCGCAGCATAACACCTTAAAATTTCTCTGACCTTGACTTCCTTTTCTATCATCCTCTTCCACTTTATTTTAAAAAATTTTATTGTTGAAAGTATTAGATATGTCCCCTTTTTACCCCCATTGGCCCCTTTTAGCCTGTCCCCTCTCCTATCATCCACCCTCCTCCAGGCCTTCACCACCCTATTGTCTGTGTCCATGGGTTATGCATATATTCATACAAGTTCTTTGGTTGATCTCTTCCCTCCCACCTACCTAACCCTACCTTCACAATGGCAAGCAAAATGCACCCTATACAGTTTTAAGTGAGGTAGGCTTACAATTTAAATAGTCACTATTGAGTGTACTTTGTAAAAGATAACTATAATTTGCAACAGTATAGAGCAGTAAAACCATAACTGGGCTATTTTTATTAAGTTCAAAAATAAATAAAATTAAACTATAGTCATTACCTTTGGGGTCTAGAAAAGGTGTAGTAATTAGAAGGGCCTTCTGGGATGTTTTATTTCTTTCATTTGGGTGATGATTACCTTGCTGGGTTCCCTTTATGATAATTCACTGAACACACTTGCAGCTTACTTCATTTTTCTGTTTGTGTGCTATATTTAAATAAAAAATTAATACATAGGTGATTTGTTAAACTATAAAAAAAGCAAGTGAATGTGTCATACAATTCATAATACTGCTTAGGAAGATGCAATCCTTATAGGTACGTAGAGTTCTTCAAGTGTATTTATAAAGTTCTACTTCTTAAATTGTGTGGAAGATACATGGCTATTCTATTTAATAAACACAAACTGAATTTTAACTGCTACATTTGTATATTTTAGAGTAAAAATAAATTTTTAAAAACTTTCCTTAAAAAAAGAAAAGATATATATATAAAGCTTTATAAAGGCTATTTATGTAACTCAGACCTGTGCATTTGTGTGCGTGAAAGAGGCAGACAAGAGGGACGATCTATTTATTTTTGTATTTATCTATTCATAGTAAAAAGGCTGCAAATATATACACTAAATGTTTAGTCTTTCTCTTTAGAATACAAGCAAACATCAATTTGTTGTTTCACTTATTTATACATTCATTAGTTGATTCTTGTATGTGCCCTGACCCTGGATAGAACAGCATCCTTCGCTTATTGGGAGGATGCTCTAACCAACTGAGCTAATCGGCCAGGGCCAACAATAATATTACTTTTAGAATATGAAAGGAAAAGTAAAAATTTGTTTTACAATTGAAAAAATAAAATCAGGCGCCACGACAGAGAATAGTCAGAGGACTGCTAGTGACAGAGCGACTAGTGGGTGGGGTCTCACTCAAAGGGGCGGAGCTTGGAATATGACCTTTGGAACCTGGGCGCCCCCCACCCCTTCCCGAGCACGCAGACCACGGTGGCCGCGGATTGGGACGTTTAGACCCGCGAGTGGGCAGATGCTCAGCTGGGAAGAGTCCCGAGCTTCCGGGGTCCCCGCCGGCTGAGCCACAGCTGCGGAGGTAGGAGATTCAGTTGAAACTTTTCATCTGCACTGAGTGGGTAGTGGACTGAGCTTCAGGGGAAAGCTCGGAAAGCTCAATAAACTGGGGTGAACAGAGGCTCCTTCCTTCCTTCCCACTTGAGGAACCAGGAACGTTGCTTATAGGTAAGCCTAATACGCAGTCAGGCTGGCGTTTCCTGCAGGCAGTTACAAGAGAGGGTATTCCAAGTTGGTCCCCTTTCCCCAAATGGGCCCACCTTACCCCATTTCCACTTTAAGGAGACAGGGAAGGTCAAGGTTCTGTTTGGTTTCCAAGTAACAGATTTATTGTTTTTTGTTTTTGTTTTTGTTTAACCTAACGTTTATTCCTTAATAACATACATGTATAATTTGAGGACATCTACCTCTGGTCAAGAGAAAGAGGATGACTATTTCAGAGACCAGATTTTTGTTTAATCTTTGTGAAATGGGCTGCTGTGTCCGACCCGTGTTACTGTGGACTGTAGATATTGAATTATCACTAAATAGGGTAGAGAGACAATCTGAACTCTCCTCTACTACACAGGCCTAGCTTCAACTGGGTGTGTTCAAACACCATGCTTGGTAGGAAATGTGTTCCCTGAGATGTTTGATGTAAGAGCGAGGGAGTGAGTGAGTGAACGAATGAATGAATGTCTTTCACAATGAGCCTGCCATTCAAAGGTGGTTCAGCATGAGCCCTGAAAAATGGCTGTCAGGCTTGTTTAAAATTTCACATTCCTTGTCCATAAAATATTTATAGGTAGCAGTAAAAGTCCCAGTTTTTGCAACACCAGCAAAGTGTTTAAATTTCAGTAGGCCACTTAGTTTGAAATAAATCAATGAAAACTTGCTTTGTATTGATAAATATTTTTTAACACTTTACAGTTAAACGTAACACGTTAACAATGTTATACATACCAAAGCTCTTTGGGTCTCTCAAATTTCACCAATAAGACTTTGGAAGCCATATAGGTGCTTTTTTTTTTTTTCAAAAAAATATATTTTTATTGATTTCAGAGAGGAAGGGAGAGGGAGAAAGAGGTAGAAACATCAGTGATGAGAGAAAGAATCATTTAGAAACATCAATGATGAGAGAATCATTGATCGACTGCCTCTTGCACCTCCCCTTTTGGGAATCGAGCCTGCAACCCAGGCAAGTGCCCTGATTGGGAAATGAACCCTGACCTCCTGGTTCATAGGTCAAAGCTCAAACACTGAGAATACTGGCCAGGTTATAGGTGCTTACTTTTAAATATTGCAGGCTGGATGGACTGTTTTCCTCCAAATGGAAAAATAATTTCAATTAGGACCCAATAATAACATTTTGCAGGGTTCTTTTTCTTCATGTACGACCAGAGCTCAACGATATTTGTAGAAGGAAAGGTAAATAAAGGAAGAAGATAAAAGGAGCACACTGGAAGCAAGAGATGGGCTGGAATCCTTCCAACTGCCTAACTCTGCATACAGCCTGTAGTTTCTTCATTGTCTTAATGTGAGCAAGGAATGAAATATTGATTCTGATATGGAAGAAGGAGAAACAACTGGAGGCAACACTGTGATGTAAAGTATTTCAGAGAAGCTTAAAATAATTTTTAAGCCTCTTTTTTAAGTTCACAGAACCAATCTAAACTGGTGAGTCATCATGATGTGCAACACAAGTACATAATCAAGATGGAACTGAGATTTCTTTGTTTCCAATGTGGACTTTTCATTGAAGCACCTATTCAATCTGTTATCAGTGTTATTATAACCAAATGAGAAATAGTTTTAAAAGCCATTCAGGAATATACCTTTTTAAAAAATAATTTTTTTTTTTTTTTTGCCACCGGGCAGAATGGAAGATAACTACTTAGAAACAGCCCTAAATTCAAAGTTATTCATCTCCTCAGTAGTGAAACTAGCACATTGGAAATAGATTACAACTTAAAAGAAAACAACAAATGAACATGAATCATAATCATGAGCTACAGAACCTTAAAATGATCACCAGGCATCTTCACACCTGTTTATTCCTTACTACAAGAGAAAATTTTCTAATTAAGACACAATGACTAGAAGCCACATTTTTCTATTTGACTTCTATTACTTTTTTTTCTTTTATGTGACACATCAGTTGAAAATAGATTAGCAGGTACCCCAATAGTGGTAGGCTATGGTAACAAAAGCCATAACAAACATCATATGATTAAGGGTTTTTAAATCTTCTTACAACAGGGAGCCCAAAATATTGTCTCTCAACTAGTGTAAAATATATTGAGTCATCTTTCTGGAAAGTAACATTCAAGTTGTAACATTTTGCACCCTTGAAGAGCCTTGTTGAATTTTTCTTAGGGAGGTTAATAAAATAAAATATTGTAGCAGTCTAGCTTAAAGATCACTGAAGAGGAAGCTATAACTTATCACAGCTCTGGCTAAATTTCAAAATATACATGATGAATGAGCATAAGCCAGGTGTCCAATAGAAAGAGCGTTTTTCTAATTGTCTAATTTTTAAAAATTGCTGAGCACTAACAGCCATAATAAAAATGACGATAACAATAGTATAATAATTAACATTTATCGAGCACTTACTGTTATTAAGCAACCTTCTATTACTCTTCTCAACGACATGAGGCAGATATTATCATTAACCACATTTTGTAAATGAGGAAACTGAGAAACCAGTGGCCATGAGTGTTATCCATATAATTTCACATTCTCCATATGATGGGAAAACTTGTAAAATAAGTGTGATGGCAAAGATTCAGCTTTACCTCCATACAGTATTTTAGAAAGCCTTAAGGGGTAATTGTGTTTCTACATTAAATGATGTGATACACATCTGTGTACACCTAAATATCTCTATTATGAACTGTTCAGGATTCAGGTATTTGAACCACTAATATTTCATACATTTTAGGCAACTGTGAAGGTAGATGAACTGAATTGACACAGGGTAAGTGTTAGAATGTGTCCCTGTAACCTAAATGGGTTCATCCTGAAGCTGATGTCACATTGCAATCTAGAATTGCATGACAAATGGAAAACTGATGTGGTTTTAAGTAGATAATTTAAAAGGAAATGTTTTGGGAAGACTAATATTATAATCACTGAATAGAAATAAAAATAACTCATAGAAATCAAAGCTCTGGATCCTAACCAAGATGGCGGCATAGGTAAACACCTAAACTGGAGAGAAAAGAGCATTAATACCTGCACAAGCGCTGAAAAGCTGAGGTACGGAGGCGTGCGAATCGAGCTGGCAGCAGGCAACTGGGTGCGCTGCTTTTTTCAACCCACAGGGAGACAAGCTCCCAATTACTCTGAACTCCAGTCTCTGGCGAGACTCTGGAGACCCAAACTCCTACAGGAAGAAGCTGGACTGTCTGCCATTGGGTCAGAAAGTGAGGGTGGCTTTCTTGCAGAGGTGTGCCCAGCAATCATTGTTTACTGCGCTGGGGCGTGTGACGTGGGGACTTGGAAACATGGAGACACAGAGATGGCTGACTGGCAGCCATCGATGTTTGCCACGCCCTAGCCTAGTGACTCCCTGAGACCCCGCCCCACACAATCTATAAACCCACCCAAGCTCCATGCAGCAACTTTAGCATATAAATGGTCTGCCCTATCACAGCTTAACCTAACAAACTGCAGCTCTGGTCAGACAGCTCCAAAACTGTCTTTTCTCCCCAAGCAAAGAGGAGAAAACTGTAGTTCTCGCTGTAGCTCCTGCTGGGGGGCCTCAGATAGTAGTTGACCTGCACCCCATTGGAAATCCAGAAGCTAGTGTATCTAGTGGTCAGTGTAAGATGACACCAGATTTCAATTCCTCACATCCATAAGTGACACATTCAAGAGGCAGACTCAGTGAGCACCAAAGCCCCACTGAAACAAGTCCTTCCCCCATAAGCATGTCTCCAGCACAGCAGTTCTTCCATTATAGACACAGAGGGTCCTCACAGCCAATTGGCCTGGAGGTCAATTCCTCCCTGTGTACCAACAGCAATCAAGGCTTAACTACACCAGGACTTTGCACTCAGCACACAAAGGGGTGCACCAAGAGTGTCCACCTCAGGTGATAGGCTGAACCACTGGTCACTTACCACAGAAAACCACTCCATCAACACAGGGAAGCAGCAAAATGTGGAGACAAAGAAACATGTCACAAATAAAAGAAATGGAGGAAAGCAAACTACTGGACATAGAGTTCAAAACTACATTTTATAAGGTTACTCAAGAATCTTCTAAAAACCACCGAGAAACTTGATGAGACCTCCAAGGAGCTTAGTGAGACCTTCAAGGACCTTAATGAGAATGTCAAAAAAAAAATGGAAAAGGACCAGTCAGAAATTAAGCATACACTGTCTGAAATAAAGAATATATAGAAATTCAACTGTAGATCAAAGGATCCCAAGAATCAAACCAAAGATCTGAAATATGAGGAAACAAAAAACATCCAACTAGAAAAACAAAAAGAAAAACAGAATCCAAAAATATGAAGATAGTGTAAGGAGCCTCTAGGACAACTTTAAGCGTACCAACATCTGAATTATTGGGGTGCCAGAAGAAGAGATAGAGCAAAATATTGAAAACCTATTAGAAGAAATAATGACAGAGTACTTTCCCTACCTGGTGAAAGAAATAGACTTACAAGTCCAGGAAGCGCAGAGAACCCCAAACAAGAGGAAACCAAAGAGGACCACACCAAGACACATCATAATTAAAATGCCAAGGGCAAAAGACAAAGAGAGAATCTTGAAAGCAGCAAGAGAGAAACAGTTAGTTACCTACAAGGGAGTACCCACATGACTGTCAGCTGATTTCTCAACAGAAACTATGCAGGCCAGAGGGAGTGGCAAAAATTTTCCAAGTGATGAACAGCAAGAACCTACAACCAAGATTATTCTACCCAGCAAAGCTATCATTCAGAATTGAAGGTCAGATAAAGAGCTTCACAGACAAGAAAAAGCCAAAGGAGTTCATCACCACCAAACCAGGATTATATGAAATGTTGAAAGGTATTCTTTAAGAAGAGGAAGAAGAAGAAAAAGATAAAGATAAAAATTATGAACAACAAAATGACAACAAATACATACCTACCAGCAAGTGAATCTAAAAATCAAGTGAATAAAAAATCTGATGAATGGAATGAACTGATGAATATAATAGAATCAGGGACATAGAAAGGAAATAAACTGACAATTCTCAGGGGAAGGGGGTGTGAAGGGTGCGGGAAGAGATTGGACAAAAGTCTTACACCTATGGATGAAGACAGTGGCAGAGGTAAGGGCATGGGGTGGGGTGGGGAATCAGGTGGAGGGGAGCTATTGGGGGGGAAAAAAGAGGAACATCTGTAATAATCTGAACAATAAAGATTTATTAAAAACAAAATAGAAATCAAAGCTCTTAATTTCGGTTCTTTTCCATGGATGAATTAGTTGTCCTATCTGGCTATTTATTTAAACAAATTAGCTAAATTAAGTCATAATAAATAAATGATAAAACTAATAATTTAATTACCAATAAGTTAAATCTTAATAAATAACATATATCAAAATTAAGATTTATTTATTAATATTTACTTAAATAAGTTTCATATGTGTCTTTCAAGAGTGAAAGAGAATCAAAATTTAAAAGTAAGATTAAATGCCCTTCAACAGAGGATGGGAATTGTATACAACTCTGTTTGAGCTGGGTTTTTTAAATGTGTTTGAAAATATAGACTTGGAAACATTGGTCTTGCTTTTCTTCAGGCACCATTAGTTTTTCCGTAATAAGATGATAGCTCCGTTTGTTAGTTTAGCTTAAAAACTATTGGCACTCACCCTGGGCCTGTATTTCTCCAGGTTGTGGGTGTTCGTCTGATTGCACATGCATGAATGCTTCAGTGCTCTCGCACCAGTTATCACTTACACTCCTGCTAGCCAGCACAATCCAAGCAGAAGAATGGAATGCTGTCTTTAAAGATCACCCACGTTACAACTTGAGAAGACATTGTATTGTCACCCCCTTCAAAAAAAAAGTGTGCTTTTAACTTCTTAGAATTCAGATCAATTTTGTTAACTTGAAGGTGTGAGGAGCAAAACTATGACTTAATAACTACTTCACATCCCTCTTGGCAAACATTTGGAAACCTAAGTTTAAGTTACAGAAAGAAAGCATTGTCACCATTCTGTTGTTTATATTTATGAGATTCAAGGATGGGTGGGGGATGTGGAGACGTTGGGTTGGTCAATGGGTACAAACCTCCAGTTACAAGATTAGTAAGTTCTGGGGATGATGTCCAGCAAGGCGATTATAGTTAACAATACTGTGTTATGTATTAGGAAGTTGCTAAGAGTAGATCTTTAAAAGCTCTTATCACCACAAAAGAAATGGTAATTATGTGAGGCAATGGAGATGTTAACTAACTCTACTGTGGTAATCATTTTGCAATATATGTGTATCAATAAAGCTGGGAAACAGAAAGGATTGCAATCGTACCATGGCCTCCACAGTCACCTCTCAGCCTAACATATGTAGTCTCTGGTGTGGGTTATTATCTCCTCATACAGTTGCCATTTCTTCTCATTTTCCTGCCTCGTATGGGCCTTCATGTTACTCTATTTATATAGAATCTGTTCACCTAGTACCCACACTATATCGATCACATGGCCTTGTTCTTATCTACCAGTGGCAGGTGACTACCTCTGTTTTCCACGCATGTCTCCATCTCCCTAATTCTCAATAGCTTTTTGCTCTTCCAGATCTTTCAGATATGCAATAAGCTCTCAAAAACAATGGAATGCGGTTGGGGTTTTAGGAAAGGGAGGTGTCACCCTTAAATTAAATGATAATTTATGTAATTGTCTATTTTTTGGACTGTTTATTCTGTTCAAGTGGTTTAATGGCTTATTCTTGCATTAAAACCACACTGACTTAATTATTATAGCTTTATAATAATTCTCACAATCAGGCTGTTTAAGCCCTCCAGCTTTGTTGTTCTTCAAGTTTAACATGGCTATTCTTAATGCTCTGTATTTCTATATAAGATGAGAAATTTGTTGTTGGTTGACTTATGATGTAGCCATGGTCAATTTTTGTAAAGGTTTCAGGTATAGTTGAAAAAGGACATATATTCTGATGTTGTTTGGTGCATATATCAATTAGGTCAATTTTATTATCTGTGTTGCTCAAAGCTGCTGTCTTTAAAAGGTTTTTATTTATTCCTTTTCTTTTTTAAAAATCCATTATTGAGCCCAGCTGGTATGGCTCAGTGGTTGAGCATCAACATATGAACCAGGAGGTTACTGTTCAATTCCCGGTCAGGGCACATGCCCAGGTTGGGAGCTCAATCCCCGGTGTGGGGTTTCCATGAAGTAGCCAATCAATGATTCTCTTTCATCATTGATATTTATCTCTTTCTCTTCCTCTTCCTCTCCCTTCCTCTCTGAAATCAATAAAAAGTATCGTTTAAAAAATCAGTTACTGAGAGATATAACTTAAAATTAATTTTCAACGAGGATTAGAAATTTGTCAATTTTTTGAGAAATGTAATTTTTGTTTTATGCATTTTAAAGCCATCTTATTGATGGAATTGTGCTATCATTTCCTTGTATAGCTCCCTTTTGTTATAAAATATCCTTTTGTATCAGTTCAGTCAGAAAACAGATTAAGCAGATTAGCACAAAGAATAGTTAACTGGATTAAAAGTGGCTAAATAGTAAAAGGAATAGAAAGAGAACTCCAGGGATTATAGACATAGAACCTGCAGCAAGCAAATTACTCCTATTGGGACTGAGAGAAAGTGAATGAAGAAGGAACCGGAACCTTAGGGAAGGTCTTGCAAAGCTAAAATTCACACCTGGCTGTCCCTGGAAATCGTGACTAAGATGGTATTCAGTTGTTGCAGAACTGGGAGAGCAGTGAAGCTGTATTGATAAAGAAACTTGCCAATGGACACCTCCATTGAACATGAGGCCGCCACCCCAGAGCTCAGTGCTGCTTGGACTCCTGCAAACCCATCCAGTTGCTACTGGCCCAAACAGAACACCAGAAGGGAAAGTCCCTTCTTGCCCTCTCAGCCTAGCAGTTTTTCTCCAGTGCCCTCTACTGGCAGGGCACTGAAGAAATGTGGTCTGCAGGATTCGGTTCCAGTGAATACAGGATGAGGGTTTCTTTCTGAGCTGAGAGCACACATTCTTTATATATAGTAATGCTTCTTGCCATAAACTCTACTTTGATAAGAGTAGAGCCCTCCAATTCTCCTGGTTGATGTTTGCATGCTGTTTCTTTCTGCATGGTTTTATTTTCAACCTTTCTGTGTCCTTATATTTAAGGTATATCTCTTGTAGGCAGAATATAGTTGGGGTTTATGTTTTATTTTTAGAGCCATGATCTTAGATTCTTAATTGGAATATTCATACTTTTAAATCTAAAGTAATTACTGATCATTTTGGTTTATATCTATCATAAAGCTACCTGTTTTTTTATTTGATCCTTTTTCATTTCTTGCTTTCCCTTGGATTATTCAAACTACTTCATTTTCCCCTATATTAATTTGTTAGTTATACATTCTTTTATTCTCCTTCAATTTTTACCCTAGAAATTACAACATGAATTCTTAATTTATTACAATTCAATAGAAATGATTATTTTTACCAAATTACTAATCATTTTAGAATATTAGAATACTTTAACTCCATTTATCCTCTCATCTTTTATATTGTTGTTGCCATTCTTTTTAATTCTACATACATTTTAAGCTTGGTAGAGACACTTCTGTTATTTTTTATGCAGTCAAATGACAGTCAGTCAGTATTTATTTTTATATGTGTAGTCTCACAGCTTTACTTTTACTATTACCTTTCATTCCTAACTG
>JAPDVU010000002.1:30274726-30499726 GCA_026230045.1 Corynorhinus townsendii | reverse complement strand
CAGGTATACAGTATAGTGGTTAGACAATTATATATTTTTCAAAGTGGTCCCTCCAATATTTCCAGTACCCTCCTGGTACCCACACATAGTTATTGCAAATTATTGACTATATTCTATGCTGTATTTTGCATCCCTGTGACTATTATGTCATTACCAACTTGTAGTTCTTAATCCCTTTACTTTTTTCCCCAGCCCCATCAAACCCATCTCCCCTGGCAACCATCAGTCTATTCTCTGCATCTGTGAGTCTGTTTCTATTTTGTTTATTTTGTTCTTTAGATTCCACATATAAGTAAAATCATATGGTATTTGTCTTTCTCTGTCTTATTTCAATTAGCATAATACCCTCTATGTCCATCCATGCTGTCATAAATTATAAAATAAAAATACAAATTCTTAAGTCTACTTCCAGACATTCTTATTCATAAAGCTTAAGGTACAAACCAGGATTCTGTATTCTTAAAAATCTTCCAAGATTATTCTGATTCTTGTGCAGGTTTGGAATCACTGCTGTAGACCTCATTTTGGAAACCAGTAAACTGTTGGATCTTAATAAATTCTTCCCTATGTTTCATTACTGATTGTAAAATATTTGATAGTTGCCATGGTATCTGGGTGGTATCACTATATATTGATAGCCACCAGACAGTCATGAAGTAGGAGTCCAGTAAATATTTTGATTGATATACTAGAAAATGTGACATTTTCCTCATGATCATAATAGGCATTATCATGGACCTTGCCCCTGAAATTTTTGTTGGTTAAAAAAAGGAGTAGGATTTCATATAAATCAAGCAATTTGATAAAATAAACATTAAGCTTATGTTATTATTTAATGTTATGAACACCATTGAGTGATCTAATCTCTTGAACGGGGAGAGAAAAACTATTACAAGCTTCCAGAAGCAGTCTTGGCAGGATTTTGTTGTATTCATTTCTTTCCTTCCAGACAACAGGAAGTCTAGCCCAAGTCTGCACAGCTGACAATGTTAAACCCAAAGTTGCTGGCATGTGACAACAGAACATGCTTGCTACAACCAGGGGGCATATGTAAAATAGACGGTGAAAGCAAGAGGACGTGAATTAAGTGGTCAGAAAAACCATTAAACAGAGTAAATGGTATAAATGGAAAAGGGAAAAGAAACAGAAGAGAAGAATGAAAGGGACACTGAAGTGCTTTGTTCACTTAAATGATTATAAAAATGTGATTTCAGGTATTTTGATGAGGAGCTGGGAGCATAGAAAAAACAGAAATTAGAGGCACATAAAAAGGAGTGTGGTTAACCTGTGGTATTTGGATGCTTTACTGCAGAACTACAGGAGCTTAGAAATCTTGAAAAGAATAATGGGTGCTCAGTGGGTATAGCACTTCCCTCCTTGTTGGATTCCTGGATATTGAGCCCAAAGAATTTGTGACTTTTCTGAACAGTTTAACTTGGTTTTATCAGTGCTCTCCATTACCTGATTAAACAGTACATCTGCTTCCATTTAGATATATTTATTGGGAGCCCACTAGGTGTAAGTTGGATGGAATAGGAGCCTGGAATTTAAAACAGGAACCTGTTCTATTTTTGAGGCAAACTTTGATAGAAAAGCTGAAGCAAAAAAATGTAAGAGATGTTAAAAAATATTGGGCATTTAAAGGCTTGCCTTATGGTAATGAAAAGAAAAAAAAAAAAGGCCTAGGCTCATCTTCAGCTATTTTAACATCCTATATAATAAAGAGGTAATATGCAAATGAACCCTCATGCCCTCACAAGATGGCTGCCTACAACCAGGCCAGCAGGGGGGTTAGTGAGGGACAACCAAATGACTGAAGAAGCAGACTGTGTGGGGCAACCAGACTGGCGGGGGGTGGGGGGGGCTGTGAGGGGCGACCAGGGTGGCAGTGGGGGCAGTTAGGGGTAACCAGGCCGGGGGGGTGTGCAGTTGGGGGTGATTAGGCTGGCAGGGGGGGCAGTTAGGGGTAACCAGGCCAGCAGGGGTGTGTAGTTGGGGGTTACCAGGCCGGCAGGGGGGGGCAGTGGGGGGCTACCAGACTGGCAGAGGAGGGCAGTTGGGGGCAACCAGGTTGGCAGAGGGGGCCAGTGGGGGGGGGCAGTTAACCAGCAGTCGAACATCCCCTGAGAGGTCCCAGATTGGTGAGGGTGCAGGCTGGACTGAGGGGACCCCTCGCCCCCATGCATGAATTTTATGCACCAGGCCTCTAGTATATCAATAAATCTTTAAAATGGACCTTTTTCTCTGGTAATAAGTTCCCTGATGAACAACAATAAATGCAATATTTAGTTGCATTTTATTCTGGGGTGATAGATACACCAGAGTCCTCATAACTTACACTGTGGCAATAGGACCTTTAGGATCTCAAGGTTTTTTCTTCCTTTCTGGCTTCTTGGGCTTACACCTCAGAATTTATCTTCTCTGACCAGGAATAGAACAAATACCCTGTGGATAGAATGGGCCAGTGTAATAAATAACACGTTCTTCCCTCCTGCCTCACCCCTCCCTCTCCACACCTCGTCCCACGTCCCTCCCTTCATGGTGGAGACGGGCTAGTCACAGTTGTGCTATTTTGCTAGCAGTGAGCTTCAACAGGAAGGGTAGGGTTATTAGAGAAATAAATTCATAGCTGGTCACGAGGACCTCCGATGATCTGATTGTGGTTTCCACGTCATTAGAGAGCCCCCCCCCCCCTTTTTCCTTTCTCCCATAAAATTCAAGCCAAATCTTTGGACTTCTTCCTAATGTTAAAGTAAGAGCTTCCTAGACCTCAGAGTTTAAATGTGGTCTCATAGGTTTTCAGGATTTAAAAAAATTTTCCCCTGGTCTTTTCTTGGGACCGCGAGTAGAGGAATCTGGAATGCATTGTTTGTGACTTACTGTCTCACCAAGGCCTCATCTTCTAGTTAAAAGAGCTCCGCAACAAGCTCGAATTGCTCCAACTCCAATCCCCTGAAACGTGAAATGATTTGTCAAGTGATGTAACCACATAAACTTTTACATTGTTGGCACATGTGCTTGGTTCGTGAGACCTTAGTAGTTTAAAGGGAAACTTCTCATTCTCTAGTGCTTTTTGGGTGCCTTTTGAAGAAGAGGATGATTGAGCAATTTATGTAAAGTTTGACTCCTCCGAGTTTTGCTACCCTATCAGTTTCTCGGGAAGGCTAGCTGTTGGGAGGTTAACCTGTGAGGACCACAGCTCCTTGGTCAGGTGCAAGTGAGTGCTATGGGTAGTTTCTGTTTTATTTCTTACTTGATTGGGTACCATCTCCCATGGAAATCTGTGAAGCCAATTAATGCGAAAAGTAAATTATATTAATCTCTTTATAGCTGTGTAAGAAAAGGAGTCAAAACATAATGGGGAAATTCTTCTAAGTGAGAAAAATTACCCACTTTGTCTATTTCATATTTCTCAAACTCAGAAATTAATGGCTTTTAGAAAAAACGTGTGTATCTCTATGGACACACAATACATTACAATAAGGCAAGGGGGCATTGCTGGAGAGGAGAAAAGGAGGAGGGTGTCTGCATAGGAGAAGAAAAAGACCTAGTTAAGCATTGAAATTTACATTTTTCATACTTTCACATGATAGTTTTTTTAGAAAAAAATTATTGCAGAGAAGAACTTTTCTAAAAACAGCTCCACTTAGCTGATGCTAAAATAGGTCTGATGGAGTAGGGATTTTGATTTTAAATCACTCATAGTTGATTTTGCTGGACTTTGGCAATTCTATTTTTTGGCTGATAAAACCGAATCTCAGCGTTAGGTTCCTGTGCAACTGCTAAAATACTAAGCTATTGTAGATAGACTCTCTGCTGGTCTTCTGCTGACAGCTCGCCCAGCTGGCCATCTGGACGCCTTACTGCTTCACACATTTGTGTCTTGCTCATCCTGTTTGTTCTGCTAGGAACACTCTTGCCACCTTGACCTGGGAGACTCGTTCAGTTGTTAAGAATCATCTCAGTCACCATCTCCTCCAGGCAGTCATCCCTGAGGCTCCAGATTGAGTTCAGTGCCTTTTCCTTATGAGCCAATACAATCTATGGCTCTTCCTGTTACAGAATTTGGCTAGAATTATAATGACTATTCTTATGTCCATCTCCACTATTACATACATTCCTTTAGGCAGCGCCTTGTTTTGTCTTCAAAGAACTTTAGATTCTAATGTCCATTACAATGCCCCCCAAATATTTTTTTGAACTCAACCAAGACCATCATTAAGGTGGAATTATGAAGGCCTGAAATCAGATGACCAGGTGGCCGGGTGCTCAGGAGGCTGGGAGGTAGATGAGGGAAACTGTGGGATTGTTCCCAGGCTGGTGGCTGTCTCTTTTTGCATGAAGGAAGGTAAGAATGGTCATCATTTGACAAATTCCTTTCAAGAAATTGCTTCCATATGTCAGAAATTGATAGAACTACTACTAGCATTATGTATTAATAATAATGCCCATAACATTAGATTGCATATAAAGTGTTTTTCATGTATGTGCAATATCATTTGATCTTAACAACAACATTGAGAAACAAGGACTCCTTTTTATTCCATTTTGCAGAGGAGATAACTGAGCCTGTATATCATGAGGTAGGCCCAGGAGCATAAGAAATGGAATGAGATGGATATTGTTTTTAATTACACAGAGCTTTAGATTCTAATGAAAAAGAGCTTTAATTGTTTAATTACCATCTTGTTTAGTGCTTGGAAGAAAGTACATAGTTGTGTGCACAGGAGACAGAATGTGGGACCACTGGAACATGCTCAGTGTGAAGTGAGCAAAGATGCTTGAGCAATTGATGCCCCTGTTGCAATAAAAGGATGAGGAGGAATCATTTGGTGAAGAGGAAAAAGGAACTAATGAGAAAAATGTGGAAAGGAGACTTGTATGTTTGAGCAGCTGAAAGGAGCAGCTGTAGGGAGACCCGAGACAGCGATGGGAGATAGCAAGTGCTTGGGGAAGTCCATTTTTTGGACAGTCATTAGTGATAGGTAGATGCAAAAATGAATCCAGGGGTTTTGGTGGTAAGAAGCACATGAAGGCTATTGGGTTTGTGCCTTCCTACAATTTCAAGGGAAAAAATAACTTGAAATAAAAGCAAGTGGCTTGGCCAGAAAAAGCAACTTGAGTCTGAAGTAATGTAAAACATCAAACACGATCAGATCTTAGAGGCCTTAACACATTTAAAGATGTTTATTTACATCTTTACTCCATGGTTCTAAAAATCTGAATTTTCTTCCCCATTGAGTTTCTTTGTGGGGTGATCACTCCTGGCTCCCCCAGGTCTGGTCATAGTGGGCAGAAAAGCTGTGAACATTCCTAGCCTCATTTTAACTAAATTAACTAGACTTACAACCTCAGTGTCAGCGAACAATGAAAGCTTACCACTGAACATATGAAACAGAAATGAAATTAGCCAGCAGTAGGAAACTACAAACAGCTGAGGCATTCAATTGTTAGCCATTTGAAGGATTAACTTCTAAATCATGTAGAGCTCCCTTGGTAGTTTAACTAGTTGGGCACTCAGGGGTATATAAAAATACACTTTAAAGTAGAAATGTATTTCTTCACCTATAAAATAGAGATTTACTGGCAGGTTGTGATATTATTAATACTGGATTTCCTTGCCTTGGCCCATGAACTTAATCATATTTTCTTTTGCTTTCCTCACTTGAAGCCTTGCATTGGGTTTCAAAAGAGATACTATAGAATGGACTATGTACCAAGTCAAGTAGGACATCCCTGTCTTGGATGGCTGCTGCAGAGTTATCTAAAAATCCCTGCTCATTTCTCCAGAATCCTGCCCTGTGTGATTGTTTCGTGCACTCCAGATTTACACAGCTCATTGAATATTCAGCCAGGCTTAAAGATTTTATTTGATGGTTATTTCAATAATAATTATGGAGGCTGCCAAACTCTCCTTACCCTGTTAAAAAACAAACACAAAAATAAACCTGCCATTATCACACAATAAAGTCACAGTAGTAAGATGTTTTCCTGATATATTAAAACTCAGCGTGGTGTTTCATGAAGAATTGGCAGAACTATTCAAAACTTATAACCAAAGACACTCCATTAATAATGGTCATTACTATCAATTATTTTTATACATTTCAAAAGCATTTGTTAACCCGCTAGCTTTTCTTAAAAGAAGGTTGTCAACTTGAATTTTAATATTACATTAAAACAGGACCACTAGTTCACCTATGTAAGTGTTTATTCAATCAGAAGCTAATTGAATAATTAGGATTGATTAATTTTATGTGTTTTTCTTTTTAAAATCAAGGTTAGAAGGCAGCTGGCAGAGACTTTTGTAAGCCTTTTAAATGTTTCCTGTTATCTGAATTTCTTTTCTATACGTCTATATCTGTAATTTTCCCCACCTGCAAATCAATTTTAGGAAAGATCCACAAAATGGCATGTATTTTTTCTCCTTCTTTATTTAAAGGGGTTGAAGTAAAAGGCAAAAAACAACAACAACAACAACAAAGTGGAATCACCAAGAAAATCCTAAACAAATAAAGTGCAAACACAGAGTGACAAGCACACTCAGACCCTGGATTGGTTATGGATGAGACGACAAGTATATGATGAAATTAATGACCCTCTGTCAACTTTTTAGATCTCACTTTTAAAGAGAATGGACCAAAAATCAATAGCCCCCAAACCACCAGTACTCCAGTGAACCAGTCTTTCATTTATCTTGCTGTTGGCACTCAGATAGAAATGCAGCCAAGCACAGCACAGAGCCTTCACTGGGAGTCATCATCACAGGCCATGTTTGAGCTCAGGGTCAAAGGTGTGCACCGAGGCTTCTTTGAAAAGGACCTGCTTCTAAATACCAATATTGGTATTCACTTAATTCAGCCGGAAGCCCAGTTGGAATATGCATATTAAGTGTTTGGACTTTTGAAGGTTACCTGGTTAGGGATTCTATTCCGCTTCTGTTTTAAGCCTTAATTCCTCAAATGTTATATCTCAAGTGCTCAGATGGCAGAAAACATCAACTTAGGATCAAAGTGAAGTAGACACAGGTTTTTTGTTGTTTTTTTTTAAGATGCAAGTTTGTACAGACATGCAGTTTAATACCACGGTTGCATCCCAGTTCCTCAGGAATGTAGTATTTGAAGACCTTTTCCTAGAGAGGATCAGATAAAGTGTAGAGATTATATTCAGAATATTATGATCTCAAATCCAGAAGGTCAAGACAGACTCTGTAGTTCAGCAAAATAATAAAACATTTAAAATGTGAGATGAGTTGTAATTGAGCTTGTAATTTTTATGGGTATTCTTAGAAGTAGTCACTTATCTCCAAGACTGAATTTTCTAGAAATAAAATTGGTTCGTACATCAGGAGGATTTTCCTCCGGTGAGAAAGCTGTATTAAAATGTGAAAGATAAATTAATTCAAACCAAGTGTTCAATAGCACTGTTAACAGCTGAGGCCAAAGTGAAATGAAATGATGTCATTATGTTAAAATGGATGTCAACACACACAGAAAAAATCAGTGTAAAATGAGAAAGATCACATTTTGATGATAATCTAAGACAAGCAAAGTGCTGGCCATTTATCTGGCATTGTCCAAGTGGAATCTAATCAATGCTTGTCTTTAAGCTTTTTATTTTACTTATATAACAAACACTTACTTTGTGCGGCCACTATTCTAAACACTTTACACATAATTACTCATTTAAGTTTCATAACAACACTGAGAAATATGTATTCTTATTCTTATTGCCCGAGTTTTATGTATGTGGAAACTAAGGCACAGAGAGGTTAAATGACGTGCCCAAGGGCACACACTCTAGCTAGTAGCAGAGCTGGGACTAAAATACAGGCAGTCTGGACCAGAATTCAAGTTCTTCATTTTTAAACAAGGCTGCCACAAAGAAAGGAAGAAAAAAAGGAAGGAAGAAAGAAAGAAGAAAGAAAGAACTTAAACACCAGAGGGAACTTAAGGACAATATAAAATTGGCAGATGAGAAGAACTTGTTATTAATGTGTTTATTTTTTCTTTTAATTCTAATATGACTAATGGCATTGTTATAAGATTTTTTAAAAGGAAAACATTCTTCCACATAAAAAGGTGAAATAAGGAAACATTTTCAAAAATTATATTATATATTATATATATTTAATATTGATACCTGGAGCCTGACACATTGACAGGAAGGCAGAAATCTCTTGAAAGTTTTATTATTTAATGTTTGATTTAATTTCTTACCAAAAGAAAGAAACCTGGAATAGCTTATTCTCCACAGTGACAAAGATTTGATGGTTATGACTGCCTTTTTCTCACTTACCTGCAATGGCAAAACTATCAGAGGGAATTCATTGTTTGTAATAAGTTGATATCAAGTTAAAGGTATCATTTAAAGTGATACATATGGCCTTAAAGCCCAGTAGGTTTAAATGAATAATAAAGGAAATTCTTCATTTTCCTGGACAACTTTCCCCACTTTCTTACCTAATACCCTTCTATTTTGCTGCTTTTAATTTAGAGAGAGTTAGAAAAAGCAGAGAGAACAAAGGTAAATAAGTAATACAGTACTAAGAGCAAGGGTAGATAAAGTACTAAGCAATGAATGAGGGCCCAAGTGCTTTTGGATAAGCAGAGTATATGAAATCTATACTAGTGAGACATCATTATGGACAACCAGGATAAAATTTTGGATGGAGATTTTTCTTTTGTTTCAAATCCAACAAAGAATATTGATGTTACAATGTCTATTTTAATGATGTGCTTTATATTTGAGTGCATATGCCAAATGTAGTATAATTTTACACACTAAAATTCAACAGAAAACTGCTTTGAAATGTCTTCAAAATAAGATTTTCCAGTGTCTCAATTGTTTGACTTGGAAATGTTAGGAAAACCCCACGTGTAAACCTCTAACAGGTACATATGCAAGAATACTCGCACAAACATGACCTCATCTGAAAAACTGGAGTAACATCATTCATTACCTTGGACGTGCTGGCTCTGACTCCCATTGCGCCCTTGCTCTTCAGGTCGCTCTGGCTGGCTCCATGGGCAGGTGGGTCTTCTCTTAGCTTTGCCCACTCCAGCAAGTGGGTGTCTCTAGCAAGTTTCATGGAAACTTCCCATATTGAGTTGGGCACTTCATGGGTCAAGAGAAAAAAAAGAGAGTATATAGAAACTATCATCATAGGTGAATGAGGAAAACATTTTCACATTATATATTTTAAGCCTTCCAATAAAGATATATGTATGAAAATATAATTGGCATATATACTTGGTGTCTGACACCATGACAATGAAGATGCAAATTTTCTTTGAAGAAGAAATGAAGGTCAGCTTACTGCATTCTCCCGACTACCTCCAACTCCAATAATAATTACATTAGGATATTTAAATATATAACTTGATATGTTGAAATATTTAAGGTTTCCCTATTAAAGCAGGGCAAATTAAAGAAAAATTTCTGATATGGATAAATCATGGAAATAAAAAGTTTAAGTGTATTAGGCGATGACGTTAGAGTTTAAACGAGAATCGGTATCTTCTTTTTATTTTGTTTCCCTTCCTCCGTTGATGGAGGCTCAACGATCTGGAGGCAGAATCTAACTCCTTGTACATTTTACCCTTTAAGTAGGGATGACATTCACCTGCTGAAATATCTCTTAACACTTTTAGCAAAACCAGATGCCATTTTGTACACTTTTTCGGTTGAAATAATGAATGTAACCATTACACATTAATCTTTAAAACAAACCATCTGAACAACAAACTAAGTATGCCCAGGGAACAGATGGAGTTTTTATGTTTTCACATGAGCATCAAGCTGATATCTGTGCAAGATAAACGATGCTGCAAAGGAATCTGTGCTTAATCCTTCCATTTTCCAGTGGGATGGCTTCTTTTTTAATATCCTGTGTCTGGGAAGGGGAGCCCATGTCCTTATACTTAAATTGAACTGTAACATCACATCTCTGTGTTATTTTGTATGCTCAAAAACATATAAATAGGTGCTCACACTGTCCGTGAAACATTTAAACTGAGTGTTGGTCTAAGTGGCTCCATTGGCTTAAATGATGAAAATGAACTTTTTATGCCCATTGAACTGAGCTTTGAAAACCAGCTCTTCTGACTTATTAAAAAAAAAAAAGGCCAGTGTATATGTTTTACATATGATCATATTGTTGATAGGGGTGTGTTTTTAATTTTTGCTGCTATTTTATAAAAAAGAATGTAGGCACTGAAAAAATTTTGTTGTAAAGACACTTTCAAAATAATTTTTCTGTTAAATTCTAGAATGTAAAACTATATTTTCATTTGGCATATGCACTTACAAATAAAGAATATTTTTATAGCATCCTATTTGATGAATTTGAAAGAAAAAAATTCAAACCATTATCTAAGATCATTCCCAGTTGCTCGTAAGGAATTGTTTCTAGTATAATATGTGTTTCTAGTGTAATATGTGTAAATAAAATTAACAAAGAATTAAAATCTCAAATCTTCATTTTTTTTCTTCATAAAGCTCAATAGGAAAATGAACTGATTTGAGTACAAACTTATGAGTTCAAGAAAAACTTATAGAGCATCTACTATGTGCTAGGCACTGTAGTAGATGTCAAAGATACAATGATGTAAAATTGAGATCCTCCCACTCCCTGCTCTCAAGCAACTCCTAGTCTAGAAGGACACCCTTGTGTTCTTTTTTCGCCCCCTCCTGATGGCAGAGATGGGATGAGCTCTAAGTGAAAACATCTGCCTGTCTGACATTAAGCCCATCATTCAGCACATGTACAATTTTCTCATCAACAGCTTTGCATTTTGGTGTAAGAATAAACTATATATAATGCTTGAAACCTGGCATGTTAAGCTGCTACCTATTGATTGAAAGTCTGTTTAACTGAATAGGCTCTCACTGGTGCTCATGACCACCTCCAGGACCTGCAGGATTTAGTTGTTGGCAGAATGTGTCTCTCACTGGATCTTTGGGCTTGTTGCAAAACTACTCGGAGCCATTTAAGATTTGCTCTTTGCTTTTGAAATGCCACCAGAGCTTGGTGATGGAGAGCCAAACTACATGCTCTCATAGTGAATTTGGAGAGGGCAAACAAAGCTTTATAATAAAGGTAAAGCAAGAAGGTAGCTCTGCTACAAAAATAGCAGTCCACATTTTTTTGTGACCACATATGAGGTAAAGGCCTGACATGAAATCTGCTCACCAGGCTTCCCCTGCCCCACCTGGTCTGTAATGTCTGTGGGATTAGCTGAAGCCTTGATTTCCCATAGGATGCCTTAAATCTTGCCTTCCTTTAGGAAAGTTAAAGAGCTTCCTTATCAATGATGTGTTCTTAGCTACTGTGAAATTTGCACCCACACATAACTGTGATTACTTTATACACTATTAGTCCCCAAATTCTATTTTTTTTCAAAAGTGAAAAGCAATATTTTGTTCTGCTCTTGTCATTGAGCTTTTCTGGAATTGCTGGAAAAAGCTCTGTAGTGGGAACCCAGAAGCCTGGGTCTTTTGTTGCTATTTACTAGCTAAATGACCTCGGCCAAATCTCTGAAAACCTAAAACTCAGTTATCTTATAAAAATTCTCAAGAGGCAGAGTCACAAATTTCTTTGCAGTCCTAAAGTTCTAGGATTCTCTAAAATTTAGCCATAGATATGAACATCATCTGAGCAACATTTGCTGTCATTCTTTTCATGTAAAAAAGTCTTCTAAAAAACATCTATTTTTATGTCCATCCACAGCACTGTTTCTGTCCCAAGTAATGAGTCTGATGAGACCACAGCTTGAATCATTTTAAAGTCACTCATTTTATAGTCTCTCAACATTCATGGTAGACAAAAGAAGGAAATAAAGGAGGTGAGGTGGGAACAAGTAGAAGTTTTAAACCCAGTAGAACTGAGTATTTCCATTGTGCCAGTATCAGTGTACCGTGTCCTTGAGAGAAGGCCCTCTTGGGACAATTGCTTGTCTGTTTCAGAAAGAATGTTAGTTTTCTTCAGGAGCCAGTGTCTAAGGCTGCAGATTTACTGGCTGAGAGGGAACAGGAAGGCAAGGAGGACACCCAGTAAAAGATAAGGATTATATTCCAAAAAGGCCTGACTCACTGCTACCTAAACCTGGACCTTGTTCTCCCATACAGCTCAGACTTTCCCATAGGTTATCAGATCCTATCTTGGATGTTTCTGACCCAGGCTTTGCTATCATGATAATTTTTTCTATTTCCTCTGTCAGCTATTGACAAAACCTGGACCCATGGAATCTAATAGACTGGTGTTGGGGAGGGGGTGTCCATTGGTGTTCGTTCAGTTTCTTACAATGCCACTGAATCTGCTGCCAGTGAGATTTCCTCTAACTCTTTGGGAGGCTAGAAGCCAAGTTCATGTAAAATAATAAATTTGTTTCAGATAACACATCCTTGCATACTTTTCTTAGGATAATTTGAATGTTCATGCAGATAAATTTAGTCTTCTTGTAAGTTATTTAATTGCCTCTGCTATGAACGATTCGTAAACATGTCCATGCCATCTAATCTTTCTGATTATCAGTATGTAAAATGAGGGTTTGAACTCTGTGATAGCCAAGGTCTTTTCCAAGTCTGAAATTCTATGACCCGATACTTCTATTGTTTAGACAAAAAATAGGTCTGTGCTTAAATGTTCTGTGTTAGGCAGCAATCCAAATGGGCTTTTTAAGAATTCACATAAGAAAACAATATTCTCACATAGACTTCTATAGGATGAAGAGAGGGCCCATCCACTATTTGTTTGCTCTCTGTGGGAAAGCTATTCTTTTTTCCTCTATGAACAATATAAGGAAATAACTTATCTTTTACGATTTTTTGGATTCAGTTCATGGAGGGTGTCAGTATTGTCTAGTGTTCCCAATGGGGACGTGGGAGTCAGCGATCCCAGGACTTGTTCCCAGCTTTTCTGCTCCTTGTGTGACCTTCAGAAGCTGTGAAACAACTCTTAAGACTCGCTTTATCTGCCTGAGAAGTTGGAATCATCTATCTTTACCACAGAGAAAAGTCTTTGGAAAAGGATTGCAGCAGCCTAAAGGGTTAAAATGATCATCTTTAGTCTTTCAGAGCATATGTGGATCTCGGTCTCAGATGCTTCTCTACTGCCAAGCACCGGAAGCTTTTGCACAAGTAGTGGGTAGAATCACAAGCCTAATTCGGCAACTGTAAGAATTCACCCCAAATGAGTGGCCTGAATGGGAGGTGACGATTTGTATACCTGAGAATAAGTTTGCTATGTAAAGTATTAGTAAATAAAGTTGCAAGATACGGAAATGCAGAACTTGGGGTGGAGGGGTGGGGGTAAAGGTGGGGCAGACCAAGCCTGCAGTTTTTAGAAGCATCCGTTTCTACATAAACAGTTACCATCTTAATGAAAATGAATCTTAGATATTGATAAGGCTGAGCCAATGCCTCTTTCTGCAGATATTTTCAGTAATAACTAAGAACTAAAAACAACCTTTCTATATTATCCTGGCCAATTTTTCAGATGAAAGAACTTAGTAAAGTGTAAAGTAGTGTGACAAACTTAATAAGATTTTACTGGTTTCTCTAAATGTATGTAAACTGGTGGAATTTTACTGGGATCAGAATCTTGAAACAAGCAGGTATTCCTAAAATCTCCTGAGTAGAGAGGAAAGGTGATATTGCCTATAGTTTCATAGTGACACTGCTGGATTCAGAAATAGCCAGATGGTCAGCTTCAAACCAAACCCTAGGACTTTGCTCCCCAAAATACCAGGTCAGGCAAGTAATTATGGTTTGAGGAGAAATCACTGAATTATGTTTGTGATTTAACTATAACATCGAATCGACTCCTCTGCTAACTAGCACAATTGGGTTAGTGTTATCTCAGTAAACATGAAGTGAGCATCCAGAGTTCCCGAGCACATGTGCGATGAGTCTAACACAACCTTCGCAGTCCAGGTAGAAAGAGCCATTTCGGATATGCAGTCCTTCGGCTTTTGTGTAAGGGAATCAAGTCGTCATCCAGACACGTGTAAATGCTGCACTTTTGGGGAGGCGAAGACGTGCCGGAGTTGCACCACGATTCATCATAGTCAACTTCGTTCGGTGGGAACATTACAAGGGAATAGGTTCTCCATCTCTTAGGAAGTGCCTTAGCTCCACATTACCCCCCTCCCCCCGCCCCATCGCCCTGCTCACCACTGCCCCTTTATTTCTCTGTAGCCTGGACTGCTCGTACAGCGTGCAGCTCCATTTGGACCAGCGGCCCCCAACCTGTGAAAAATTCAGATGGCTATAGAAGTAATCAAAAATACCAATAAAGTGTCACCGGTCCTAGCCGGTGATGTGGGATGGCGGGTGAGTGAGATATAAAAATGAATCATGAGGCGAGACATGATTGCTGCTCAGGCAACCATTTCCAAATGTGAGTGCACCCAGGTTGCATAAATGGTTTGGAATATTCTCCGTTAGGCCAAAAGGCTTACAGATAACGGCATGGACTCATCAGGCTCCAAAGCCCCCGGGCACCTGGGAGGCAGAAGAGTTGTTGCTCAGGTGGTTGAGCCAAAAACATTGATATCCGGGCGCTGTTGGGTAGGTGGCGTTCGCTGACAGGCACTGCTTGGAGTAAAGTTGGTTTTCAAAAATAAGCACCACAGCTCTCTATGTTTAATACAGGAAGCTGTCTGAGGTGTAAAGAATGGTTAAGTAAATGAGTGGGATACCATTAATCTTGGTTTGTTTCAGCACTACATCTTTAGCAGGGGAAGGGGGTGGGTGGGTGGGGAAAAAGACTTGCTCCCAGCTTATAACCTGAGTGTTAGAACTGATGTCCTTCCCATTAAGGCTGTAAACTCATTAGCACATGGCAATTTATCCTTTTTTATTTCTTCTCAATTATCCTATCATCCATTGTATCTGGGTCTGATTACCCTTTCCCAGAGTCAAACATTATCTTGTAAATCATTTGCTTTAAGTCTAAGCCTGCCATGGCGGTGCCTGGGATTTGCTTAGGCAGGTAATAAATCAATTAGTACTAAACTTGTGGTGTCATCTATTTTCTTTCCTCTTGCTTGGAAAAAGGAACACCTGAACACCTAGCTTAGGTTACCTTACATTTCTGTCTTTGAACAATACAGAGACATTTACTCTTAGTTGAGGGGGAGAAAAGATGAGGGACAACAAAACAAGGAAATCTGCATTTTCAGGGGGTGCCTGGAAGGCTGATGGCATCACAGGTATGTGGCCCTCGTATCTCAGAGGTGACACTTTAGTAATAATTGGGAACATCTATTATTCAAACATGGACATCGGAGATTCTGTTTAAGGGAATAGTCTCATGTTTATGTCCAGAACAGAATCATGGAGCCAAAAGAAGACTGCGGTTCCATTTCTCCTTCTATTATTCTTTTATGTATATTCTGCTTGTCTGTACACATACAAATTCACCTGATATAACCAGAAAAGAGCCGCTGAATAGTTTTTTAGGTCATTGTTCTTCCCTCCTTCTTCCATTTGAAAGGGTGTTCCTACTCCCTTTAGGTACTGTACTAATTTACTGATTCATTTTGTCTTCATGCCCTGGACCTAGTTTTTCAATCCTTTGGCTGAGATTCTCTACAGGGAGCCCAACCAAACAAGTGTAGCTCAAAAGTAAGCCCCGTGAGTTCCTAAATTAAAGAAAAAAATTCTCTTGGGTATCGCAGCAACCAGTAGCCTCTCCTAAACGATGCCCCATGTATGAGCTATACATTGGTGGCGATCCCTGCCCTCCTGGCGGGAGAAGAGGTGCCTGGAAGGGACTGTCAGTCATGTGACAGGGTCCTCTTGGGGCAGCTGCTTCCAGAAGTGGAGCCGGGAACAGGGCTGGAGCACGGTGTATTTGGAGGGACTGAAGGGCAGTTAATAATGTGTGGTTCTGGGTCTGGCTGCTTGGACTGCAGACAGCTTGGCTCCCTAGATGTACTTCCCCCTGAAATGTCCTGCCGGGAATCTGCCCCACGTCAATTTTCCCCAGCCTGCTCCCTGTGGCTCTTCTGTTTCCAGTCCTTAGCTTGCCACACTGCAAAAGTATATCCAGCGAGAACATGCGTGGGATCGCCCTAACACCTATGGGTTGAGGAAAGAATTCGAATTTAGCATTCTAATTAGCTTATTGTTAATATTAGTTAACGTCTCTGTGCGTAGTATTGCGGTGGGCAGAGGGTCCAAGTGGTTCCACCCTGCCAGGGGCTGATGGAAACACTCAGGAATGGTAAGAAGTTCTTCCAGAGCAGGAGCTGTGACTCATGGGGTGGAGCTTGTTACAGTGCAGACTCTATTCTGTGAGTCTGCGGTGGGCCTGACATTCTGCATTTCTAACAAGCTCCCAGGTGGTGGGGATGCTGAAAGTCCATGGCAAGAGTGACTTTTCACCCTGTTTCAGCCATTGACAAAACCATTCTCTCTGCCCTACAAGGTACCATGCTCCTTGAGAACAGGCCGTGACTGCCTTGGTGAATGTATAATGATTAATTGCCCATGTGTGGCAAATAGAAGGTCGGGGATCTAAATCCACTTCTGAGGCAAACCAGTTTTGTGACATTTATCACTTCCACTGAAATCCTCGGACTTCTATTCTGTGCAACAAGGGGGTTTGGCTTCTATTTGGGGCATTGTTTCAAAGCAGAGCAGGAGTGAGTGAGGGAAAGAGTTAGGGAGAGGGATTGTGGCGAACCCAAGAATGGTTGTGATGTCTAAAGGGTGTGGCTCTGGTCTCGCCAGACCTTACACATTTTCAAGAAGCTAGACTGCTGATTTTTAAAATTAATTTAAAACCCTCTCATTTTTAAATGTGGACAGGTAAAATGCCTTTAAAAAAAAAAAATGGAGAAGAAACACTGTGGGAATGACATAAAATACTCCTGCAGGCCCAAACGGCTCACAGGCCACCCACCAGTTTGTCCCTGGCCTGACTCAGGTTTGAAAGCCTTCCTCCAGCAAACATGTAAGAACCACATTTCAAAAACATTAGTCAAATCAGGCCGATGAGAGCAACCTTCATGATGGACAGGCCAAAGCGCTGTGACGATGGAATAGAGCAGGTGTCTCTGCACCTCAGGTTTCCCTGGGTTTTAGACATCAGATGGTGGAGGCTGTGCACTGAGCCCCAGCAGGTGACAGGTGCTCTCCTGAGGGTGTCCCACCCGTAACTTAGATGGGTTTGTTGCTGTGTTTACTGTTCTGGGACTTACTGGAGATGCTATGGTCTTTGAGGTGGAGATACTCACCTGTGAAAAGCTCAGGAACCACGAGTCCATCTCATAGAGATAATTGTGGCTTTTAGGGTAGGTCAGGGAGGTGACAGCTTATCAGTCACAGAGTAATCATCTTTAACTTCTTCTAAGACCCTTTCATAGGAACCATTCATTCAATCATCAAAGTGTCTCTCTTGACTCAAGTGCCATTACCTGCCCTGATTGGACACTATCTCCCTTTTCCACAGAAGTGGCTCAGTACAAACAAGGAGATGCCCATTATGTTACCATGGATATGAACACCCCTGAATTGGGGAGGGTCTGCAATCCTTTGTACAACGTTATTTGGTTGCAGAAGGGAATTCAAGGTCACACCTAGAGTATTCTAAGAGCTGTATCTTTGACAATTATCCTCAACAGGTCCCTATGTAGTCATTATTTTCTAATGTTCCATTTTTCTGACTTGAGTTCTATGGAGCTAACCTGGTACTGACACTTAGCCCATGTAAGACAAATCCTCCTCCTGGTTGTGTAATTGTTCCATTCACATTGTGGAGATGTGTCATGTCCTGAATTTTGTATCCTGGAAAACATGTAGTAAGTCCAACTTGTTCAGACATGATGACACCACATAGACAAGGCTGATTTTAAGAGGAGACAAATGGTTTCGGCTTAGATGTGAGAGAAAACCGGGGTTGCTGGCAAGCATCACGTATTTATAAAGCAGCCCATCTTTGGTACTCATCGGGGAGTGTTCCTGCACGAGGCACGTCAGGCTTTCACATTAGTTATGGGACTTACTATTATTTGAGTTTTTGCCATGCTATTTTCTGCCTATGAAGGACCATTATTTTAAATGTGTAATAAGAAGGAAGAAATATTGTTGGGAAAGTGGTAGCTTTTCATTTTTTAATTTTTGAATAATAATTGATGTTACAGACAGTCTAGTAATGACTGTTTTTGTTTTTTTGGTCACATGTTCAGGGATCATGTTACACTAAAATAAAGATTTTTGAACTTCAATGTAAGGTTGAAAAAGTTCTAAATTCAGGTAACTTCATAACATCTCTCTTAAAGCTTCTTCCTCCATTAGGAGCAACAAGAGCAGAAATAAAAACAAAAGCACAAACAAACAAGGCACAAAAGAAGGCTCTCACGTTCTGCTGGCAAATGACTGTCCTTTGGTGATTAGCAGCAATGGCCTTGCTCAGACTTAGGGCATTTGTAACTATCAAGAAAGGGCTTACTTTTGGGAAAGAAAGTTGCTATGTTACAACCATAAGTTGCTGTAAACTCTTGAGGGAGAGGAGAACAGAAACAACAACCCTCCAACCTTAATAAAAGTTCCCAGCAAAACCATTAGGGATTTCAATTATGGAGCTGCTCTCAAGACTCCTGTAAAGGTTATTTGTTGACCAATTTCCCTCTAAGAGTGTATGACAAATTACTCGCTTGGCACTATAAATGATGCACGGGCCCTTTAATTAGAATATAGCACTCGATATCTTTAAGACCTTCTAACATTTCTTAGTTAATATTATTCCTCATACGCCTTTCCAAGGAGATGTGGACTTGTTTGCGGAGTCAAAATGAGTGATGGAGGAGGGTGGACAGGGACCTTGCAGTGGGCTGGGAATATCCAGGAGCCACACAAAGAAAGGAAGGCTCTGACCCCAACAAGTTTTGATTGCAAAGGCGACTCTGATAACAGAGTTTTTTATTATCCATTGCTTTTAGCCTTATTTACCATCAGGCTCTCTTGCCACAAGCATGCTTTTTAGTTCTGACAGCCCTGAATTATGGCCATTGTGGGATCCTATCTCATTAACTGAAATGGGAGAATAAAACATCAAACAATCATAAAAATAATTTGGCACTGTGAAACCACTTAGGAGCAGCTGTCAAACAGGTTGGAAGATAAACTTCTAAATAAAAAGAATAGAGAGAGCTGCAGTGTCCTGCCATGTGCTTCCTCGGCATTATAGACTCCTTAATAATATGAAGTGCCTGTGTTTATGCAGAATAGCCAGACACTCCATATATGATATTGATTATGCCTTAACCCCAATTTAGTAAAGACCTATGCCTCCTTTTCCTAATCAGATATTGCAGAAGCAGTTTTCTGAAAGAAAAAAAAATGTCCCTAATGCCAAGCCATATTTTATCTGTGAAGGCTGTGGCGGGAGATAGGGCTTTGTCTTGCCTGTCATTGTGGCGTGGAGCCCAGTTTTAGGACAGCGCAGCCCCTCTGGGGCTCTTCTCCAGTGGTTTCCATCCAGCGACTCAAAAACATACATCTTTATCAAGCTGTTGTTGTCAGACAACATTAGATAATTAATAGGCCATTTGTCAGCCTGCACAAAACATGTTAAAATCCCAAACACAATCAGGATAAATATAGTTGCTTGCTCTCTGAAGGCTTTTTGTTCTGTCATGCAGCCATTGCAGGCAGATATTTGCTATTAAATGAGACTCATTATTAATCACATCTAATGTTAATTAATTAACCACCTCTGTGTATTGAGGGCTCTCTGTGACTTTCAATTGTTTTAAGGAGCTAATTGGTAACTTAGCAGTTTACATCTAAGTTACTGTTTTTCATTTCATTCATGTCAGGATTTTACTCAGTGGTATATATTTATTTGCATTGGAGAAATTTCCCATAAAAAGCCAGCACTTAAGAGTCTATGTAACTGAGAAATGATCGAGGCAATGGAAGCCATAGAAAAGTATGTACTTGCCTTTGCTTTCACCTAGGCCTAGCTTATTAAAAATAATTTGATTTTATGTTGTTTTTTCAAACCTTATAGAAAAATTCCATCTAATTTTTAGATGGAATGAGGTATCTTGGTGTGTATTCAGTCATTCAGCAAATATATGGTAAGTATGTGTAGTCAGTTATTGGTCAGTTCTAGAACCCGTGGGAAACCTGGCCTCCCTGAAGCCAGCACAGAACTGAATTTTAGTAGTTTCAAGCTGAGCTACTGGAGAACAGGTATCACTTCCATGATACACATCCCCTTTGTGTCTAGCACTGTGTTCCTTCTACAGGGTAGATGCTCAATTTATATTCCTTCAACTAAATCAACTAAGTTCAATACAGTGTAAATGTCAAAGTTCTGATCCACTCATGAAGCACGATGAGTGATGTGATTTAAGAGAAAGAATAGTAACAGCAACATTGATTCATCGTATGTTCATGTATTACATTTCAGTTTACCAATGGCTTTCTCACACATTAACTTATTTAATTTTTAAGTCATTATAGCATTCATTGTACAAATGAGGAAAGAGTCTGTTCCTTAAGCAGACTCAAGTTCTATCTCCAGCTATGGCAGCCTCCCTATCTGTAGTTTTGTATCTGGGCATGTGCCATGATTGATTCCTGTCAGAAGCTCTGATATATTCAAAGATTTTATTATTGATAACTATTATTTGGGAAAGTCCACCCTGAAGTATCACATATCTAGAAAAACATTACTAGAGGCTATAGTACATTGAGAGGAGAAATTACTTGAAAATTTTATCACATAAACAGGGAAGCAGGTGTAAGGGGAAGAAAGTAGTTCTTCATCTTTGTGCTTTAAAATTCGTAGTTAATGATGTGGCATTATGCTTCACCATAAACAAACTATGTCTATTTGAAAGATGCCTATAAGGACTTTTTTCACATCTATTATGAAAATAATTTTAATGTCTTCTACAACTCTTATTTGTATGTATTTCACTATTTAAGTAATCAATGTTTTGTGCGAACTGTATTTTAACATAGAAATAAAAATCATAGTAATAAACAGTGATATCACACCCTAAAGACATCTGCATGAAGTATAACATACAAAATATAATTGACAATACCACTGTTCACTGAGACCTAGAATATTTTTCTCACTATCAGGAACCTGTAGAAACAGGCATGAGAAGGAACTGCAAATGCGATGATCGTTGATGACATGGATGGTGGAGTACCTGGATGTATATTATATATATATATATATATATATATACACACATATATATAGTTTAATAAGCAAACAAATAAACAGCTAACAAACCAAAGATCCAACAGCCCAACCAGAGTTTTTTGTTTTTCTTTCTTTCTATAACCACATTAAGCCTATTTTCCACTGCTAAGATGATCAGTATTTTTGCAGAGTGTATCCTTACTTATTTTTACAAGTAGAGTTCCTTACAGGTATAGCCAAGACAGATATTTTTAGTACCTTTTACGGTGAAAATAGCACTTGTGAATGCTAGATTTTGTATTTCAGTTTTTTTTAAATTCTCTCAACTCTAAGGTCCAAATGAGAAAGTGTGTGTGTGTGTGTGTGTGTGTGCGCGCGCGCGCGTGCATAGAGTGATTCATTATATGTCCAAATAGGTAAGGCATGAAAAGCACATGCTCACATGCACAGAGCAACTGCAGGGCTTCAGTTGTTTGATCCCTGTTGAAGTGCTGATGTTGAATTATATTAGGGTGGGGAAAGATGACTGGCTTGAAAAATGTCCTTTAGCTAACAAAGATCTAGATTGGAATTTAGCTGAAACCAGTCTGAGTGATATTCCAGAGGCTTTTAGTGCTGGAAATCATATTGAATGGAAAACAGTTCCAGTAAGTGGAAATATTTTACATCACAGGTTGCCATCCTCAAGATTCCCATTCTATGGCGTCTGCATTCACTTCCCATTATGAGCCAGAGAAGGATCCCTTTCTTCTCATACAGATTCTTGCTTTAATTTGCAATAACAACTCCTGACACAGAGCCTTGGTGAAAGTCCCAGCTTTTACTCCTTCAAGGTAAAGTCGGTGGGACGTGTATATCAGGAAGTGAGGAGATTGGCCACATAGACGAAAGCCATTATCAGGATCTTGGCATTTTCCACCCTCTCTCTGAAGTAAAAAATGAAGGGGCCCTTCAGGAGAACACAGCGTGACTTCAACTGTCTTTTCTGGCCCCTTTTTTTATGTCATCTTTTTTTTTTCCTTTTCTTTTTCTGTTTTGTCCTGAAGATGTAAGGGGCTGTTGTCTAGAGGGGAGGAAATGGTTTTTCCTAGGGATGTTAATTTCAAGGCTGAGTAGTTTCCAGTCACCAGGCTTTGCTGGAAGTATCCTTCAAGATTTGCCTGGAGGCAGCAGGGGCCCATTTGTCTCACCTGCAAGGAACACGGTCTTAGGAAAATGGCAAGAACTTTCGGACGGTTTTTTAATTAGCACTTTAGCGTCTTTGGCTTTAGACTGCTTACTTGTTAATTCTTGTGGTGATTTTCTTCCTGGTGGTATGTGTTTAAAGCACTAAACTGTGAACTTCCCGGACAGTCTTCAAAGCTTTTTACTCAAGTGGTCAAATAGGTTTATGTTAGTGTATTGAGCATGACACATAATTTAGAAATAATATTTGTTTTGGCATAGCCAATGACTATAAAAATCAAGATACAAACCAGAAAAAAAATTTTTTTTAAGACTGTAATGCTGTTTTAGTGGGAAATATCCTATTCCCCAGACACAGCAAGAAGCTGCTCTTGTCCAAATTATGAGTTGCGAAACTCCGCTTCAGATAATAAAAGAAAGCAAAATTGTTGAAATGTTATTGAGACATAACTTTTTCCCCTGGAGTGAATTCTTTGTTGTAGACAGAGTAAGGGAAAATAAAGCAGCAGCAATCGTTCTACAATATTCTTCCAAAGATGTAAGAAAATTGGGGAGAATAAAGTCCTAAAGTTTACACCTGCTCTGCCAACTCTGGCCTCCAGTTTGTCAGACACCATTAAGGAAAATAAAGATTTCAGTCAATCACAGCCGGTAGCTCGGCTTTATTTCCTTTTTTCCTGGTAGTATCTCATCCATCCTATATTTATTTACATATCGTCTCAGACACACATGCGTGTTGTTGGATAATGAGCTATTCAACATGGCTTAAAATCCCCCCGAAAAATTATTAAGCTATTTCAAAACAAGAAATAATGCTGAGAGAAAATTTGTATTAGCTTGATTGATTATCTTATTTTAATCCATATTAAAGCTTTAAGTCTCTAGGCGTGGCTCTTTACTTCTAACCTCATAAATTATAGCTATAATGAAGCAGTCATTTATCCTGAGCTGATGATAAATGGCTTGCCCTAGGAGGAACTAAAGAATAGGCAAGTAGATCATTTTCATATTTGGTGAAAACAATATTAAGTACCCAGACCTCAGTGATTGCCCTAATAAATGAATAATCTGAGGTGAGGGGCTTGGCAGTCAGTGTAAAAAATAACCTGAGCTTTCTCTGTCATTTGTCAGGCTTTGCTATGACAGCATGCATTATGGGTAAATGAGCAATCAGCAAGAACTATGTTATGGCTGGGATGTTTTTGAGAAATTTATCATATGCATTGCTTGGTACCTTAAGACCTTAAGGCTTAATGGCTATAGTGCATGACTGCAAGCAAGCACAGTTTCTATTTACCATGGTATGCTTCATTTGTGCTTCATCTCTCACCTTAAAGAAAGAAAAGACCTTTTCCAAATGAGCTTCGTTTGGCTTTGCTTTTAAAACTTTAACATCTATGTGGATGATGTTCTATCTCTCTGCTGACAGATGCTACTCCTGGTAGATTGGCTTAAGGAGAGTTGGGAGCTCTGAATTGAAATAAAACTTCAGGGTCAGAAATTTATCAGTGTATGAAGATGTCAGAAGTCTGCATGCCAAAGCACCGGGAGCCAAATGAATTATGGAAAGTGGCATTACCTCCTGATAATACTATTTAATATTTAATGGTATTTAAGAGTTAAATGAGTTTTCTGTCCTCCCCCAACCCACCAAACAGTTGATCTCTTTGATTTATTATTGAATCGGAAATAACAAAGAGTAGTTGAGATGTGAATGCCTCACTGGAATTATGCAATGTTATGACAATATCTGACTCATTATGGTTTGCTGCCATATGTAGTAAAAAACTGAACCAGTATATGAACTCCTTTTCCCAGGCCAGAGATCTCTCATCCACACCCTTGTCTCATGCCTGTGAATCCTATTCTGAAATATTTGATCAAGGAGAACGTGGTTTTACCAGTAACCTCTGCTGCCATAATATCCACAATTTACAGGTGACTTTGAACTTAGGTACACCTCAGAGTCAAATTCTGGTGTTAACCCTAGTTGGATAAATTTGTTCATTAATTACTCTGACATCATTTCCCTTCTATGTAAAATGAAGGAAATATCTTGAAAGGCTGTTGTGTGGAGTAAATGAGATAATGTATAGAAGATGCTTAACATGTGGCAGATGATTTATAAACATTCAGTTAGTCCATTTCTTCTTCTTTAAAACATTTTATTTTATTGATTTCAGAGAGGAAGGGAGAGGAAGAGAGAGATAGAAACATCAAGGATGAGAGAAAATCATTCATTGATTGGCTGCCTCCTGCACCCCCCACCCCTGCCCCACTGGGGATTGAGCCCACAACCAGGGCATGTGCCCTGACTAGGAATCAAACCATGACCTCCTGGTTCATAGGTTGATGCTCTGAGCCATGTTGATTGGGCAGTTCATTTCTTCTTAATCCTGGTCAGACACCTGAGCACTTTCAACATCCAAAATGTAGATGGCATTTTAAAAGATACTGTATCAATAAGACCAATAGTTTGTACATTAGAGCAAGATGCCAGTGACACAAATTCAATTAAGCAAAAGCATTTGTTGAGAGTCTACTGTGAGACAGGTTCCAAGGATGACCTAAATATCACTTTGTCATTGGTCACCAGGACCATTTTAATAACCTCAGATTTCTCTCCTCTCCTAGCTCTCATCCAAGAACTTTTCCAGTTATCTTTCCAAAATACAGATCTGATCATGTCATGACTCCCAGCTGCCAAACCGTTTAGCATCACAAGCAAGGATTTCCATTATATACCTCAGACCTACCATTTCAGCTTTATATCTTGTGTTCTTATTTATGCTTATACTTCAGCTACAAAGAACTATTCACCAGATCCTTCAATTTGTAAGTTGCATGCATGCTACCCTTTACTTGGAATGTACTTCTTCTCCCTCAGCTGCCTTGATGTCACCAAAACTTCATGCAACATGTATGATTTGAAATTTCAGCTCTGATGTGTAGCCTTCCCCAGCTTTCCAGTGGTTTCTTCTCTTAGGTGTTACTGAGCGCTTTCTGGGTAAGAGCCCTCTCATCATTTTGTGCAGTGACCATCTGTTTGTGTGCTCTGTTTCCCATGTGAATTTTTTGAGGACAGTGTCTGTTTCATTGTTTTACTCCCAGAAATTAACATGGTGCCTGGAAGTAGTAGGTGCTTTATAAAGGTACTTTATGAATGCGGACTCAATGAGAAAGATGTTCTGCTTTTCTGTGAACACCTCAAACTTGAAGTGAGAAAAGCTCTCATCAGGGGAGACAGTGGGCAAACACACATTCCTTGTTGTGTTCTTAGCCTACAGTTCCCTGCCTATTCCCTCCTGCTATCAAATAAAACTCATGAAATGCCTGATAGGACTGGCCTTCCTCTAGAAACTGAATGAGAGGTGAGTTTTACAGGCAATAAAGAGGAGGGTGGTGGAGGACCAGGAAAACTCTAGAGCCTGGGTAGCACAGGACTTAATTCTTCCACCCCAAGGAATCAGTATATAGCCCTTCGAGGGTTCTAGATTGTCACAGGTCAAGGAATGGGGTGATTCTGGCAACTTCATCTAGATCTCAGGGGCACAGGGTGAGGAGGCCTCCACCTAAATTCTAGGTTCTAGATAAAATGAGGTAGTTGAATATTAATCTTCTAAAATACAAGGGCCCCCTTTTATAACATGAAAAATTCATAGCCCCTTAAATACTATTGAGTGACAAAGTCATACTAAAACAATATCTACTGGGAATTCAAGAAAACCTTTAATTAATTTTGTGTTTAGTGGAACACAACAGCGTGTGCAGGGAGCATACCATGGCAAGATCTGTCCTGATGGGCATGTGGACAGTAGTCTTATTTAGTCAGCCAGATTTAGGTTCAAATCATGGTTCTGACAACAGGTGTAAGATCATAGGCAACTCTTCCAGTCTTAGTCTCCTCATCTGCAGAACAGAGATGGTGCTATCAACCTCACAGTGGATGGTAGTGTAGAATTTAAGATCATGAAGACAAAGGAAAAGCACAGCACCCAGAACCCTTGTCTGTTTAATTAATTACCAAGGATGCGGAGATGGTTTAGCAAGTTCTGTGGTAGGAGCTCAGAGCAAGGCAGTGTGGAGTGAAGGTCAGCATTATTTGTTTAGAGTGAGAGCGTCCGTCAGGGAAGTTGTGTGTGTGTGTGTGTGTTGGGGTGTGTGTTGGGGTCTGTGTGTGGAAGAATGGGCTGTGATATGAAGCATCTGGCAAAGGCCTTAAGGTATTTTCCTTGATGTGAGAACTGAGAGTCCTCACAGGATTTGAGAGTGAGGGTGACATGATCAAAATGATGCTTCAGGAAGTGTTAAAAGGATTTGAAAGTAGACTGGGTGAGAGAGCCTGAGACAAGGGAGAAGTTAAACACGTTTTAAGTCATCAGTCGTCAGCATAAACAAAGTCCTGAGATGCAGTTATGGGAAACCTGTAAAAGGGTGAGTTTGGGGATGAAAATTTGGAGGTTATAAGGCATTCTCTATTATTTTTCTTTACTCAGTTCTTCCTCGGTAGCCAAAAAATGTATATGAGCTCCTCAACTTTATTTATTGCACATGGTTTTATGGTTTTTGGGGGTCATAGTTAAACTTGTAAAACTAGTTGAACTAGTAAAATCTACCTTCACAAAACAAATGACCAGTCATTCATGGAGAGAAAAACAGTTCTGGATATGGATGTTGCCTTGGCCACTTACTGGCCGTTGCATTTATACAAAGGATTTAACCACTTTGTGCCTTTTTTTAATATGAAAAATTGAGGGAACTGGTATATAGTATGGCTGAAGATTATATAAAGAATTTATAATTTGTTAGATACAGATTATCTGCTATAACATTAAATGCAGTGGCTTAGCTAAAATGATTGCTTCCCTATCAGGGATCAGCCTGTTTCTCCCCCCATCCCCCCCCTTTTTTTTGACTTCTTCAGTTTGATTGATTGATTTTATTTTATCCTCACGAAGGATATTTTTTTCCATTGATTTTTAGAGAGAATGAAAGAGAGCGGGAAAGACAGAGAGAAATATTGATGTGAGAGAAACACATTGATTGGTTGCTTCCTGCATGTGCCCTAACTAGGCCCCAAGCCGGAGAGGAGCCTGCAACCATGATTAGTGCCTTTGATTGGAATTGAACCCGGGACCCTTTGGTCTGCAGGCCGACACTCTATCCACTGAGCCAAACAATGCTAGGGCTGATTTTATTTTTTATTTAATACATTTATATCCCCTTCACCCATTTCTGCTACCCCACCCCACTTTTGGTAACCACCAATCTGTTCTCTGTATTTATAATTTTTTTAAAGATTCCACATATCAGAGAGATCTCTCTGTTCAGTGAGATTTGTGAATGGAAAGGGCTCACCAACAGCAAGAGAGGAGAGAAGCCAGGCTAAGTATATAGTGCTGAGAGTCCTTCTGTCTTCAGAGAGAAATGGACCCCTGTCTCTGCCCCAGGGAGGTTGCTGAGCTGGTAGAGAATCCCAGAGCGAGCCCTGCTGCATTCAGGGGTGAGCAGGGCCAGCAGCAGTCCCAGTATTGCAGGAAGGGAAACCGTGGTCAGGGGATAAAGTTTATTTTCTTCCTGAAGAGTCTAGAAAGGACACAAGGAGTGTTTGTTTGTTTGTTTGTTTCCCTGGGTCTTCACACTGTGTTTGGCAGTTAAGGTGGGCAAGGACATTACAATATAAACGTGATTACATAAGGCAGTGCTATTGCTCAGATTGCAATATTAATTTTGGGGGGAAATGAGGGCTATATTTCTCCCCCCTTTCCTTTGCGCCATAGGAAATAGTGCAGTGTCTTGCACATACTAGGTACTCAATAAATATCTGACAATGGCATAAGTGAACCGAAAGGACCTAATGTGGGCAGCTAGAATGGAGCTTTGATGTGGGCTGTTTGGAGGAGAGTCAAGGAGCTTGCTCACAGGGAAGACGCCAGGGTGGAATTTCCATTTGCAATTTATTCTTTTCCATGGAACATCAAGAAATTTCAAAGCAGATGGGGAAGAGAGAAAATCCAGTTTTGGTAAATACTTTCAAATGTTATGAATAGAAAAATAATTTTTATAAACTTATATGAATGGTTGTTTTTGACATTTGGGGGAATGTGTCCTCTTTCAAGAGATTTACTCATTTAAATTCAACAGATAACTATTGAATGCAAAGCGCTGGATTAGATTCTTTGGGAAAGTTGAAAAAAATACAGACCTCCATTCAAATGCTTGCAATATGAAGAAATCTACGAGGGTCATAAAGACACGATTTCATTTGACCGATTCTACTCTATATTCAGAGTCAAAAACTGCAAATGGAAAAAACGGTGGAAGCCTCGTTGATGGTTTTCCCAAGGCTGTGGGCCTCGTAAGTCCAGCAGAGGAAGAAAAACCATTAAAAGTAGCCCCTTATCTTCATCTGCTGTTACCTCACTTTTAAGAAACTCTTGGTGTTTATTTGTTTTCACTGGTTTTCTTTCTTCTTTCACAAAATGTCAGTGGTCACTTTCTCTGTAATGTCCTTATTATATGACTCTTCAGTGTGAAACATCTGAGTCTTCCTTTATAGGCACTAGAGAAATTAAGTTAGCACTAACCGGGATGCTCACATGCTTATGCCTTATAGATTGTTATATCTTGTTCCTAGCTACCTCCTATATCCTTTCTGTTTACTAGAAAACAAAGGCAGAAGATTCAAACTCTCTGTTTTATACTTTTGTTACTCTTAAAGAAATGTAACTGAGATGAAAAAAAATCTTAAAAGCCTCTTTTATTCCTGATATTTTTCACTGGCCAAAAATCTTAGGTATATTTGATGTAATTTCAGGCAAGTTCATTGGAACAGTTTATTTTAACGAACAGTAATAATACCATGGTGTTTTCTGCATGATAAAGCATCTCAAATTTGCTAAGGATACACAAAATGAACACTGTTCTGTCTCATAAGAAGCCTCTCTATTTTTTGTTAGATTGAATTATTGGGTTTGATGAAATATTCTTGCTAATATATGTCAGTGAATGTGATAACAAGTTTGTATCAGATCACAGTTTTCAAAGTGAGGGTGAATTAAAACATTTTATCAAAAACATGGGAAATATTACTTGGGGATAGATTTTATTATTATTGTGTAATTTTTCATTTGTTACAAAACCTTTGTCATACAGCATGGAAACATCTTGATTATGTTTTTTCCGAGATGAAGGTTCTGTCCAAGGCAAGGATGTCTTGAATTTCTCCTAGAAACCTGTGGATTCTGTCTGTCCTCAGTGCCCAGCTACACCCGTAGGCCAGTCAGCTTAGGAAATGGCGGTCCTACTTCCCACACTGCATGTGAGTCCACTTAGGCCCGACAGGGCAGGCTCCGGCGTGATTAAACTCACTGTTGTCTCTATTCTCCTTGTTGGTGCAGTGTCTGCTCCTCCAGGCTATTTGAACTATTTGGGAAATTACTTGTGCACCTAAGGCCTAGTCAGCTCCATAAATAGAAGGATCGCCTGGCCTCTGTGCCTTTAATGGGATGAAATTTTCTCAATGATCCTGGCATTTAATCCTTGGTGGACCACCCATCATGAATTTCTCTACACATCCAGAGGTGATTACTTGACCCTTAGGTCTAGGGTAAGCTGTCTAAGCTGGCAGAGAGAAGAGGCTAGATAGTTTAACCACTCATCTCCCTCTCCCAACACTACCAATGTGAAGGGGGAAACAGAAATGGTTTTTCTTTCAGAAGCTTTGGAGGGTATCTGGTTCATTACTGAAAAGATGAGCAATGATGACAGATCCCCTTAAAAGTGTGAGGACTGAATGTACCTTGCCAGAACATCATCCAAATCTTGTCATTCACTCACTAGGAAACTATTTGGGGTGTCATCTCCTCCACTCCCTCCTCCCACCCCATCCCATCCTAGCACCTTAAATACCAGCAGGCTTCAATCTTTCTTCAGTCCTTCGCTCATTTGGTTGCCCCTGCCTAAAATGCTTTTCTTGACCCCCACTTGGTGAATGTACTCATTTTTCAAGGCTTCCTCCCTGAAACCTTCTTGCCCGAATTGTGGACTCCTCCCTCTCTCTACTGTGATTCACTTATCTAGGAAAGCACTTCCTTTTTGAGCCAGAAGGTTTCCCCACAGAATCATAAGCTATGTAAGGTCAAGGTTCATTTTCTTAATTAGTATTCTTTCTTTATGTAATACTAGATGCGCCGAAAAGAATATATAACATTATATCTAACATATGCACAAGTAACAGAGTATAAAATGAACACCTGTGAACCCACTACCTAACTCAAGAAGTGGAACATGACTGTATCATTGTATCTCCCCACATGCATCTTCCCTATCTCACTCTCCTGCCTCATCCTAGAGGTAACCATTTCCCTGAATGGTACTTTTATAATTCCCCTACTTAAAAATGGTTTTTATTATATTCCCAAACAACATATTGTTTGTTTTTTAATTAAAGAAAATAATCTTCTGGGTCTTGCTTTTCTTCATGCAAAATTTTGTTTCTAAGATTCATCAATGTTGCTCATTTTCACATTACATACTATTTTATGATATGTCTGTACCACAATGTAATTATTCATTCACTTGTGGATAGGCCTTTGGATTTGCAGATTTTTAAATATAAGCAGTGCTGACATGAACAGGTTTACACATTTCTTCCTGTATGTGTATATAAGAGTTTCCCTAATTTACAAGTTTAGGTGTGAAATTGCTGTGTCAAGGGAGAAAGCACAAGATAGTACAATTGTTATTTTTAAAGGTGGTTGTGCCAATTTACTCACAGCAGCAATGTGCAAGAGTTCCTGCATTCTTTATATACTAGAGGCCTGATGCATGAAATTCATGCAAGGGGCTCAGCCCTCGCAGCCACAACCCTGGCAGCCACGGCAGCTTGCCTCGGCCCTCACAGCCCTGGCTTCATCCAGAACGATGTCTGGAAGGTTGTTCAGCTGTACTGTCTAATTAGCATATTATGCTTTTATTATTATAACTAGAGGCCCGATGCATGAAATTCGTGCAAGAATAGGCCTTCCTTCCTTCAGATGCTGGCACTAGCTTCCCTTTGGCACCCGGGACCTGGGTTTCCCTCCAGCCACAGGCAGGCACCCTGGACCCAGCTTTGTCTGGAAGGACAGAAGGACTTCCAGAAGGAGGTCTGGTCTAATTAGCTTATTATGCTTTTATTATTATAGATTAGACCACTTGATATTATCCTATTTGGTAACCTAGGAAGTATAAAATATTCTCATTATCACTTTACTTTGTATTTTCCTGATAACTAAAGAGGTTGAGTTTCTTTTTACATACTTATAGGCCTTTTGTGTTTTCTATTTCATGAAATCTTGTTCAGGTCTATGACCTATCTATCTTTCCATTGGGTTTTTGTTTAGTCTTATTTATTTTAGATGTTGTTTTTATATAATAATCCTTGGTTAAAGATATATTTTACAACTATCTTCCTCTAGTTTGTTTCTCTTCTCTTCTCTTCTCTTCTCTTCTCTTCTCTTCTCTTCTCTTCTCTTCTCTTCTCTTCTCTTCTCTCCTCTTCTCTTCTCTTCTTTATGCTATCTCTAAATAAATGTAAGGTCTTTTTTATTTTTTTACTAGAGGCCCAGTGCACAAAATTTATGCATGGGTAGGGTCCTTAGGGGCTGCGGCTGCCAACCGGGGTGCCTCCCTTCCCCCAGCTGCCTGCCTCCTGGTCGAACTCCCAGTTGAGGGGACAATTTGAATATTAGGCTTTTATTATATATGATTTTTATTGAGTTCAGAAAGGAAGGGAGAGGGAGAGAGATAGAAACATCAATGATGAGAGACAATCATTGATTGACTGCCCCCTGCACGCCCCCTACTGGGGATCCAGCCACAACCCAGGCATGTGCCCTTGACCGGATTTGATCCCAGGACCCTCCAGTCTGCAAGCCAACCCTCTATCCACTGAGCCAAACCAGCTAGGGCAGGCCTTACTTTTAATGTGGTCAATTTTTGGTTTTAAAAACAAATCAGTATTTGTTTTAATGGCTGGTAATTTATATGTGTTGTTTGATATTGTTTTTAATTTATGTTTTAATCTCTGTCCCCAGCACCCAACCTAGATTTAATATCACAATAAATTTTGATTGAAAAACAGTGAATTAGTAAATAATACGAAGAGAAGATTAATAAAAATGCATTTCACTTGCCAAGCACATGTGATTTTAAATTTCTGGCTCAAACTCTGCATATTGGAACAAGAAAATCAGACAGTTTCTCCTTCACATGCTGGTTGTGGCCAGCACTACAGAGGTCCAGTGCCCCATCCATATCCCCTCACCATTTCTTTGCATGCCAACTGTGACTTCCAAATGGTTTGCCTGAATCAGTCTGATCTGAATGTGGGCAGGTCAGAAGTTCAAGGAATTACATCCCTTGGGATGGGCTCTCAACATATGACTGATGGGAATTGGTGGCTAAGTCCCCAGCTCTCTTACCTTAGCCATGCTGATCTGAGATTGTTTTCCTCATGTCCCAGTGGTAACTCACTGGATAATGATGTCTGGTTCTTCTCTATCTTCTTCCTCCTTCCGTACCTGTGTTTCTGAGACAACCTCTGACATAAACCGCTTGCTCTAGAATCCTTGTCTCAGGATTTGCTGGTGCAATAGAAAATGTTTGAATGACCATTTTTGACTCCAGAAGTTGAATCCTTGTGATTTAGGATTGGATAAATGTATCTGTTTAAAAACTATTCTTAGTATTATCCTCTATTGAGGAAGCTACCACAGGATGAAGTGCAGAGTGAGAAGGTCTATAATTTAGGGACTAAGTGTGTGATCTGTGGAGCTAGATTTTCCGTGTTTGAATCGTGGACTTTTTATCACCTATTTACTTAATGTCTCTGCCTCAGTTTTCTTTCCTATAAAACAGGGTTAATAGTGATATTTATCTCATGAGCTATTATGAAGATTAAATGCATTCATGTAGGCAATGTGCCAAAACTAGTGTTTAACTTACAGTAAATGCTCGATAAATATTAGAAATTAGTTGTGTCTTTCTGAAGCCAATGAATGAAAAACACATCACTGGATACATTTTAGGAGGATGAGATGGTTATGCATTTCTTGTCACTCTATATGTAACATTGCAATTAAGCTCTGAGGTAATCTTAGGAAGTGTGGTCTAACCATTCAAAAATAATTTTTCAATTGTTTTTAGAAAAAAGTTCCAATTTCATGAGTGTTGAACTCTACTCTGAGATTATAATGGATCTCCTTTTAGTGCCCAGGGAGAAGGAAAAATGCCAAATGAAAACAGATTTCTCTGTAAATCTATACTTTTCATTTTCCCTTAACTCAAGAATACCTTTACTCTTATTTGCTGAGGGTTGCAGGGGGAGAAGAGGGAATTATATAAAGAAGGTTTTTGTCCCCAGGAATAACATTACAGAAAGCTTGATCCTGTCAAATGGATAGAGTTGTAATTTGAACCTGTGTGGTTACCAAAGAAGGTGCTTCCATGAGCATTTTGTTCAGTAATCTTTGATATTCTATCAGTGGATCTGACATGAGTTTCCTACACTTTTCTCTTCCTATGAGTAATAATTGCAAAGAAGTTAGTATTTGGATGTCACCCATAACCTTTAATAGTATGACTTCCTGAATAGAAAGTAGGCTTTATCAGAGTCCCAATTTCACAGATTGATTCTATGTTAACCACGGTATTTTCCTTGCATTTGAGATACAGCTTAGGTTTAATGGCAGGAGAACTAGATTTAAAGCCAGAAGTCCTGGCAATCTCTGCCTCTTAATTAGATTTGTAACATTAAGGAAAGTTACTTTAATAATATAAGGTTTGGTTTCCTCATCTGGGAGATGAGGAAATAATGAAATCTAGTTCATAGAGTTGTGTAAATGGTAAAATGGAATTTAAAAAACTGATTGGTTATTTAAAAAGTTTTATTTTACTTCTGGGAGTTTTAAATTATTCAAAAATTTCTTTTGCTAAAGCAAAATAATTTTATGTAATTTTCTCTATAGTTCCAGAAAGATAATTATGTTTGGAAATGTCCTAATAAATAATAAAATGATCTTATGTAATTCAAACTTACATATTGCAGTTAAATTGATTAGGGCTCTTTAATCAAAACATAAAATAAAAGTTTATTGAGAATAAAAAATTTCTGAAAATTTTTGATAGTCCTTATCCATAATATTTACTTTTCACTGCTATTTAATTATCCAATTCAGTTAGTCAGCACATAGTTATTGAACCTCAATTACATGTTAGTCTCTTTATTAGACACTGAAAAGTGGTTGAAAGAGAATTTTTATGTGTGGCTATATGGTATCAATATCAAAAGAGAAAACTGTAATTTCAGCAATACTTTATTGATCTAAAGCACATCAAAGAAACTGACATGTAGAAAGTCATTTAGCTAGAATTTTCTTTTTTTGTATCATAGAAGCAGAACCAATTGCGAAATATGAGCACAATGCAATATTTTCCCTCAGCTATGTAAACAAAGGCGTGCATACAAATAAGGGGGTATAGATCTTCTTACCATATTCAGAAATAGCCAGTTGTAGTCTGTTCCTTATGTCAACATATTGCAAAAGATAATTGAAATTCCAGCAAGTGCCTATGTTATTAACAGCAGAGTTGATGCCATTATAATCTTGTAAACTTCCAGACGAATACAGCCAGATATATTCAAGAATGATTAAGTGTTGTAACCCACTGTAGTACTTAATAATGTTACCGTTTTGGTCCATTATTGGAATATTGTATCTGCTTGAATTAATGTCTATAATGGTGCTTTACTGCTATTGTCTGCTTGTTTTTATCCTGATTTATGTGGTTCGCAGACTGAATACAATTTATGTTGCATTTTTTCAAGAAACGCAGTGTAGCAAAAACACAAGTCTTTCTGAGTAAACTTTGAATAGAGATATTAAAGATACAGAAGACAATGGTGTTGGTTCTCTAATTGTCTATAGCAAGAAAACATACATTTTAAAAGGAAACGTGGGTTCACGAGAAGATAAATAGACACATAAACCAGAGGGCAGTTGCTGGCAGAATTTCTTAGTTTGATGTGACTCTCTCTCTGACAGTTCTCCTAAGGTAGGTTATTTTGGAGAAAACATATGTTTCCATTTTCTCTCCCTCTGCTTCCCTTTGAGTCCCCAGGCTCCACTAGGGTCACAGAAACATTAAGGCTTTTGTCACTGTGATTAATAGCTCTTAAGATCATCTTTAATTCACTCACTAATGACTGAGGGTCTTTCTGCTCTCCAAGTAATCGGGTGATGTATGAGCCGATAGCACACCTTGTGCCAGAGGTGAAAATCATTCAGGCAATGCAAATATTGTCACGGGAACAAATGTTTTCCCTGTTAATAAAAATTAATGAATTCTACCCAGGAGCTAGTTAAGGAAGCTGTGGCAAAGGAGATCCAAGCCCAAATAACTTCTTAACTGCTAAGAATCACATGTCTCCTTTCTAGGTATAGAAAAAGACAGTAATTGTTGCATAGTTCTACATTTCCATAAGAGATGATATGACAAACTGATTTAATTATGGACATCATTATGTTGTTTCTCAATTAATTGTTCAGGTTCTTGAGTGTATTTAGAACTGTGGACTGCAGCACCTTATTTGTTTTAACCTCGGTTAAACTGCAGGTTTGTAGCACCCACCGTACTAGCCTAATGAATACATTCCTCTCTTCATAGCCCAGTTAAAACCAAGAATTATAGTGGTCAGGGTTTATAACTATAAAATGATGTAATGAAGTTTAAATTTGAAAAACTCCCTGTAACACATCATAAAAGATTGATGAAACAGTCTGGAGATTAATAAGTAGTTTGAATAGTTTTGAGAGCAAAAACAAGAAAAACACATTTGTTAACTCTATCGTTATATTTATTGAATTCTTTAAAAATAAAAACATCTCCTCTCTTAAAAATTTGCCTCACATCATTAAAGCGTTCTCCATAATGTGTCTACCTGCACCCTCAGTTTATTTTGTAAGACAATAAATGCACAATATTGTGAGAAGGTATGCCTACTCTTTATGTATTGAAATTGGCTGTTGTCTTTTTATTTCATTTTGATAGTCCGTGATTCTTTCTCCTCCTACCAAAAATCCATTGTCTCAATGGAATAAATATTTCTGAAATAGCTCCCAGTCCTTCCCCTATCATTTACATCTTAGAACAAGAAAACACTAAACTTTGAAAAGACATATTTTACCTCTCCCCGCAGTGCTTATCTACAAAGGAACATATTACCGAGGGTAAAAAAGCTCGACTTGTTACTATTATTTCTGGTAGGCACCCAAGGAGAGTAGCTAATTTGTTCTTCATCAAGCCAAGGACAAATTAAAAAAAAGAAAACACTAACTGAATTATACATTCCTATTGGCTTGCTTCTAAATTGTGCTTATTTTTCTCAGAATGTTCAAATGAAAACATCAACATTTTGACTGTATATTGTGTACATTATCTTTGATTCTATTTGCATGATTTTTAAATGAACTGAACTTAATAAATATTAGTAGACATGATGTTAACTATTTAAGTACGGTGAATTTTGAAAATATTAAAAGAGAGATAAAATTAATATATTAGCTAAGTTTTGAGACTGAAATATGGGTATAATTGAAGAGGCTATCTCTGCCACTACCCCTCCCCATTATTAAGGATAAAACCATTTCCCTCCCAAAATGAATTCAGATCATAGTTCTATGTTCAGCTTGGAGTAGGATTTTTCTCTAGATTGGCGCCTCTCCAAAAGTGGTCCTTGGATCACCAGCATTCAATCACTTTGGGAGGTCTCATCCATAGCCCCAGTGAACCACTGGGGAGGGGGCTGGGCATTTGTATTTTTAACAAGCGCCCCAGACGACGATTACACAAAGGTTAAGAACTACTGCTCTCAATATTATTGGGAGAAATTTCATCATGACAACATTGGTTGTAATTATATAGACTATTTTTTTCATTCACATAAAATGAATTTTCCACAATTGGGTTTCACTGTTTCTATAAACTTTTATATCTTACCCCTGATTCCAAAAGAAAAATGTAGAGTTTACACAGCTTCAGTACATACCTGGTGGGTAAAGGGTTTGGGCAAGTGCAGACAACAAGGAAATCAAATAGGAGCTTTTTGCCCAGAGAAGTTCTAATCACATAGTAAACAGTTAGAATTTACACGGGTCTTTATTTAATTAAGCCTGAGAACCACTATTTAGTTGCAGCTGGAGCAGAATCTTGGCACAGAATAGAACAATCTAGTGTAGCCTTTAACCTTTCCCCTTTTAACTGTGCTTATAAGAATGTGTGTGTTTCTTTAAGAAGGTGCTGCATATCTTTAAACACTGTTTGGAGTCTTTGATATAAAGGTCACCTCACTGTGCACATATTTTAAAATTCAATAGTAAAGAAAGTAGATGGAATAGATGTATCACTTAACAGGACTTTTAAAAACCTATCGGTTAAAATAATTTATCCATATGATGCACATTTAGTTTAAAATTTTTCTGGGAATTTTTAATGAAGAATGTGTGTGTGTGTGTGTGTGTGTGTGTGTGTGTGTGTGTGTGTGTGTTTTACTTTGATAATTTGCTTTGCTATTTCATAAATCTTTTTCTACTCCCATACTTCCTTGTTGTTGAATATTCTTTAGTGACTTTTTGAGGTCAGCTAAGGCTAAATAAAATAATGAAAACAAAAGAATGACAGGGGTGCTATCATTGTTATTCATGTCAAATAGCAGAATTAATTAGGATTCATACCAGGCCTCAAACTCATCCCACCCTGGGCTACCTGGAACTTGCAGACATATATAGGCTAGGTTAACACAATGTATAAAAAACCCAGACTGGGAAACCTCACACAAAGATCCAAATTTATGGCTTCTCTGCAGTATCAACCATCTGGCCACACCAGGCCAGTGTTCTACCTGGCAACCATCAGCCATGGCTGAGTCATAGCTGCCTCTCTTAGATGAGGCCTGGCCTCTCCAGTCCCTTTATCTTTACCATCTGATTTTGCCTTATGCTTCATTTGCATTTTGTGCTTGACCCTTGTAGGCATTTATAGATGTAGTGACTCATTCATACTAATGAACAGAAAACCTCAAATAGGATAATCTGAATATCTCAAAACCCTATGCACTTGGCTTTTGGAGTTGTGGCAGACCATTCTACCTGATTGTATTTGGATTGGCAAATGTTGGAATTAGTTTGTATGACTCTGAGTCTAATCAGGTGAGTAAGTCAGGAAATCTGTTTGGGGATTACAAATTGGAGGCATCAACTTGAGCTCAAAGTTCGAGATACAGACTTACCCCTTGCATTTGGTGGTAGAAACCTTTATTTCTTCTGTATGGATCTTGGAATCCTATAAATCCTATAATTCTGGAAGGAATAGATCTTGGTAATGTTCTTCCAAGAATGGCAAGCCAGTGGGCAGTGCCAACTTTAGAAAATAATTATCAAGGCAACCATGCAACATACTGCAGCCTCTTAGTAACCACAGGAAGTTCCCAGTATCCTTGCCACAAGCCCAAGTTTTTAAAGCTGACAGGTCCCTGCTACTCCCTTCCTACCCCTCCCACTTGCAGAAAGGCCACTAGTTCAGATTCCCCCACCAGCCAACGACTTTGGGTTTGTCTAACTTGCTGTGAGCCCTTCGGTGTAGCCCAACCCTGCTTCTTTCAGAGGACAAATCTTATCTTTTTCTTAGCAAACAGGATGGCTTAGATATGGCTTTATAGGACATTTGCTGGAGCATAATTTAATGACTCATTTCCCCTTATATATAAAGACAGTGACTGAAACAAACAAGGGGGAAACCAAACCCAAAAAGTGTTATTGGAAACTTGCACTTGAAACGTGTATAAAATTCTACTGGAGCTGGGGGATTTATTTAGAATGACTTGGCATTCTTGCTTGGATGTCTAAATAGGACTTGTGATACCATTTTTGGCCTCACTTTGAACTGAGTGTAATAAAGAAGGAAATGAAAGCAAAGGTAAACTTAAAGTATTGTTTTACTCTAAATGCTTTCAGTAAAGGGTCTTGTTATCTAATGATTGGTACTAGATGGCTGGTATAAATCGTACAGTCTGTTCTTTGCACTCATGGCTAAAGGAGGCAAAGGCAAAGGAAATCAATTGGAACTAGCAGGTAACAAATGACCAGTCTTAGGCAAACATAGCAGGTGGGGAAAATAGACTTGTGGACAAAGATTACTGGGAAACAAGTGAGTGAGGACTTGTTTTTCTTTTTCAAAATCCAGTGCAATTATACAAAGTGACTAATTGGACAATTATGAAAGACAGGCCTGTTTTTTCTGTTACCACTATAGGCCTAGACCATGGGTGCTACTAGTTTTTCAAGGGTCTTACTCAAAATGTATGCAGCTTGAACAAAATTATTAGTTTCAAAATATGTATGAAAACAGTAAAATGAAAATTAATAAACATTTATCAATATGGTACTATATTGGTCAGCCAATTATAGTTTAACTCATCTAGAGTTGTGTTCGAATTATATTGAATATGGAATATGGAGACATTTTAATTTTTGTTATAATGTGGAATGCAGCTTCCAAAATTAAGTAGCTAGAACAGGCAAAAGTCTTAAATGCCTGATGAAGAATTGAATTTTATAGGTGTATAACATTTTTTTTTTTTGGCCAGGGAGGCCATCCATAATATTGGAAATGAAGATTTATTGGAAAACAAATTATTTTTGGCTAGTTCTGTAAATGGGATGGGCTTACTGTGTAAGGTGAGAACTTGCTGGGACAGACGTCAACCGACTTACCCACTTCTGATTTCTCTAAACTCTTCCTATTCTTATTTCAATGCTTATTTTTTTCTCTCATAGTTCAGTGCCCTTTTGAAGTATCTAAAGTACAAGTCAAGTTTTATCTCTGAGCTTTGAACTGCAAGAGAGGCAGTGGGACTCTGCAACCTACAGACCACCTAATTGTGCATTTGTATCGTTTCTTCTCGCCTTATTTTCAAGGAAATGTCATGCACATTATCTTATCCAATCTGCACAACAATTCTTTGATGTAGAGAACTGCCGGCATCACTGAGTGTATTGTGCCAATAATGACGGGGAGACTGAGGCATAGTGACACTGTGTAGGTTACATAACTATTGAGTGCAGAAGGACTTGAAACACAAATGTTCTAATGTCAAAGCCATTCAACCTGCGTACTAAAACATTCATCCAGCTGCTGGACACGTATAAGCTAGGTTATTTCTAGAGCTGAATTTTCAAGATGTTGTCTCCCCATAAATTTTACATATCATCTGATAGAAAACAGGTTTATCCATTCATGCACAATTATTTTTTGAATATGTGCCAAGTGCCAATACGGTGCGAGGCTCTGAGCTTGTCATGGAGAATAAGATATATACATTCCCTTCCCTTTGGAGCTTAATTCAAGGTTGCATTCACAGCTCAGACTAAATCTGAATTAATATGGACTATTATTTTTACTGAAAATTTATTTTAATTATAAAAATGGATTTCCCATATCACCTTTCTTTAATTCAGACACACACACACACACACACACACACACACACACACACACACACAGTGGTTTGATAAAGAGGCTTGATTGACTTGTCTAAGCAGTTGGGTATCTTATACCTGGAACATCAGGAAAAGCTTGTACATAGCATATCTGATCAAGCATTTTGAGTTCTCATTTTGACCATTATTAACCATCAAAGTTATTTACAGCAGAGGGATTTTAGAGTTATAGAATTTTGCACTTACAAGGAACTTTAGAATTGATCACAGTCTCTCATTTATAGATGATACCTTTTGGATAGCCTTTCTTAAAATTAATTACAATCTGTTTGTTGTTTCCATGAGTCTGTGTTTATGCCATATACTTGAACTTTTGGTTTTATTTGATAGTTATCCAAGTTTCTGGCTTCTCCCCTGGAATCTGAGATTCTCTTCATTTTCCTCGAATCTTCTTTTGACCTCCATCCCCTCCCAGTACCTAGCCCAGAGCCTCCCTGATGGTATCAGGATGGAAACTCAGACCCATGGTTTTTGCCTTTAATTCCAGCGCCCTTTCACCATAAAATCTCCTCTTTTAGTTTGCTTGTCTAGAAAAGTAGATAAAAGCCTTTAGAGTTTTGTTTATAAAAAATAATTCAAGATAAAAAATATTTTGCTACTCCCCCAAAATGTAATATAGTTACTACCACTGCATCAGCATATTCTTCTCTAACAAACACCTAAGATATGCATGTTAATTTGCTAGGGCTGCCATAATAAAATACCTCAGACTGAGTGGCTTGAACAGCAGACATTTATTTTCTCTCAGTTATGGAGGCTAGAAATCCAAGATCAAGGTGCTGACAGATTTGATTTTTCTGAGACCTCTCTCTTTGGCGTTCAGATAGACGGTTGCCGTTTTGCTGTGTGCTCACATGGTCTTGTCACAGTGCATGCATACTGTTTGTGTCCTAAACTTCTTTTCTTATAAGGACACTAGAGGCCCGGTGCACAGATTCATGCACTAGTGGGGTCCCTCAGTCTGGCCTGCGGGGATCTGGCTGAAACTGGCAGTTTGACATCCCCCTAGGGGTCTAGTAGTGCTTGAAGCAGCAGGCGGCCAGGGAGGAGCCCAAGCCCAGGCTGGGTGCTGTGCTGTTCCCGTTCATCCCAGCCTCACTGCACCTGCCACCCTGGCTCTGTAGTGCAGCCATGGAGGCAGGAGAGGCTTGAGCCATTGAGCTCGCCAGCCATGAGCCTGGTGTCTGGCATGCCTCTGGTGGTCAGTGCATGTCATAGTGACTGGTCAAATGGTCGACTGGTCGAATGGTGCTTAGAGTTTTTTATATGTATAGACTAGTGACCTGGTGCATGAAATTCGTGAGCATTAAAAGGGGATTAATTGGAGGATATAATTTAATATTGCTATTTGCCTTTTCTCTATAATAGAAGTGTCAAGAGATGAAAGAAAATTAGTAAAATGTATATGAAAACCTTCCTCCTGTCAGAGTCTGGGGCTCTCCATGGGACCCAGAGTCAAGTCCCCGCCCACCCACATGCACCTCAAAATCGTGTGAGACCCAGACCTGGCTGGCCCCCCTGCCATTGGGCTGGATCCAGTCCTGGCCAGTCCCACCCTTGTCAAGCCCTGCCCTGCAGGGGGCATAGCCTCAGGTCCCCTGGCCCAGCACCAGGATGGGGGCGTGGCTTGAGGTCCCCCAGCCCAGACCAGAGTGGGGGGTGTGCCTTGAGGTTCTCCATCAAGCCCCACCTGAGGTCTCCTGTCAAGCCCCACCTGGTGCAGGGTGCGGCCTGAGTTCCCCTGTCCTGGCGCTGGGGCGGGGGAAGCAGCCTGAGGTCCCCTAGCCCAGCACCAGGATGGGAAGCACACCTTGAGGTCCCTCATCAAGCCCTGCTGGGTGGCTGGGCGCAGCCTGAGGTCCTCTTTCAAGCCCTGCTGGGTAGGGGGCGCAGCCTGAGATCCCCCATCCTGATGCTGGGGCGGGGGGAGCAGCCTGAGTTCCCCTAGCTCAGCACCTTGAGGTCCCCTGTCAAGCCCTGCTGGGTGGGGGGTGCAGCCTGAGGTCCCCTGTCAAGCCCTGCTGGGTGGAGGACACGGCCTGAGGTCCCCTGTCAGGTCCCTGCTGATTGCTCATTAAGGCTCCTATGGGAACTTGTTCTCAGCTGTGGGTGCAGCCATCTTTGTGATGGACTGATGGTCAATTTCCATATTCCCTCTTCATTAAATAGGAGGATATTAGATTAGGGCTCACTTTAGTTACTTTATTTTTAACTTAATTACATCTTTAAAGACACTATTCTGCAAGTAGTCACATTCTGAGACTAGGACTTCAACATATGAATTTTGGGGGGACAAAATTCAGCCCCTAACAATTTGATTCACCTCTTTGTTGATTTTGCTGTCTTTGGGTATCTTTAAAACACATATTTTACCATGAAAGGGAGTTATTGTGGTAGAAAATATAGTTATAATCTCCAAACTCCTCTTTGTGATTAGATACTTTTTATTTTAATAAACATCTTCTCCCTGGCTATTCTATCTCATATTCAAGATGTTGCTGCAAATAAATTGGAGTGAGTTAACTCACATCTGAATTGAGATATCTGTTAGCTTAATCATTTCATGTTCAACATAATTTTTTGGTCAACACAGGTTGCTTTGCTTTTAATGTCCAAAACTGACAAGATTAAGCTCTTTCATTGTTTGTCATCAATAAGGTTGGGAAATTTGTTTGTTTGTTTGTTTGTTTGCTACCAAAAGCTTTATTGTTTCATTTGGTCCAATGCATGGGAGAGGGCTTCAGGGTGGTTAAAAGAATGGCTAGTAGTTTCAGGGAGAGGTTTAGGCAAAAGTCAGACACCAGGGGAATGTAGAGGAACCTCTCAAAGGCCTCTGGGCTCCACAGGCTCCTAGTTGTGCTTGAGGGTGGGCCTTTCGAAGAGATACTCACCCAGAAGACATACTCGCCCAGCCCAGCCTGGGGTCGGCCCAGCCTGCGGAGTTGAGTCAGGTGTCACCCATCTTCTTGATGAGTTTCACATGCTCATCCAGGTCCTGGTTCTCCAGGAAGTCACGGAGCTGAGAGTCTGGGGGAAGAACCCAGGGCCTGCAGTTCTACAAGGGCCTGGTTCAGTTTCCTCTCCAAGGCCAGGGTGGCTCCCATGGGCTCTGAGTTTTGCCCACTCACCTTGGGAAGGCTCAGCATGTCCTGGAAGGGAATGCAGCTGCTATGCTGGTTTTGCAACTTTAAGAGATGCTCGGTGCCCTCGAGCTTCTTCTCCACCAACTCGTGGAAGAAGTGGCCCCTGCCCTTGAGAGCCACATCGTAATGGTCGAAATGGAAGCCCAGAGAGAGGTAGGTATAGGGGGCCCACAGATGCAGGCTGGCCAGGCTGTTGACTGCAGACTCCACCTTGGTGAAATAATTCTGATGAATTTGGGAGCTCATGGTTGTGGCAATAAAGAGTTAAGGTAGAAAAAAAACCCATGTGTTCTCTGGTCTTGGAGGTGGTGCTGAAGATGGTGACTGGATGAGGTGCAGGAGGGTGACTGGAGGCTGGAAGAAGGTGTGTCCCTGTGTCTCTTCCATCCATACAGTGTTGAAGCAAGAGACAGATCCAGAACCACCGAGGGCGCTGCTGATGGTGAATTTGTTTTGAATAGCTATAGAGGTTTTCTTACCTATAGCATACATGATACCTCTTTATTTGACACTAAGGCCTGGTGCATGAAATTCATGCATTCGTGGGAAGAGGGTCCCTCAGTCCAGCCTCTGCCCTCTCACAGTCCGGGAGCGGGCCTAAGCAGTCAGTCGGACATCCCTAGCACTGCCTGGAGGCAGGAGAGGCTCCCGCCACCGCTGCTGCGCTCACCAGCCAGCCATGAGCCTGGTTTCTGGCTGAGTGGTGCTCCCACTGTGGGAGCACACAGACCACAAGGGGGCAGCTCCTGCTTTGAGCGTCTGCCCCTTGGTGGTCAGTGTGTGTTACAGCGACCGGTTGTTCTGCCGTTCGGTCGATTTGCATATTAGCCTTTTATTATGTAGGATTGTGGGCTACCTGGATCCACCAAAATGAAGTGGAAATCTTTCACCTCAACAACAACAAAAAAATAAAATGAAGAAGTTAGAAAAGACGTTAGGAAGTGTTCCCAACATGAGAAGCTCTGTGTTGTATGTACATGTTTGTCAATTGAGAAATGTGGCCCAATAGAAAGAACAGAGGCACTGAGTATCAATCTCTCTGGTTCCTGATGTCCTCATCTATAAATTGGGGGTTGATTGATTTCCACCCAATAGGATTGTTATGAAGATTTAATACACACACACACACACACACACACACACACACACACACACACAGTATCTGGCACACAGTAGAAATTCATTTAGTACCATTCTCTACTTGCCTTATTACATGTTACTAATTAGATGGTTACATGATATCAACATTTTATGGTTTCACATTTGGAAGAGGGGTTCTCAGGACTCTATTGCACAGTTTTCTCTGTTCCATGTACAGCCCAATTAATCTCACATTAAATGGAATTACTTTTCTAGCTCCTTTACTTCAGTAATTACTAACCTTGTAACTGTTATAAACTGGCTCTCATATGTTTCATGTTATTAGTGTAGCAAACTATTCATTTACTTCAAATTAGATGGATTTCAAAAGGTGAAAAACACTTTTCAGCATGAGTGAACTGAGAAGGGTGGAGGGGGAACATTATTAATTTACCACCATGTTTGGAAGCTTCAGGCATCTGCTGTGGACATGGTGATGTCATTTGCCAATGTCCCAGTGATGCGTCTGGGCATCAGAGCTTCCTTCTCCCTGCCTCAGTATCCACTGCCTTGATGTTGTGCTGTAAGTTTGAGCTTGGGCTGTGCCTCAAGACATTAAATGACTTTCACTTACAATTGTGTCCCCAAGGTCTCTCCAAGGAGCAGGCACTTACCTGGCAGAATCATCAGAAAAATGCTGATGACTTCTTTAGAGAAATCTGTGTTACAATGGATGGAACAGACTTAGTCAAATTATATTTTTATGTTAGCAGAGCTATGTGCGCGTGCGTGTGAGTGTGTGTGCGTGTGTGTGTGTGTGTGTGGGGGGGAGGGTACTAGGTAATGACTGCAATTTTATTAACTTTTTTCCAATGGAAAAGTATTCTGCAATATTTATTGTAGTCTGTTATTAAAATACAAAAAGTAGTAAAGAAAAATACTATGCATACACTTATCCTCAGAGATAACCACTTTCAATCTTTTAGCTATGTATCTGTCCATCTTTTTGCCTCTGTGTAGATGTCATGTAACCAAAAGGTATAACTCCATGCTTTTCATTTTGAAAACCTGCTTTATTTTTTCACTCAATGTGTTATGAACATTTTCCCATATCATATAATACTATTCTTTTTCAACGTATGGCTGCATTGGATTCCATGATGTTTATTTTCCCAAAGCTCTATTGTTGGAATTTGATGGCTAAGATTTTTCATTATTATAAAGAATGCTGTAACACTCACACAGCACAGTAGAGTAGTCTAGAGTGTGGGCTTTTGGATATGCTCCATTGATTACTGATTGACCAAGGTACTTTTTTAAAAAATCCATTTCCTCAGCTTTAACGTAGATATTGTGATAGGACCACCCTCACAGGGTTGTACAGAGACCCTGGATATAAAATCTTAATGCTTAATGCCACAGTAAATGCTCAACAAATGTTCCATATAGTTGCTTCTTTATTACATATATTTTCATGTGCAGCCTTATTTCTAGAATTTAAATTTCTAGATCAAAGTCATAATTATTGTAAATATTTTGATTCATATGAACAACTATGGGCCATATTTGGACAGAATTTGAGAGAATACTTATATGTTAAATTCGGGCTGTGTGCATGGGCAACTTGAATTTGTGAATTAGAGTTCTGATAGTTCTGTTTTCTACTGAAAAAAGCATGAAAATGCACATTTGTTCTCTTAATTGATGAATTTTCTGGTGCCATTGAAGTGTCAGTGTAGGACATAAAAAACTGAAAGTGCTGCAAGGTCCTTTGAGACAGGAGAATTTGATTTTTATTTTGTAAGCTTATACATTTTCATTGATTCCAACTGGTTATCTGGGGTGTATGAAAGTAGGAAGTTTCTGCAAATGAACACTAAATTTTAATTTTCCTCCTTTTCCTCTGTTTAGCTTGGGACCTCAGGGTCTGACTTTTCTTATTGTAGCTAAGCTGAATATATGGTATTGGGTGTTTCTGTAGCATGTAACAGAGCCTTTCCTTCAGTTGAATCTGAAACTCTTCCAAAGTCAGAAGGAGGTAAAAAAAAAAACCCACAACTAACCCTGAAAGAAATCACTTGTTTGACTATAATAATCTACAGAAACTGGTTAAAGCATTAAACAAAAAAATAAATGAATCAGATAGTTAGAACTAGTATGTCAGGAAAATAGAACATAAAATGCCTCTGGAATCTGTAGAATATTTTCTAGTACAAGAGGGTTTCTGAGTCATGGTTCATTTACAATGTCTGTTTCCTCACTCAAGGAAGGGTTCCTAATAGATTCAAGGAGACGCTAAGCTTTGCAAATGTCTTGCTCAAATAAAGGCAGCTCTGTGAGGGATAGATTTGTTCTGTTTATGGAGAAAACTTGCCAGTCATGTTTCACATCGTGCACCCTTCAGAGGAACAACCGTCTTCTTTCACATCATGGTAAAGATGGAGGTTTGTACAATTGCGTCTTCAAGGTCTCTGATCAGAGGGGTCACGAGCCATGACTTTTTTAGACTAACTGGAGATTGACTGCCAACTTGTTCCGGAAGTCGCGGTAGACTTAGAGAAATGTACCACTAGTCAGATCAGAAAGACTTTGAAAGCCATCCTGAAGTTTTACTACATAAAGTTAGATGGAAGGTTTGGCTGCGCCACGGAAAGGATGCTATTTTCAGCATTTAAACCAGAGCATCATGGTCTTTGCACAGTAGGAATTTGATGAAACATCAGCAGTCTTGAAGATGCTTGTCTTAGTTTTCAACATCAGACTAAGAAATGGAGCTCTTGAGCCAGTCCTACAGAAGGTGGTCTCCCAGAACCCTGAGTTTTTCTTTATTTCAATTGGAATAACTACAGGACTGCTGGGAAGATGACGAAATGTCATGGACTTAATGGAAGCTTTAAGCATTTGACTATAAATTTTGGCAGAGAAAGAAAGGTACATTTTTTTGGTTTGTTTGCATCTTAGTCTAAATCTCTGGGACCATTGGAAACCAAGTAAATATCCTCTAACTGTGTCAGGGCACATCTGTCTTCCACATATATCCTAGTTTGGCTTTGGTTCAGGGTTAAACATGACCTCCTGGTAATCAATGATAACTTCATTGTTAAACAGAATGAGGATTCCATGTCAGAAAAGAAGTATTTAAAACTTAGGAGGCAACTTGAATGGAACTTAGGAAAACTGAGTTTGTTTTTGTTTGAATGAAGCTCGTGAGCTGGGACAAGTCATGAGCCTCCTCTGGACTTCAGATCCCTCATTAGAAACATGGTGGAATTATATTTGGTGACTCCCTCATGTCCTGTCTATTGTTAAATCACCTTATTAGGAATCATCCTCAAAAATTCTCATTAATGTCAAAGAACTTTACAAAGAATTCTCTCAAAGATAAATCTGTATAATTCGTTTCAAATATATTTTTTTTCCAAATGATATCCTCACTGTATTAGTCAACTCAGGCTGCTATAACAAAATATCATAGACTAAAGAGTTTAAATAATGGACATTTACCACAATTCTAGAGGCTGAGAAGTAGAAGATTATGGTGCCAGCATAGTCAGGTCCTGGTGAGCATTCTCTTTCTGGCTTGCAGACAACTGTCTTCTTGCTGTATCCTCACATGGAAGAGAGAGAGAACTCTTGTGTCTCTTCGTATTCTTATAAGAGCACTAATTCCCTTTTGAGGGCACCGCTCTCATGACCTCATCTAAACCTAATTGCCTCCCATAGGCTTTGTCTACAAATACCATCACATTAGGGGTTAGACACACAACATATAAATTTTGGGAGGACATTCAGTCCATAACACTCATTTTCCTCCAAAACAGGATGAGATTTCCTTTTCATTACTGCTAAATGCTGGCATGGAGTCCAAGTTTCCCTCTTACAGATAATCAGAAAATTTGAAGCTGAGAAAAGTATACTTATGAGCTCTAAGGAAACATAAAATTATTTAATAATTTTAGGCAAACCTTTCTTCCCTAAAGAGGTAAATTGGACTTTTTCTGTTTTATCTTTCCTGTTGGTGCCTCCATATGTGAAGCCTTCGTTTAAGAAACTTATGTCTTTTATGAATCAGTGACATTGTAATGATTCAAAGTGTCTATATTCATAGTGAGCTTTGCTATGCAAAGTGTGGTCCATGCACCACCAGCATTAGAATTCCCTAGGAGCTTGTTAGAAATTGAGAAGCTCAGGACCCGCACAGATCTACTGAATCAGAACTTGCATTTTAAGAAAATCTCAGGTGCTTTCTATGCACATTACAGTTTGAGAAGCACTGTGTGAAATAGCCTTATGGCTCCAATTTAGTTATTTCCTTTACCTACCAGAACATTCGCTCTTTTGAAAGCAATAATGATAATAGTTAAAATTTATTGTGTACTTTCTATTCTATGCACTGTGTCAAGCCTTTTATTTTCAAGCTGTATAACAAGACTGCTGGTATATTATTTTACATATAAAATATAGCAATTTGCCCTGACAGGTTTGGCTCAGTGGATAGAGCATCGGTCTGTGGACTCAAGGGTCCCAGGTTCGATTCCGGGCAAGGGCATATACCTTGGTTGCGGGCACATCCCTAGTAGGGGGTGTGCAGGAGGCAGCTGATTGATATTTATCTCTCATCCATGTTTCTAACTCTCCCTCTCTCTTCCTCTCTGTAAAAAGTCAATAAAATATATTTAAAAATATATAGCAATTCAGAGAGATAAGGTAACTTGTCTAAGGTTGCATGCTTGTGGATGACAGAGCTTGGAGTTAAAGTGAGGATTTTCTGACTGTTAAGCCCATATCATTGGGCCCTATGGTTTAAATTTTATTCAGTATACATTGATATACTTAGAGGACCTCAGTAGGTGAATCTCTGCTAAAAGTTAAAATTTAATTTTTATGGCTGAAGATTTTTTTGGGGAGATTTTTAGTGTCTCAGGCCTTAAAAGTAAGAATAATTGTCTTTTTGGACTCCCTTAAATGAGATAAATTTCTTAGACAAATGAGCGTGGTCTAGAATGTTAGGCAAAAACTTTTGGGTTCTGATCAAGGAAATGAAATAAACAATATGATGTTTTGTACCTGTGAAAAGAAAATTTTCTCTGTGGTTAGCTTTACTTGGGGAATAATATTGTGTTTCTGTTGCCCTTTTTTTTTCAAATTTAATATTTAATTTGGGCTTTGATTATATTAGGCACCATTCAAGAATGTAAATGATTGTGGTGTCATTTTCTATTATCAAAATGCATTTGTTTTGCCTTCATTATTGCACCAATTCACACTAAATTCTAATGTCACATGCAGCATCTTGGGAACAAATGAAATAACAAAGGAATGTGAGTCTCAGCTATTGGGAATATTTATTGGTACAAAAAGCCTTTCACTGGTTACTAGGAAAAGATCTATTTCTTAAAATGGGAACCAATATAAAGAGGAAAAATCATTTTTATTTGCACAACATAGAATGTGATATGAGGCATGAATTCTCTTCCTCTTAAGATTGTCCAGATTCATTACAAAATGTCAGTTGCCTCGTTTTTTACTGCGTGGTTTTCTTCTTCTTCTTTTTTTAATTGTTGACTCTATTACAGATGTCTCCCATTTCCCTCCTCTCCCCACCCCCCACTTTGCCTTCCTCCACCCTGCCCTTCTTCTTAAAAAGTACAGAGTCCTTCTTGGATTAATGTAGATAATCTGTGTAGAGAAAAGAGAAGGTTAATCATATCCACCTATTTATTGTGCCTCTGACCCTCTGGAGAAGTTGTTAATTTAGAAATACCAGAGAATTTCTGAGTCTGAGCAGTGACATCTTTCAATTTTAATGCAAAGATGAATTCTAAATACAAAAAAAGAAAGGAGTGAAGTTTTAAAATTTTACTTTATTTTTAAAAGACATACTAATTATTTAGTTAGCCAGCCAGAAGAAAGGAGTATTCTCACTGGTTAGCCTAGGGGCCAGTGGTCGGCAAACCGCGGCTCGCGAGCCACATGTGGCTCTTTGGCCCCTTGAGTGTGGCTCTTCCACAAAATACCACGTGCGGCCGAGCACGTACAGTGCGATTGAAGGAGTACCCTAATTAAGTTAATAACAATGTACCTACCTATATAGTTTAAGTTTAAAAAATCTGGCTCTCAAAAGAAATTTCAATCGTTGTACTGTTGATATTTGGTTCTGTTGACTAATGAGTTTGCCAGCCACTGGCCTAGGCTATGAAACAGTGCAGTGCAAGTGGGTGGCAAGGAAAACAGAGAGGATCCAGGAAAGCAGGAAGGAAGATAGGATCTAAGAAGGAGAGAAGCAATCATGGTCCTATGTAAAATGTACTAGACCAATGTCAAGAATTAGAGCTTTGACAATGGGCCACTGACCAGCTGGCAGAGGAGACTGGCAATGGACCCAGGGAAAGAAAGCAGAAATGCCACCTAAAACAGCATAGTAATCTGAAAATCCTCCACATTCCTTAATGGTGTCTTGAAGCAGCTGTAATCTGGCATACTCACAACTGTGCTCATGAAAATGAGGAGAGAAGATAATACATTTAAGAAGATCATTCATAGTAAATGATCAACACTTGAAAGCCACTAGAACCTAATAGTTTAGCCCTGAAGAATCTGGAAATCTTACTCCATTTCTTGGTTGTGGCAGATAATAGACCTCTTTTTGTGAGTCCATGTATTACCTCTCAGTGTGTTCTCTGAACCTCGTTCCAGCAGGGCTGGAATTTGTCATGACTGCGGTGACCTCACAGGAGATATAGTTACAAGAAAAATACTATCCACGGCTATCATTGCCAAATTTGCGTACTATATTATTCTATGGAATGTTGAGATCCTTTTCAGGAGGCAAAAACATAACCCTGCATAAAATTGAGTTCAATGGAACATTTAAGAAATATTCTTTATTTCAGTTATCTTCAAGGTTTCTTTACACATACCCATCTTATTTCAAAGTGCATGTTCTTTTCCAGTGAAAGCATCTTCAGGTACCTTTTTAGTGACCATCTTACGTTAAAATGTCATGTTCTTAGGAAGTATGTGCTTGGTTAGTAAGGTTGCAAATTCTTCATTTTTGAGAGAAATTGGAACTGAAAATGAAATCATGTGGCAAGGCTATTCTTTAAAAATGATTCATAGCTGAACCAAAGGAGTGGGGCTCTCTTCTCCCTTTTCACTACCTATAATTGCTTCCTTGGAGGAAACTGCCTTGCCCTAGTCCTGCAGACCAGCATCCTGTGAGAAATGGGTTTGCTAGTCACTTAATTGCTCAGCTAGGAAGATCCCACTGCCCGAGTTTCTTTATTTTCATCATTTGCCCTGTAATTCGATTTCTCCATGGATTCTTAGAATTAAAAGGAGGAGATCCAGCCCGCTCATCATAAAAGGTTTAAGGATGTGGTCTTTGTGGGTTTGCTGTAGGGGCTGAAGTAAGAACCAAGGTCCTATGCTGCCCAGGTCAGAACTCTTCCTCCAACATCTTCTAAGACAGAAACAACTGCTGAACTTGCTTAGGAGTAGCTGATTGGTGGAGAGAACATGAACCTGGGAGATGGGAAGTCTGGATTTGATGTGTGAATTGGCTCTATCGTTTTAGGCTTTGGTTGTTAAGAGGATTAAATCAGATGGCTTTATGGGTCACTTCTGGTTCTGGGTTTTGTTTCCTTAAGCTTATGTTGTGACTAAAAGAGGTGGGTCCAATTCCCATGTGCCTTAAGGAGGAAAGAGGTGAGAGTAAGGCGATGTTTCTGTTCCTGAATTTAACAGGTGAGGTGAAAGGTGGCCTCTTGGTGGTGTAGCATACTCTTCTTGGATACTATGCTGGCATTTTGAGTTTCTCACATTCACTGGGTGGTACTTTAAGTCTAAATCCAGAATCATCATACCTGCCCTCAGGTAGGAGGAACCCTGAAAATATGCACCATCTACTCACTTGTGCTTCCCCTCAATGTAATTGTAATTCTATACATGATTAGCCTCTTGCTTCTGCTTACAAGTGGCAGGGTTAAAAACAATTACCAGAATTGGGAAGTATTCACACACAAATTCAATGCCTTTTTAAAAATATGTTTTCATCGATTTCAGAGAGGAAGGGAGAGGAAGAGAGATATAGAAACATCCATGATAAGAGAGAGAATCATTGATCAGCTGCCCCCTGCACGCCCCACACAGGGGATCGCCCACAGAGCCACACTGGCTGGGCGCAAACAAAATGCTTTTGACAGTGATCTAAACACCTGTTTAGGAAAGCCGTTTTTTTTTCCTTCCTTTCTTTTTTTGCTGATGAATTAGGATTTCTCAAATTATTCTGCCATTGTCCCTTTCACCTGCTTCAGGAGTGAGAGGTGTCAGCACCCCAACTTTGCCTGACAAGCACAAGTTCCTGTTAGCCTCCCAACCCCGTGGCTCTCTGGCCTGCTGCCTGGAACTCAGCACCTCTGACATCTTCCCTGATGAGCTCAGGACCAACTTGTCCCAGCGTTGTCGCTAACTTTCCTCTTGCTGCTATTGTCCCTGTTACTTCATTGTAGCTTTATATTTTTTAAAGGTAACCTGGTTTTATTTCTTTTCTGAAACAATTTGAATAACGCATAAAGTTTTTAAAGTCACTGGTGTTTTCTTGACCACAAATAAAACACAAGACGTGCTCAGTTGTAGGTAGTATTTCTGGAGCTGAAACTCAATGGTCACTGAACTGAACAGTTGAAACTCTGTAAAGAGAAAAATCTCTGACCCAAACTGAGAGGTTGTTTCAGTCCTTTGAAAAGTCAGTGGTTGGTGTGCAGTCCAATGAAGATTAGTGACATTCCCATAAATTTCGGTGACTTCATATTGTTGAGATCATAATGTTCCTAATGTTCTTCACACCCGACTCAAACTTTTCCTTTTTGCCTTTCTTTTAAAGTCAAACATTATCATAATTAATATTTAAAAAGGGATTTTTTCCTGGGAATCGATGAGACATTTTGGCATTTGCCTTCATTTTCTTTGGAAGATGTTTATTTTTCTTGTCAGCTGCAGGGGGAGAAACCTGCTGTGAAAACTGATAGACCCCAGCTGTCAGGAGCATTCGTCTGGTATTATTTTGATGGCATACCCATGGCATTGCCAAAGGAGTGTGGGCATGGGTTTTCAGGAACACGATCATTGTAACAAAAATAATCCAAAGAAATTCTTTAACATAAACATTTTTGTAAGGTATGGATGGCACCCCTGGCCTTGCAACTTTTGGGTGCTTGCTACTTTGACTTTAGAGAGGGCATTGTTCTTATATTAGAAATGCCATCTGCAGTGACAATATGTAATCTGGAGCAGGGGAGCCTGTCCCGGTGTCGATGTCAGGAAACCAGGCACACACGTCCTCCACAGCTTCTTCGTATCCTCAGGAGGGTAACTCACAGTGCAGGGCTGTCCTTGGGTTTAACCTGTACACAACTCTGTGACAAAGTGGTGTTCTTTACAAAAGGGTTTTTTCTATAGCACGACATATCTAACAGGGAGAATTGCAAGAAAGTCATATTATAAGCATTCCTGCTTGTGGTTAGCTTGGGATCTGGATTCTTTGGAGAACATTGTCTTTCCTTTTGGGTTTTATGACCATCTTTTTCTTAATGCTTAGAAAGGAAAGAGCTTTGCCAAACCTATTTTTTTCCCTCTGGCATTAGTGTCTTCTGGAAAACGAAAATGGAAATGGCCCAGATTCTCTTACTAATGTCTTCAGATATTTATATGTAGTTTAAGAGTTTCATCTTAAAAAAAATAAAGCACCTTTTGTTTTTCACATTTTTTTAAAGGGTAGAAATGAAAATTTACCAGATTACAGTCAATTGAAAGAACACCATCTCTGGTGACATAAGCATCCACAGACACATGTGTGCATGTGTATACATTCATGTAGAGACAGACAAGATTGCTAACATGAGTAGAGGAAAACAGGCAAGAGCTATGCTTACAGTTTGTTTCTATCACTGATTTGATCTAAACTAAAGACTAAGTATTTCATGTTTTTGTTGATGGCAGGTAGGTCCTTTGAATTTTTCCTAATAATTGGATAATTCAGCAGGATATAAGATACCAGTAAAATAATGACAATGTTTTGCATTGTCAATTATTTTGTCCTGAAATAACTATTCTGTGACCTCATGGAAAGCATTGAAAAAAACTCTGAAATAATCCAAATATAATGAAAGGAAAAGGGAGGCTGTGTTTTGAGAGGATGCAACGGATGGGACTAACTGTTCAATCTAGTTTGTGATGAGATATTTATTCACTCCTCGGCACAATTCCACAACTCACTTAACTTCTTACATGTGGAAGAGATGTGTCAAATGATGTTTCTTATTTGTCTAGGACTTCTCTTTTCTGACAAGTGTTATTCATGCTCTATGTTACAGAAACCATGGGGAAAACTTGAGACATTGTCATGGACCTCCCTTACAGATTCCTTATAAGTAGGCATGAGGGTATAAAATACACAATAAATGCTAACAGGTCTTGTAAGCTGCCAAAGGCCATGTCAATGTGATTCCAAAACAAAAGTTGGCCTTTATTCTATCACACTGTCACATCCAAGAAGGGATAGCTGATGGGCGACAAACATTTGATATTTTAAAAACTAACAGTCAAAAACCCACTCTTTTCTTCACAACATTCTCCAAAAGTACTAGGAAACAAATTAATGCAAATATAATTCAAGTTCAAGTACCCTTCTAGCAGAGTTGCCTTGTCACAACTCTTTCTGATGGCCGTTCTTTGGGTAATTTTTGTGCTAAGCTAGTTTGGATTTCTTCTGACATGCCGATAGCAGAGTGATGTGTCCTATGTGCGAAGAAAAGAAATGTGAAAAATGACTTAATGTTGCTGTCCAGAAGTGCTTCAGTTTCTGAATTCTAAGGCAAATTAGCCCATAGGTTTTATTTTTGTTGCTGTAGTATCAGTTCATGTTAAAAACTAGAATGTCTGAATTTGTCTGTATCCATACATATCAGAAAAGAGAATTTTCTTTTCACAAGAACAAGGTGAAGCAGTTGTAGACGCCTCTCAGTATTTCTACTTCTCTGACTTGAAGTTGCTTTCTTCCATGTGGCTTGAAAATTAAAATCATCAGCTTAGCTGCAACAGGATGGATGCTCTTCTATCTCACGGATCCAAAGAGAAATTGTTAACTAACTCAAATGGTATTTGCCATGGTCAGTGAAGAAAATTGCCTTTTAAAGTGCTGCTAAAGTACTGAGAGTGCAGTTATGAGGGTTAAAATGAATAGTTCAAAAGCCATTCTTGCAATGCATGTACTTGGAAAATACACATACTTCAAATGAGATACGTAAAAAAATAAAATATTGCATCACACAGAGCTATTCAGTTTAAAGCAAGTGGAACCTTGAACTATAGGCAGCATGAGTAGGTGTTACAAAATATACCCACCTGTGGCTTAAGGCTAGCAGACGATTTTTTAAAAACATTTACTACCAAACAACCATGCCAGTAATGCCGTGAAAATCATGCAAAGCTGCTAAGTGATTTTAAGTAGAGAATGCTAGTGTCTCTCCTTTGTAAAAATGGAAAACACAAGCAAAAGAAGAAATCATTTCTCAATTTCTGAAGGATTGTAGATTTGGGAATTGAAACACTTTATTTTTGGTTTTATCAAGTTAGTCTATGAGATAAGGTAAATCAGCAACAGATAATTTGCAATGATTGATGTAAAGCTGAAAGGATCTGTGAGTCATTCCCCTCCAGTTGGGCCTACAAGCTGGTGAGATACTATTTGTCCTACTTTACAAATGAATTGACTGTGATCCAGAGATTGGGTGATTCTCTTGCTGTCACATAACTAATATATGGTAGATAGGGAATTCAGACCTAGGCTATTCTGGTTTTCTCCCCCTCCATGCATGTCAGAAACCACCTTTTTTTTTTTTTTAACCTGTGAGTTTATTATTTAATATATGTGGGCATCACCACATTTCTTAAGGACTCACTGGGGTCAAAGCACCATGATATAAGGAGACAGGGATTACCAACTCTAAGCCTTTGTCAAATATGACTGCCTACCCATTTTAAGCATTACAGAAGGCATTTGTTTAATTCTATCTCTTTTAATAATTATAAGCCCCCCCCCCAAAAAAAGTGTTTTTCTCCTGTTTTTTTTTACAGATGCATACAAACCTGAGGCCCAAGCTGGTTAAATTACTTGCATATAGCCCCTCAGGATCCAAAGCTAGTTCTGTTTATGTCTGTAGCTCCTGCAATGATAATTTCAAAGTTTCTATTACGTGACTAGAGAAAGGCCCTTAGAACACATCTAAGAAAAACCAAAACATCAACACCCTCACTTTAGAGAATCCTAAGTCACTTCTTAGTGAGCACTCTTATGCCTTACTCTGTTGTTTTACTTGTTGGGGTTTTCCTTAATTGCATATTAATTCCTTGTCCCTGCGGTATGAGAAATTTAAGGAGCAGGAAAGAGCTGTCTGGCTCAGGGGGACTGGGTTGTTATTTAGTCTGGCTGTTTCCTACCTTGCATGGCGATTGATTACCCTGACTATCGTGTGTTGACATATTTTGCTTGCTGTACTGATTATACATTGGGAGGACTAATTCTTTTATTGGGTTAGAGTTCAAAGGTGCTCATCTGTCAGCAAAAAGTCTCTCATTTCGTGGCATGCTCGGCCTCCTCTTATATCTGTCATTTTTATACTGTTCTCAGACGTTTTCCTCTTATTTCTGGTCCTAGTTCAATAGCAAAAATCTTGAAGGATTTTCCTTTGTAGTGGGCTATTTTGTACGGTTTTTGGAGACAGATTCTGCTCTTTGAAGATATGCAGACTATTGGCATTTCACAGACTCTGACTGAAGCAATGGAAATCACACCATATCCTGCTCTTTGATTTTAACAACTCTGTTGGTGCAGGTCTTTAAATCTTGGATTTTTCCCAAATATGGTCAATTTCTGAGACCAATAAATTGGTAAATCTCAACTTGGGTTTTGCTAGGCAGTGTCCTGGCGTTCTGGCTGGCCATCAGGAAATGGACTCCCATAAAGAAGAGTCCAGCGAATGGTGATTTGATTGCATAGAACAATATGAAAGCTCACCTAATGTCTGCATGTATTTTTCAGCATTTCTATAGAAATTATCATATAGGAATGTAAGTGTTTCCATAAGATTCAGATATGTATTGATATTTTTATATTTATTTCTTACCTTAATTTTTAACTGGAATCATAAGTAAATATCCTCCAAAGTCATTATTTTGTATTACATATAATGACATTTTTTTGCAATTTGTTTGGGGTTATTTGGGATATAAGTAGCATACCTTTCTTGATAAGATTGTCAATGTGTTAAGAATGCATTTTGTTGTAGCTTATATTTTAATTTCTACTTTTCCTGCATGCTGCATTTAAGAGTTGATCAAAATAATAAAAACAAGTGTTATAGTAATAATAGATTACAGAAATGATCTTTGTGAACTGGTGAGATAATCAATGACGACTAGCTTTTGCTCTAACTTTTCACAGTGTTATAACAAGTTAGTCTTCAAGTTTCATACAAAACGTAAGTAAACCCTGATTTAGAGAAGTAGCTGGAGCTGGCTCAATAAGCAACTAGGCCATCATCCAGAGGGGAATGAAGTGAAGCCAAGGAGTCTGCAGTCTTTTGTTAGAAAAGAGAAAAATGGGAGTTACTGTCAAATTGTACTGAATTTAGTTATCTTTTGATATTTGTGGTACTATACTAGTAAATGGTAGGAGGTGATGGGACTATTAGAATGAAGTTGAAATAGAATAGTTTGGGATCATTATGCCTGGGCCCATCATACCTGGCAGGTAGTAAGTATTCAGTAAAAGTAAAAATTTTACTACTTTTTTAATCTTCTCATTGACCCTATCTAAGCCAAATTCATAATATGAACTAAAAATGCTAACATCATCAGCCTTCAATGGCTTTTCCTGAATTTATATGCACATGGTACTATGTTTATTATGGATGTATAAAGCAAGTTATACAGATGTGACTCTTTCTAGGACTTTACTTCCACAATCACACAGAGATTGATGAATTCATAGAATGTGAGCTGGAAGGGACTCTGGGGGCTCTCTACATTACGTAATTTTATAGATGAGGAAGTAGATTCCCAGAGAGATGAAAAGACTTGTTCAGAGTTTCCCAGTTAATCAGTGGCAATGCCAGGAGTGGGATCTGAGTTCCTACAAGCTTAGTCTATTGTTATTATTTATCCACCTTTCTGTTTTAGAAAATAAAATTATGGGTGTGTATTCTAGGAGTTGTTCATCAGAAAAACTATTTCAAAATATTGTAGTCTTTAAAGATACACACCTAATTAGAAAAAGAAAAAAATATATAATTGTATGAGTAAACATGATTGCAAGATAGAAGTGTGGGTAGTAGTCCCAGCTTAATCCATAATCCACAATTTTCCACATTCCCTTTTCAATGACCTGATAAAGACCATTGGCATTTTCTTTTTTTTTTTGCAAAGTACTCTGTAAATACAACTTCAACTCTCTCTTTCTACCCTTGTCCAATCATATTTATTCCATAAACTTCTCTGATGGAGAAATTTTGGAGCCACCCCTGAGTAGTAGGACCAAACTTTTTCTAATGTATTTATGCAGATTCTGAGAGATTTCAAGAATTCAAGTGGCAGGATATTTGGGGGTGATAGTGAGGGGAAGGAGTTGGCCATGGGATCATAGCAAGCATTAAAGAGGACCAAAAGGTTGTATTCTTTCCTGCAAGTACACCAGCTATATTTCTAAATATGGCAGATTTGTAGGGTTTTATAGACATCTATGGTACTATTCATTTTTTCTATATTGATTTAGAGCACTCCAAGAGGCCAACAGCAGTTACCGAACCCTTGTTCTGCAAGGCCTACTGCACAAGTTGCAACTTTACATGGCAGAAAATGATCTGAATAAGTCAAAGACCCCCAACTCAGTTAAATTAAGTAGTGCTACACTTTTTTAAATAGCCTCCATTATTACAACATATAACATTGTATTGTGCATGTCCAGGTCTAGACATATTTATCTGGTATGAACAAATTCTATAATTATGCCTTTACCTTAAAGAATTATGTCTCTTAGAGACCCTTTGTGGTTTATGAGAGTGAGGGAGGGAGGGAGAGAGAGGGGGAGAGAGAAAGAGAATAGAGAAGAAACCCTTCGACCATATTGTCTAGCAGAGCAAGAGAACATGAGAAAAGCTGTGACCCCAAAGCGTCCATAAACAGTTATCTTCCCCTGGGAGAAGCTGGAGTGGCCATTCTACGGTGCTATAACCCTGGGTGTTGGTTAAAAATGTATTCAAGGCTAAATCATATCACTGAACAATGGGTATGGAGGCCCAGATCTGTGTGTCAAAGGGAGGAGGCCATATCAGGGCCAGGTTGCTTTATTTAGTGGGGTCTGTGTCAGGCAGACAAGGAGAATGGGAGGTTTCCTTGGAGGCTTTTGTAAAGCTCTGTGCTTCTTCTCGGGGCTCGATTAGAATAATCAGAGGCCTTGGGAAATTCACACGGTTTTGGTGGGGCTGCGATCCATCATCATCCATCATACTTGTGCCCTGGGTGACTGAGGAGCCAAATACCAGGCCGGCGGGGTGGCCAGAGCCCTTCTCTGCATGGAGCTCTCTGGTGTGCAGGGCAAGGCTCCAGGAAGCCTGGCAGAGGGAGGGGCAGAGGAGGCTGCAGGGGAACTAACTCCCAGATCAGCCTGCACTTGGGGGGGCTTTCTCTGCCAGCAGTCCCCACAGGCGACAGTCTATGAACAGGAAGTAACTACATAGTACTTTGAAAGATTTTTGGATTTCCTCAGCTTAGTTCAAGTTCTGCTAGGTTGGTGTGGAGTTTATTTCTATTTTATTGCTAGTTTGTGTTTGTTTGTTTGTAGGCTTTCACAGTTTTTTTTTAAAGAACTTTCTAGGTTGTTTGCTTCTATGTGCATTTGCATGTAGGAAGAATTGGGTTTTGTCATTTTAAATAAGGAAAGACTGTGTCATGGTGTGTGTGAGTAAGTCAGAGTGTGTGTGTAAATGTGTGTATGTGTATTTTGAGGGGAGACAACCATAAAACCTTCATTATATATTCCTATATTCTTAGCAACTTTTTTCAAACTTTTTTTTTAACCTAGGAAGAAATGTGGTTTGGGGTTATTTAAAAAAAATGTTTTGAAACTCCAGAATTAGGAGAATAGTGTCTAGTTCTATAGAAAAGCATTTATTGCAATATGATCTCAGAGCCAGTCTGTAGAGAGTCCTGTGTGAGATTGGATTGCTCAGTAATGACTAATTTGGCCTTTCAGTTCCCAAGCAAAGAACTTTGGCAGCCAAGTATGTAAATTTTCACCCATCTTCCATTTTGATTTTTCTCAGGAAACTACGGAAGGAGTCAAATCTAGGTGTATGTACACATTGTAATGAATCTCACAAATCCCAATTTGATTATGTTTACCAGTTAAGAAAACATACTTAATTTTGCCTTTTTTTTCTGCTTCAGAGAGTTAATGGACTTACTACCTCTCTAAAGCCTCCTATCCTCCAGAAAAACTTAAAAAAAAAGTCTGTGTCTTAATCATTCAGGCTTATGTAAATTAATATACTCTACTATTTTGTTTTTCTGTTACTTTATATTATTCTATTTACTTTAGATAAACATCCAGTGGCAAACACATGCCCTCCCTAAAAGGAGTTCATTGGTATTTTCTTTTGGATGGCGCAAATAAGTCCATAAAATAAATGTGATGTCTAGTTCATTCTTCGACCATTTATATTTCTTAAGTTGAAAATCCATAGCAGAATGCCTAGGAGTATATTGCAATTTGACAAGACTTGCTTTGTGTGCATATAAGAAAATATGACTTGTAAAAAGAGTAAATAGAAGAATGGATGTATGGGCACTGTGATGCTATTTTATTGGTATCTTTTGCACCCACTGCAATGAGACTCATGGAATGTTGGACCTAAATTAAAATAATCATAAATAATGTTAAACAATAATAAATAAAGTCCAACTCCTACCCTTTCCCTTTTTTCTTTTTCTCTCTCTTTTTTCCCCAAGAAGAAAATATACAAGAAAACAACACAAAACAGATCATCCACTTTGGGGCAAAGAGGCAGGTGGGCTGAGGGCAGTGTGGACTGAGCAGGCACCTCATACGCCCTGTGGATTGGGAGTTCTGGGGTTGGGGTAAGCAGGGAAGGGCACTGGATAGAGAAGATTGATTTGCAAGACTTTCTGCATATTCACTAATGGGTTTATTAGATTATCTTAATAATTTATATAAATTATATGCATTGGCATGAAACTTTTTCTCAAAGATCTCAAGTGGAGGGACATAGTTACATATAAATAAAGATTTTTAAAACTATATATTTTATTGATTTTTTTTTTACAGAGAGGAAGGGAGAGAGATAGAGAGTTAGAAACATCAATGAGAGAGAAACATCAGAGAGAAAAATCGATCAGCTGCCTCCTGCACACCCCCTACTGGGGATGTGCCTGCAACCAAGGTACATGCCCTTGACTGGAATCGAACCTGGGACTCTTCAGTCTGCAGGCCGACGCTCTATCCACTGAACCAAACCAGTTAGCGCCACATAAGTAAAATTTTAATAAATTCCTGTGAAAAGCACTGAGATAAGAGTTGCTTTGGGGCTTTTCCTGAGAAGAGCGAGGAAGGGGTTGTGTACCTGGTAAGCACTTCTTAAAGCCCAGCTCCTGAGCTAGGATTATCAATATATATTGAACAACTTCAAGTGTAGAAATTTAAGGGTGATTAACATGCAAAATTATATTTACTAATTTGAAGGAATGAGGCTTGTTATGGAATCAACATTCCTGAAGAGACTATCAGAAGTAGGGAAGACATCCTTGAATGCCTTACCTGGCACGTTTTCTACTTGTACCTGCATGGCTGACATTGTTTTCTCCTGTTCCTATGCTCATCTTTTGATCTTTATGGGGTCTTCCACCAAAAGAAAGGCCTCTTGGTTCTAAAGGGGCATCATTCTCCAGGGACCCAGAGTTCCCTTGTTGCCTCCTGACTGCCCAGGGCTCCTACTTCAGTGTTCAGTACCCCAGACTTTTTCTTCTCATCCCCTATATGTGTCCCAATCCCACAGTGGCAGACATTACTCATCATTGATAAACTAAGTCATGTCATAGAGTACATTGCTTCATCGAGGTTTATTTTATCCTATCCCACTCCCTCACTAAATCCTCTCAGTTTTACTTCCCAAATCTCTCTTATTCTTTGTCCTCCACTATCAGTGGTTTGTTGTTGTTGTTGTTTTAAGTCTTCAGTGTTTCTTTCATGGATTATTGAAATAGCCTCTGACAGGTTCATCAACCTTCCATGTCTTCTTTCCTAAATTTCTCCTGTTCATGGAGTCAGAATATTCATTATGAAACACAACTCTGGTCTTTCCATTCTGCTCCCTAAGATCCTTAACTAGCACCATATTTATTTTAGGAGGAAAAAAGCCAAACTCTAGAATATGGCATAGAGACTATTTGGCTCCTCACTACCTATTTCTTCACATCTGTATCTACCCTCTTTCCTACTATAAATCAGGCAGTTCTGAGACACGCTTAGTTTCAGGCACATACTAACCTGTTTCATACCTTTATACTTCTCAATATGCTCTTTATCTTCCTCGAAAGGTCTCTCTTCCCCTGTCTTTACCCTGGAAATTCCTTGGAAATCATCTTTATTTTTCAACACCCTTTTCAAGTGTCACCTTCTCTGTGCAACCTTTCCTAACCATTCTCACCCTCAGAATCCACTCCTTCCTCCTCTGCACTCTGTACATAATTTGTTGACTGTGGATACTATATTTTATTTCCATGACTTCCTTCTCTATTGGACTGTGTCTCTTTGAGGCCGGGAATGGGGCCAGACATTTGGCTTCTAGAGTGGAAACGCAGTGTGTGTGGCCCACAGCAAATGTCAAAATGCATATAGAAAGGAGCAGACTATCAATGGTCATGGATACTCTTGAAGATGATTTTGCTTTAATCCAAAGGAATGATGCTAAATTGGGGGGAATTTCAGGTATGAAAACAAGTTGGGTCAGAGATATATTTTGGGGGGTGGGGGACCCAGCTTATGGCAGGCCTGGGTCTACGGGAGCTGAGGGGAGGGAATGCACGTGCATCACGTGTTGTCTGGGGTTTGGCAGAGTGGAGACACCAGTGCTGATGGTGCCCAGATCCCCACACTTAACAGCAGACCCCATAGGTTATTAAAGCTGAGAGCCTATCTGGGAAGATTAGCTGGAGGAAGTGCTTTAACCACGGAGCAAACAGGCAGTCACTTGATTAGTGCCTCAGACGTGCCATGGCACCGTGGTGTTGGGTTTCCATCTGAACCATTACTGGGATATTTGAGATCTGGAGCTTCGGTTCTAGCCTGACCTTGCATTTGATTTCTGAGTCCATGTGTCAGAAATGGGCCTTGCTCACTCCTCTCAGACTGTGTTTTCCAGCAGTGAGTTTTGTGTCCTTTGTTTTTGGACATTTGAAAGGGATGCTGAGAATGAACCCATATGGTGTTTGTTTAGATGGGGAATCCTAAATAGCTTCTTGTACTGGGAGAACACAGTAGCAAATATATCTTACAGTAATGTGTTTTAAATCAAAAGGGCTCCATATTTCCCCCTGTGTTTGAATGTGACATTCCTGATCATTCCAGACCCACCTGTCTGAGAACACAGGAATCAAAAACAGGAGTCACTCTCAAATTTCACCTCTATTTAATCCATCACAGAAACATACTGGCTTTTCACTGTATATATATAAAAAAACACACCAGGACATTTAAACAAAGTGACACAGATCATCAGCAGATCAACTGGGAATGACGGCTCAATCAAACAAATGTATGTTGAGAATTTCCACAAGGCAGCCCTTCAGCAGCCAAGCCAAATTTGTTTAGTATACATGAATTAGCTGTTTAGAAACATTCGCTATGCTGCATGCCAGATGATGACTTTTCTGGGTAAATATCCATTTAGCAGCATATACCCATCCATGAAAGTGTTGGCGTGATTTTGATCTATTCTCTTGGACTCCTGAAATTATGACTTCATTCCCCTGGCAGCCAAGTAACAAACCCACACATGCACCATTTAGGCTAAAATAAAGGGGAGGGGAAGCCATACACTTATTTCAAAATGTAATATAACCACCCAAAAGGTAGGAGAGACTCTGTAAAATTGACAGCCCATTTCACTTTTCTGACAAGCAATAAAGCAAGCATCATTAAAATGGATGTCAAATTACAGGGCAGGGAAGCAGCAGGGAAAATACCTACCTTGTTCTTGGTGTTTGAAATAGCATGGGCCTATTTATCCTACCTCAGTCTAAACTTGGAGGAATTCCTTTTTGGGTTAGGGGGTTGGAGGCTCATTTGTGAAATTGGAATTTCAGAATCAGATCCCAACCAAGTAAGAACATTTGAATTCTTTGGGGTAGGGCGTTTAAAAAATGTGTCATTATTTCTTGTATTTAAGCAATTATTTTCTTTTTAACAGTGTCACTTTAAGAATGGAAAACTCTGTTGAGCACAATCATTAAGCCAAGAACAAAAGAGTTAAAGTGTTTATAAAAACTCAGAAACAAATACCAAAACTTGCCGGTAGAATTTTCTAACTCTGTGCTTAACTCTCATCAGCTATTGTGAAATCCACCTTGTGTTGTGCATGGTTCAGCTCAGTGTTCTAGTTGATCAACCAAAAGCCTCTCTTTCTGATTCTATTCAACTCGGAAATCCTCAGTTTGGGGGACATTTTCAAACAGAAAGCTTGAGGATTCCAGTTTTGGACTGAGGGGGTAATTATCTGAAATTTGTCAGGAGAGATTATTGTTTCCAAGCTTTAACCACCTCTAGAAGAGCACTTGGCAACAAACATTTGCTTGAGCAAGTTTTCTGAATGGTCAATCATTTAGAAACCCCCCAGAAAATGTTTCTTTTCCAGTAGTGGCAATGACTTTTGTGGATAACTGCTTCTTTTGAAACCTGTTTAAGATTCAGAGCTGGGTGAGCTACCAAGTGCAGCTTTCAAAAATGAAACTCCTCATAAAGAGCATTTTTAAAAGTTGATTCCATTTGAATTTGAGCATCTACTATATTCATAGCACTGCAGGGAGGATTTAAAGATCATTGAGACATAACCCTTGCCCTCAAGTAGCTGAAAATCAAAATGGGAAAATGCACGTGAAAACAATGAACTATAACAGCACCATGTAAAGACAGAAGGATATGTTTTGAGGTACATTTTATATTCTCTGGTATCTACAGAGGAAGGGGTTCACTGTGGTTGGGGAGGTAATGAACATGGAAAGTGGGAACCCTTCGCAGATGAGATTGCAGCTGAACTGGATATGAAAGAGTTTCAATGTATAAATCTTAAAGGCTGCCTCTTCCATGAGGCCATCCCTATCTAAAGTTGTTACCTACACATTTCAAACTGTTTTATTTTATTCTGAGCGCCCAAAACTATCTTATTCTCCATCTATGTGTTGGTTTCCTATCTCCCTCTTCCCAACAGCTATAAGGTTCATTCAAGCAGGGGCATTGTGATCCTAGGTCACTGTCCCATCTCTAGGTCTCAGAACAAGGGAAGGGCTTTCTAGATCAGAAGGCTGTCAAGGAAACAATACAGAGAGAACCCAAGTTCCACAGGATATTCATGGACAAAGAATACATTATTGTGGCTAGATTGTAGGATGCCTTAAAGACATAAGATGGCCAAATTGATTATGACCAATCACAAAAGGACTTTCTGAGGTCTTCAGAAAGCTGTGACCCATTTTTGAGAGGAAGATTGATAAGCTCTAATCCTCCCAAGTCTTTCTAAAATGCGTGTCGATTTTGACAACCCAGGATAAAACTTTCTTGGGGGAATGGTACACCTCTAGCAGCATGCATGCAGCCATGAGCGCAGTTGTGTGATATCTTCTTCCATCCCTTTATCCAAAGCTTAAAAATGGGATGCATGGCATTGTTCTATTATTGATATTAATGTGCCCCCTAGTGTGGATACTCGGGTGCCGGTTTTAAATCCCCAGAGAAAACATTAATGTACGTGTACATGGGCCTTTAGTGGCTTGAGTTTGGGGCTGAATCATCCTGGGGCAAGTGGAGATCTGTTGTAAACAAAAGACTTTGTTTAAATATGAATAAAGAAGAGAACAATAACCTGCCATGCTACCATTTGCTCCAACAATGACAAATTTTATATAGTCCCAAGACTACTACTTATCAAAGCAGTTTCCCGATATTGGGATGAACCAGAAGCTCAAGGCACCGATTGGTCGCTCTTTGCTCGCAGCTCACTAGGAGCACATAGCCACTCCAAAATCCACAGCCTGGAAAGAAGATGAAAAGAGTCTGGAAACAAAGGCTGGAAGGTTAGGCTGGCAACTGCCTTACATTGCATTGCAGCAAATACATCAACTAATATTCATAAATGCCTAGTCATGATCTGGTAAGAGCATGGAATGAACGGCACATGACAATTCAATTTTCTGTCTCCAAAGGAACCCTGGCTAACTTACTCCCTTTTGCATAATAAAGCTTTGAGGGAACTCTAGGTGGGTTTGCCTGTCTCCCTCCCTACTGAACTTCTTCAAACACTTGTATATGTTATCAAGGTAGTGTAAGTGGGTACAGCCTGGGAGTACCCGTCTTATCTCCATCCATCAGCCTAGGAGGTGTTTTGGAGATTCACCGACTACACCACAGTAATGGAAGGGCAGCTAGAAAGTTCTTCGTGTCCTCTGTCTGCCAGGTGTTTTGAGGCACACCCTCTTTCGAAGCAATGGAATGGGATGTTTGTTGGGGGGTGGGGGGGGTGGTGATTAAACTGCTCTATCCAAGAGATAAAGAGATAAATGAATCCCAAGATTTTTTTTTTTCCTTCTCCTTCCAATCTTGGGCTGAAATCATGGAAAAAACTGATCATTTCCCATCATAAAATACTACTTATTGTTCATTGGCCAATAATGTCTCTTTCAAATATAAACCTTCCTCTAACCTTATTAAGTCCAGGCTATTTCCTGCATCATCATAGAAATCTTGGCAGGGGAGCATTCTGGAATGAGCTCATCTTTTTATACCATGTCAGTGATCACATTGATCTTTCTTTACATTTGGTTTCAACAAGTGTTTATTGAGAGATTTATTGACAGGGGAGGGGTAGAGAATGAATGGTTTGTGAACCATTTCATCACCTTTTGTTGTACCTGAAAGACACTGACCTTTAAGAGCTGTCACCCAAGACCTAGAGGCCTGAGAACCTTTTTTAATAATAATGATAATGGCATTTGTATTTTCCTCTAAAGTTTACAAAAGGTGCTCAAATGCTTTATTTCTTCTGATACTCATTACAGTTTTATGTCAAAAGTACTTTAAAAAACAGTGTTGTCTAATAGAAATAGAAATGTGAGCCATTAATATAAATTTTATATTTTCTCATAGCCAATTAAAGAGGTAAAAAGAAACAGGTAGAATTAATTGTACTAACATATTTTACTTAACTCATTATATTCAAAATTTATCATTTCAGTAGATAATCAATATAAAAATTAGTGTGTATTTTACAATTTTTTGTGCCAAGTTTTAAAAATTAGGTGTATAATTTTAAACTTACAGCATCTCTCAATTTGAAGTAAGCACATTTCAAATGCTCAATTGCCTCATGTGTCTAGTGGCTACCATGTTGGGCAAAAATCATAAAGAAAGAAAGAAACTGAGGCTCAAAGAGATTAAGGGGCTTTCTAGGCTCACATAACTAGTTAGGTATAGTGTTTTGGTTTAAACAGAAATTGGTTTGGGTCTGCAGTTTGCACATTATCTGACTTAACTATATTCAAATAAATGTGTGAATTGATTTGGGGGTTGAGATTGTAGAACAAAAAGGTGGAGATGTTATGAAGGATGATTTTATCATACATATATGCAGGCAGTCCTCAGGTTACATCGGACTTGACGTACGTCATTTCGTGGTTATGTTGCCATCTCCCATTTATTTATAAAAAAATTCCGTTATTTCGACGTATGTGCATATGTGCTTTATGTTTTTTATTATTTATTTACCACAAGTAAAGGTCAGGAATTGTTATCTTTCTTTTAAATTTTTTTTTACTGTTTCATTTAATTACTGCTGTGTATGTGCTCCACGTGAGTGACGTAGGTGCTTATGTAGGGGGGTAGCAGTGAAAATTGAGTTACGTCGTGCCATAGGAACGGATCTCTGATGTAACCCGAGGACCTACTGTGTGTGTGTGTATATATATGGATTCTTTTTTTTTTTCCTTTTTTTAAAATTAATTTATTTTTATTTTTTAAATAAATCTTTATTGTTCAGATTATTACAGGTGTTCCTCTATTTTTTCCCCATAGCTCCCCTCCACCTGATTCCCCACCCTACCCCATGCCCTTACCCCCCGCCACTGTCTTCATCCATAGGAATAAGATTTTTGTCCAATCTCTTCCCGCACCCCTCACACCTGCTTCCCCTGAGAATCGTCAGTCCACTCCCTTTCTATGTCCCTGATTCTATTATATTCACCAGTCCATTCTGTTCTTCAGATTTTTTATTCACTTGATTTTTAGATTCACTTGTTGGTAGGTATGTATTTGATGTCATTTTGTTGTTCATAATTTTTATCTTTACCTTTTTCTTCTTCTTCCTCTTCTTAAAGGATACCCTTCAGCATTTCATGTAATCCTGGTTTGGTGGTGATGAACTCCTTTAGCTTTTTCTTGTCTGTGAAGCTCTTTATCTGACCTTCAACTCTGAATGATAGCTTTGCCAGGTAGAGTAATCTTGGTTGTAGGTTCTTGTTGTTCATCACTTTGAATATTTCTTGCCACTCCCTTCTGGCCTGCATAGTTTCTGTTGAGAAATCAGCTGACAGTCGTATGGGTACTCCCTTGTAGGTAATTAACTGTTTTTCTCTTGCTGCTTTTAAGATTCTCTCTTTGTCTTTTGCCCTTGGCATTTTAATTATGATGTGTCTTGGTGTGGTCCTCTTTGGATTCCTCTTGTATGGGGTTCTGTGCGCTTCCTGGACTTGTACGTCTATTTCTTTCACCAGGTAGGGAAAGTTTTCTGTCATTATTTCTTTTAATAGGTTTTCAATATTTTGCTCTCTCCCTTCTTCTGGCACCCCAAAAATTCGGATGTTGGTTCGCTTAAAGTTGTCCCAGAGGCTCCTTACACTATCTTCATATTTTTGGATTCTTTTTTCTTTTTGTTTTTCTGGTTGGATGTTTTTTGTTTCCACATGTTTCAGATCTTTGCTTTGATTCTTGGGGTACGTTGATCTACAGTTGAGTTTCTGTATATTCTTTATTTCAGACAGTGTATGCTTCATTTCTGACTGATCCTTTTCCATTTTTTTGGCATTCTCATTAAGCTCCTTGAAGGTCTCATCAAGTTTCTCAGCGGTTTTAAGAAGATTCTTGAGTAACCTTATAAATGTGGTTCTGAACTCTATGTCATCCAGTAGTTTGCTTTCCTCCGTTTCTTTCATTCGTGACATGTTTCTTTGTCTCCGCATTTTGGCTGCTTCCCTGTGTTGATGGAGTAGCTTTGTGTGGTAGGTGACCTATAGGGGGCAGTAGCTCAGCCTCCCCAATCACCTGATGTGGATGCTCTTGGTACACCCCTTTGTGGGCTGAGTGCAAAGACTTGGTGCAGTTAAGCCTTAATTGCTGTTGGTATACTGGGAGGAATTGACCTCCAGGCCAATTAGCTGTGAGCACTCACTGTGTCTATAATGGAAGAACTGCTGCACTGAAGACACACTTATGGGGCAGGACTTGTTTCAGTGGGGCTTTGGTGCTCACTGAGTCTGCCTCTTGAATGTGTCACTTATGGATGTGAGGAGTTGAAATCTGGTGTCTCACTCTGACCACTAGGTACACTGGCTTCTGGATCTCCAATGGGGTGCAGGTCAGCTACTGTCTGAGGCCATCCAGCAGGAGCTACAGTGAGAGCTACAGTTTTCTCCTCTTTGCTTGGGGTTTGGAGGTTTTGGAGCTGTCTGACCCCTGACCCGGGCTGCAAGTTTGCTAGGTTAAGCTGCAATAGGGCAGGGCTTTCTTATGCTGAATACGCTGCTTGGAGCTTGGGTGCGGTTGTAGGTTGTGCAGGGCGGGGTCTCAGGGTGTCACTAGGCTAGGGCGTGGCAAACAGCAATGGCTGCTAGTTAGCCGGCTCTGTGTCCCCGACCGCATCCCGGAGTCCCGTGCCCCAGTGCCATAAACAATTATTCCCGCGCGCAGCTCTGCAAGCAAGCCACCCTCACTGGTAGACAGTCCAGCTTCTCTCCGTAGGAGTTTGGGTCCCCCGCGTCTCCCCAGAAACAGGATTTCAGAGTAGTCGGGGGCTTGTCTCCCTTTGGGTTGAAAAAAGCAACGCCCGCCGCCAGCCGGGATCACGCGCCTCCGTACCTCAGCTTTTCAGTGCTCGTGCACGTCTCAATGCTCTTTTCTCTTTCCTTCTAGTTGTAGAACTTCCACTCAGCCAGCTTTCCCGTGGTTCTGGGTGATAGACGTTTTGTCTTTTAGTTGAATTTTTGAAATTGTTGCTCGAGGCAGCAGTTTAGGTGTTTACCTACGCCGCCATCTTGAATTCTCCCTATATATGGATTCTTTATTGCTAGTTCTACAAATGCCACAGACTTTGTATCTTTTAAAAGAAGCTCCATATGAGATTTGGATGCACAGCCTGGTTTGGGATAGCTGCTCTAGTCTCTGGATTCCTTTAAGGCTCACCTGCATTTATCCATTCCTATATTTATTTATTAGTTTAATAAGTATTTATTGAACATACACTCTATGCCAGACTCTACACTGATTGCTGAGGATGCAGCTGGCAGAGTCCCTACCCTCATGAAGCTCACATTGTACAAAATATGGCTGGTTCATAGCAGGCGCTGTAGTAAATGCTGGTGGAATTAAATTTAGTTGGCCATAATTAATATCAATTTACCAATCACCCTTCCTGGAGGATTCAGTAAAAATCTTGAGAAAAGGAAAAAAATATGAGCTTCCCATTTAAAGATTTTTTTGTCTGTCTATTTTCATTCCTCTTATAACAAATATATTTGAAGAGGGTAAAATATGAGGAGGACATGGTGGAAACTCTGATTTGATGCCATTTGGTTAAATTCATCTATTAGCACATTGAGTATTTGGAGTGTGTGTGTGTGTGTGTGTGTGTGTGTGTGTGTGTGAGAGTGTGTGTATGCATGTGTGCACAAGCATGTTTATATTCATCTTGTACTTTTCCTTCCTTAAGCGGGGCATTTTTACTGTATCCTCAAACAGACTGAAGGCACAATATACGTGATGCCATTGGCACATTTATGTTAAAATTTCTCAAGTTAGAGAAGGAAAGGGAGATACCACTCATTACCTCCAGTACAATTGGCTTGCTTTGGCCTGATGTTTTCAAGTCAACACACTGAATTATTATTACAATCTAGAAACTTTTCTGGATTCTGCAGTAAACAGACACCCGTGCTCCCTGCCCTCATCACTTTATAGTCAGTGATGTTCTGGTAGAGGTATACTTTAATAAGCTTTGCCACGGAGCTCACTTGAATTTGGGGTGTGCCATCACATGACCCTTTTATGACTCACCACATATTTATACAAGTTTTTGTTCACTTGTTTCACGTGTGTGTTTTGACTTGAGGTATATAACACTGTTTCTTGGCAGAATTTTTAATGCACTTCTTTTCCACTAGAAGAAAGAGTCTGCTCAGCTGGTTTTTCTTCAGCCAAGTGTTTTCATTTGACACTTTAAGCTAGCTAAACTTTTAAGAAAAATGCAGATTTACCCTACTGTTTGAAATGGCGTAGAGATCCAGGAGCGTTAATTTAAAAATTCATAAATCCTTTGTACTATACAAATTAATGACCTGTAACATTTTTTCCAGGTGACTTATTTTGATGTAACTATGTCCAAATAAATGTGTTTATTTTGGAGCCCTCAATGCTACCGAAAACTGACATGTTAAGCATCTCCCATGGCTCATAATATGTACAAGGGATGTGGACCACCCTCTGTTTTCTCATTATGCCAAATAATGGAAAGTGGAAATCACTCTAATCCTTTCTTCTGTGTCTGTTCTACCTCTGCAAATATGATAAACTCAATCCAATTAAAAGTCATTACCTCGCCAAGGCTCAGCCGCAGTCTATAACCTTTTGTTTCACAATCCTTTCGATTACCTGTCTTCATCACAAGTAGAATTTCTAGCCATCTTCCCCTTCAGTTTTCTCTTAAAGAAGAATATCACTTTTACTGTTGAATATTGTAGTCTCGTTTTCTGTACCATTCACTTGACTGTATGCAATGGAGCTTTATATTATTCAAGTTCATGCTTCCTGGGCGCTTATCTCTCTGTCTGGATTGTAAGTCCTTTGAAATCAGCAATTTCACTTTATTCTTCTTAGTGACCCCCCATGGTGCATTGCATATAAAAGTCTTGCTAAGATTTAATAGTGATGATGCATATTAAAAAGTTGAATGAAGTAAATCTATTAATATAACAACAATGGCAGCAAAACAACAAAAGCAACAACAACACAAAGTCACGATATATTATTGAGTCACGATGTAATTATTCCAGACTTCAAATATCTCTCCTACCCCACTGATTTTCTTTACATTATATACTTTTGATAGAATTAAAACATTTCCATTTTTTTCCTCTCAAGCAGTCATATTTTACATAGGTTTACATATATTGATCCACAATATAATTGAATCAGCAAGCATCTTAGATGTTTAGGTTAGTAAACTGATAATTTTCTGGCTTCTTTAGCTTTGAGATTCTACAGTGTTATGAAAAATGGGTATTTCAATCAATTATCTTAAAGTTTTAGCAACATGATACCAAAAGATTTTACTTAACTAACATATCTATAACCTATTAAAACAAGCAGTTTGTTTAAAAAGATTTATTGAAAAAAATCCATAAAATGATCAGCAAAAACACAAAACAAAATCACTGAGATTTTGTTTATTATAAAGCATAATATCTGGGTTTAAATGACTCATTCTATATAATGTTGATAAAACTGGGCAGCAATATATTTTATGCACATACTACTAAATGAAGTTACAAATATTTGGGTTTTTGGCATTTCTTTTTACAAAGCACCTTGTTGAATAAATAGCTCATTTTTTTTAGATTCTTTTTTCACTGTGTAAATACAGTTATTGAAATTTGCTTTGCTACTTTGGCTTTTGGTTACATTACTTTGACTACCAGAGGCACATATAGATATTATCTGGGAAAGGACCATTATTTTTTTGAAAAGTGTGGGATATCAGAAATCAGTAGTACTACCATTTCTTCCGATGACTCTTGCTTTAGATGGGGAGGTTCCAGAATGATCTGGCCAGTCTTCCCTCTGAATACAGCACTGTTCTGAGGTCAACCAGAACTATCTCTGTTTGTTTGGCACAACTTTGCATTCAAACTGGAAGGAAGATAGATGTTGTGGTTTGGGTCCGGTTGATGAGATTCATTGGCATCATGGCAACCCTACCTGCTTTACAGTAGAACTTTCAGTTTTTGTCACTGAAATAGACCATGCAGAAATGCATTCTTACTAGTTACATGAAAGGGAAGCCATCCACTTCTCCATGCAGTTTGCTCCTGGCTTATTTTGTAATGGAAACGTGGGCAATGTGATTTTAGAATCTGCTGGTTTTAGAAGCAGTGGGAGTAAATCATCCCTGTTTTGATGCTCATATTACTATGAAGAATTTGGGGATACTCAGGAATAAATGTGAACTACAAATGCATTTACATCAAGAATTGAAATCAGTTTTACTTAATTTAGCACATATTTAGATTTTGTTAATCTAAGGCTAGGGGTTTCTATAATATTGGCATGCCCAATTGCAGGTATTTATACCCAACTCTCAACAGTTTTCACTTTTTCTAAACTCATCCTAGAACTTATTTTATTGCATTGCCATGTACTGTTACCATAACTATCTTCACTACTCGACTCTAAGCCATGTGAGGCAGGAAATTCCTCTTATTTACGTCTATGTCTAGCCTTAGCAATTTGTACAGTTCCATGTACAACATGGCACCAGATAAATGTTTTGGAATGGGTAACTGAATAGGTCTGAGAAGTAGCATCTTTGGCAAAGACTATAGCCCTGACATTTGTCATCTAATTCCCCTTTTAGTGCTATCAGAAACTACACTTTTGTAGTATATCCACAAAATTTGAATTGAAATGTGCAGTTGAAGCCTTCACACAAAACCAGTAAAGTCTGGGACATCTGTTTAATCCTTTACTTTTCATAGTATGGAGCCCACCAAAGATTTGGAAAGTCAAGAGTATATTTATTCCCCAGAGGAAACTTTATCAAGCAGTGCACAAGTTTACTGGCACTAGCTGGTGATATAATGGGTAGTTTAAATCCTGCTAACTGCAAATAATTTTTCAACAGTGTTTATGATTGTGGTAGAGTTTAGTGAGGCAGAAGTACAGATAACATAAATATTTTGACAAAAGCTGATTGTATTGGAGTCATCAATAAATTAGACCCAGTTTGTAAATAAATTTAGTTTTTGCCAGCAAACATTTATAATCCTCTCTTGCTGCAAACGATAGTAATTTATGGAGAAGAGGCTCTGAATGCCTTTCTTTAAAAGTCAGTTCTCATTAGGGGGCAGTGCCTGGTGCCCGTCAAGTGTCTTAGACTGTGTGACTCAATTAGACATGAAGGATACTGTACAGAGCACCCAATGCTACTAGTTATTGTACATGTTGATAATGACAATTTCCAGAGACCATGCATAGTTTGGTAGTCTATGAAGTTGTCATAGTATATCATTCCCTTAAATACCTAGCTTGTGTTACCACTTAGCAATGTTGAAATTACCCCGTTTTAAATCATAAGTGCTATTTAGTGTATGTATACACATATGCATAGCACATCTGTTCATATTTTTCTAAAAACATTTTTTATCAAAGTGTATAATGTTTTCTCAAAAATTTAAAAACACACACACACCTTCCTTTTATGTTTTTCAATGACATTCCTTCTATCCCCATGGTTTTGAATGATTTTATGTTTACTATGATGTAGTGTTGGGAAACTCAATATGAGGGTCTTTAGAGCTTGGAATGGGAGCAGAAAATTGCACTCTTTGGAACCATCTAAATTTATTTTACACTAAAGATACTGTATTTGCAATGGAGCCAGAGTCTGTGCTGACATTAAACAAATCAAGGAACTTTTTTCACAGAATGACTTGAAGATCAGAAGTCACTGTTTCTATTACCATGCCTTGTAGAGAACAAGGACCATTGTTCACTTTCAAATAAAATCTAATTTTGAGACTAGTAAAAATTTTTTGCACACTCTCTGGTCCTTCTCAAAGCAAGAGTGTGGTTAGGTTAGTGTTCTATTGCTTGTTCACATTCCATTTTATCAGCAAGCCATTGCTACAACTCCCTCTTTCGCCAGACATGCATAATTATTTTCTTTTCTTTATGGAGGACTCTGGCTATAAGAAAGCTCTTCTGTTTTGTAGCAGTGAGAAAAGGCCTGCATCAAGTCCGCTGTGAGAACGCGTTTGAACTTACATTTACACTGTTACTCAGTTCTCCCGCACGCCTATCTTTGTTTACTACATGATAGAAAGTAGAGCAGAAATCTCATTTACTTTTTGATCTTCACCTTTTGGGGGTTGTTTTGAACATTTTCACCCTGTTAATATTAGAATTCAGCTTCCTTGCTACAAAACACACTTTCCCCCTCTCCTTCCTTTAACGTGTAGCTTTTGAGTTTTGGTCTGTCCTTCGGAGGCAGGAAGGATCTCTGCCAAAAGCCACCAAGCCACACTTAGGTAATTACAATAAACAAGCTGGGGCTCTCATTTCACGTGCAGAGCCGAAGGAAGCAGAGCTGTGGTCAGAGGGATCCCGGTGGCTCCTCCATTAGCAGTGGCACATTAATGCGCCCTCATGCTCCCCTCCCCCCTGTAAACACTTATTTGTAAGGAAGCAAATCAGGTCACTCTTTAGCATGTGAAGAGCTGCAGGTTCTTCTGAAACCACCATCAACAACATAAACAAATTAGAGGTAGTAAACCACACATTCTGCCCACACGTAAACCACAGTCCTCACCAGAGGGCAGTCTACTTAATGTGAGAATAACAGCCCAGTTTTATAAGCCTCTACTGGGAATAAATTCCAGTTTCACTGGTTAGAGCAAAGTTAGGCAGCCAGAGTATAGTCTCTCCTAGGTTACACGTTGGGAGAGATCAAACCGATCTCTGTGTCTTTCCAGGAAATACATTTTATAAGTTTTTGACACACTGAACCTTGACCATCCTTTGGATTTCATTGCATAGAACTGGGATTACTTGAGTGGAGTGGACTTGGGGCTGAACTTGACCATGTGCTTATTTTATGGATAGGGAAACAGGGACTCTCAAACTCTGACTCTAAAGGTTACTCTGGGCACTGGAGGCATATTATTGGATCCAGACGGCTAGGCCAGGGCTTATGCCGCTCCTGCTGGACCCAAATGCAAGTGGCATGGTTTACAATCTCCATCTTGACCCATATGGGAGCTGTAAAATATTCTCTATACCTTCCTGATGCTGACACGGCTTCCTTTCCTGACAATGGTTAGTCCTCAACTAATGTGTCCAGCCCTAAACTAATGTGTTCCGTCATCAGTAAATTCCTGCCTGTGATAGTCTTTTCTTAAATACCTGTTTAAACAGTAATTTAGATAAGAGTGTCCCATTTGTGTGCAACAGGAAATGCCTGCCTTCTTTTAGATACGCTGGCAAATAATTACTGTAGATACGGTTTGAATACTGAAAGGCTGTACTCTGGTCATTTCAGACTGCCTGAGGAGTCACCACCCAGTCTGCTGCAGCATAATCCCAGGGCATTTCTATTTTACTCTAAATAAAACTGAAGGAAAATCACTTTGGGGAAATAAAAAGCTTATGAGAAAAGCCATCAGGTCAAAGGGTGCCAAAAGTCTCTTAAAAATGTGTATTACTAACAGAAAGTCAAGGCACGTAGTCATAATGTAAAAGAAACACTATTTGATAGATGATAAGTCTGTTCTTACCTGGTCACTCCAGTGGGTATTGGTGATCATGGCTCCCTAACAACAGAATAAGCCAAACATTAACCAGGTCATGTTTTTCTTTGGAGTAGTACTCATAGAGATTTAACGCCCTTATTTTAGCTGTTTTAGATTCTGTAAGTAGATACCAAAGGGCTTTACCAGTACTTTAACTATGAATTTTCTGGAAATTTACTTCCATAACCATTTTTAAAAAAGCTTAGTTCCATCTCTGTAGAAGAACTTTTGCAAGTGGTCAAAAGCATTTCAGAATAGCTTAGAAGCCACCAGTTTAAGTCCCAAACCATATTTGTTTAGTGAAATGTCTGTGAAATCCCTAAGAGGGTGGAGAAACTCTTAACCAGATTTAAAAGCCACAGAACAAGCAAGAAATATGCCACATCCTAGGAGAAAGACAAATGTTTGCTCTTTGGTTTGGTCCCTTACTTTCAGTTCATGTGATAGTCTTTGCTATCTCCCTTGTTTGTCTCTCCACGCTCTTCCGTACATTTTAGGGCTCCTTGACAACCCATAAATGAAATGCTTTTGGGAGGTCCTGGGAGGAAAAGTTCCATAAGGAAGAGGTGGAATAGCATGGTATCAGGAAGTAGCAAATACTAGAGATGCAAGGAAGCTTAAAAGGTCATTAAAAAAAATTCCATGTGCCAAGCCATGTTGATAGACTAGTCCACAAAAATAATGGTCTCTAGAGACAGAAGTCTATAAATGCAGTGTTGTGTCAAAAGATCCACGGAGGTCTGTTTTCTTCTCACCTCTCTCTGGAGGCAGCACTTTCTGAAGACCATGTCCGTCAGCAGCTTCTCATTTTCATAGATGCCTCTGTTGTATAAGCCTCTGGACCCTTATGACAGTCCTTCAAATCTACTTGAAGTTGGTCTTCTGGAAGTTCATTTTGCTTACTTTTACGAGTTTCCTTTCTTCCTTTCTTTGGGATCGTAAACGTCATTATCTTGGGGCCATTCTCACAGAATATTCTGCTGGCCAGTTCAGAGCCTCCTTCTTTGTTCTGTTGGTGTGTCTGGCATGACGGGCTCCACCCTTTCCCCCAGCCCAGTGTGCGTTTATTGGCTTTATTGCTGGTGCGCAGAGCTGGTTCCTGAGGTCCTCTGCCTTCTCACAAACAGGCTGCTGTAACCGCTCTGGAATTGTCCTAACAAGGGAAGAAGAGCACGTCCGGTTTGAATTTGGGAAGGAAATTGATGTCTTCCCCCGCCCTTCCCTGCCCCATCATTAGCAGGCATCGACTCATGGACTCGTGTTCATGTGCTCACGTCCTCCCAGGAGGTCCCTGGTGGGGCTTGAGGTTTGGCAGCTCCTCCTCTCCTCCTGGAGCTGGGCACGCATCCTCAGCTCTCAGCCACGTGTAATCCTTCCTGTCTGCTTGCAAGTTGGGCACAAAGTACTGGCGCTTGGGCCCACCCTATTCTTTAGTAGCAATTAACCTTTACTACAGAGCTTCCTTTGAAGTTTGCTCATGTTTTTATTACAAAACTGCAATGAGGAACATAATGGGGGGAAATGTCTAAATTTCTGAGTTACCTAATCTGTTCAATTCCCTAGCTGGTCTCCTCCTGGCAGTTGTTTCTTGTAGTTATGATCTCAACCAGTCTGCCTGAGATCTCAAACCATGTTTCTGTCTCAGCCTATTTTTAAGATTAGTGAGCTATTACACACACACACACACACACACACACACACACACACAGCAAATGCACAGTGTGTGTGCACTGGGAGGATGTTTTATATGCATATGTGTATACAGCTGAGTATAAAGAACAGATTTCTTGCTTAGTGCCTACAGAAACCAGCCTTGCTTGATTGCCACACTACCCATCGATGCTTTTAATATTAGTATTAAACTCTGTTTAGTAGTTAAATATTTTCTGTCAATGAACTAATGTGAAGAGTAGAAAGAAAAATATTTATGTTAGTACCATTAATGATAATGCTGAGTGATAAGTATGATGACGGGTACTGAATTGCTATTAAGGGTGAAACTCAGGATTTTGAATGGCATCTGCCCAGAAGATTTGCAGTTAAACTAGGCAGAGAAGCCAAGTGAAACAAATGGTGAGTTATATAAAACCCACAAAAAGAGAAGGCATTTTAGGCCAGCCTTGCAAATAAGAACCAAAGAATTACGAGTGAAATGGCTTTTTTTCTCCTAGCTTGCTGCTCACAGGAGCTCAAATAAATGAAATCATTTTTCTCTGCTTTTCACTCAGCAGTAAATCATTATAGATCCAAGGTTGGTAGAAAAGCAACTGTGGAACTCAAAGAAAATATGAGAATCTTCTTTTTTCCCCTCTTAGGATAGGTAAGGACTTTCTAAGAGGAAAATCACAAAGGAAAAATACGGTTTATTCCATAAAAATTAAACATTTTATACAACAAAAACCTCATTAAAAAACCAAATGATAAATGATTTACTATAGAAAGTAGCAAAAATTATATCAAAAGGTTAATTTTTATTATTATTAATATAACAGACGAATAAAAGCCCAATTAAAAATGGACAAAAACAACAAATAATTTGCAAAAGAAGAAATATGAATAAAAAAATTTAGTCTCATTAACCACTGAGATGTGAATTAAAGCAAGAATATGTATAATCTTTTCCATTGTGTCAGTAAATTTTCAAAACAAGACATAATAATAAATGCCAATGTAGCTGGTAGGAGTATAAGTTGGTATACACCCCCAAAAAGCAATCTGTTAATATCCAATGAGCTTTCATATAGGAATCTAAACCTAAGGAAATTAAAATGGACAAATATAGATATTTACATGAAAGAATGTTTCTTTCAGTGGTATTTATAGTTATCAGAAAATTAAAAGCAACAAAAATAAATGCTATGGAAATAGTTCAGTTATCAAGATTCATATAATGAATATTATGCAGTAATGAAATTTAGTTTTGAAAATATTTTTTGAAACATAAGGAAGTGTTCCTAATAACATATCAAGTGAAGAAAAAGAAAAACAAACCATTCATGTAACATGGTCACAGTTTGGAAAACACACTAACCAATTTTAACTAATATATTTTTTAAAAAGGGCAAAAGGGAGGGCTGGGTTTGGACACCTGGGGCTGGGCTCCATGGACTTTGGCCATACTGTTTAGCATCCTTGAGTATCAGCTTCCAGATTTGCAAGATGGAAGGTTATACTTCTCACCATGTTTTCTCATGGGTTGTGAGTGTCAAAATGAGAAAAATAAAACATGGCTCAGCGGTTGAATGTCGACCTCTGAACCAGGAAGCCACGGTTTGATTCCTGGTCAGGGCACATGTCCGGGATGCAGGCTCCATTCCCAGTGTGGAGTGTGCAGGAGGCAGCTGGCCAATGATTCTCTCTCATCATTGATGTTTCTATCCCTCCCTCTCTCTCTGAAATCAATAAAAAAATGTATTTAAAAAAATGGGAAAATAAAGATACAGTTATGAAAGCAGTTATTATTATTATTATTATCTATATTATTTCTGAAATTTCCTCTTTGCAGATTCTGATTTTGTTTTCAAAATGGAAGTCACCTCAAGTGGGAACCTATGTTATTCAAAGAGTCATAGAAAGACATATAATCTAATCCAAGTGTGTGCTCTTGTTGGGTCTCTGGGGATATTAGAACATTTAAATTTTGAATTGAAGAGGTTGATTTCCAAGCTGTTTATCCAAGTCATTTGCCTCAAATCCAACAATAAATTTGTCTTCTGTCCTCACTCAGTTAATGACACACCTAAAGGATGCATGAAACAAATTCCAGTAGCAAGCAGCTAAGCTCCAAGAAATTACAAGGGTTATTTATCTTTATGGACCACTGATGTATATAGCATTTATTACCTGATACTTACCTATTGTAAATGTGCCCAATCTGTCAGTGTGATATTTGAGCAATGCTTTAATTAACTGTAGCTATAGCTCATGGAGAGGAACTACCATTTTTTCTCCAATAACACAGATTTAATGGAGATCAGATAATTGAGATAGTTTATCATTGAGATGAAATGTTTTACCAGCTTTTGGGATAGTTCTTGAGTAACATACATGAATGCATGAGTTTATTTTGGTTTATGCAAATATTCAACACAGTGTGAGAAACTGCATTTGCTGTTGAAAATTTCATAATGCCAGATTACATTAAAATATTTTTTCCTGTTTTGATACAAAAAACTCAGCAGGTTTATATTTCCTTTTTTTTTTTTGTCAGCACAGCCCTTTTTTATATTTAATTCTTTTTTATTCTTTTTATATTTAATTCTGATGACACCAGATTAAAGGTGGGTTGAAAGCAAATCGCCTGAGGTTGCATATACATTTAATGCCACATGTGGATGAATAGGACCCTGTGTCTGTCTCCTAGATTTTCTGGACCTATATAAGTTGTTCTTTAGGTTTAAATAGGAAATTTTTGCCATTGTAAGTAGACCTGCATTCAGGCTTTAAATTCAAATTCTTCTGTGCAGTAACCTGGGCATACAAGTATTTTGTCTCCACAGGAATTGAAATCCAAATGCATTCATTTAAATTATGCATTGGGAGAGTTTATGGGTAATTCAAAGGTCATGGATCAGCTATGCCAGTGGGAGGCCCCAGATGGGTTTAACTCTATCCTTTTTTTAAGATTTAGGATCACTTTGATGGAACTGATGGTATGACTGATTTAACCCTTTGAGGAAGTAGGGGAATCTCTACTGACCTTGAATAGATAATTACTAGAGGAAATAGTTCTATTTATTTGGATGCCTTTTGGTTTCCTGCTGCTTAAATGGACAAGTCTACAGATTACACAATGTCTTCCGATTTATAGCACTCATTTACAGAGAAAAACAAAATGTTCACAATGGGTGACAAATCCCTTTAAGAATCTATAAAGTAACTCCACACTTGCAGTCGTTAAATGTTACAATTCTAAAGAGATACTTTTATATGTTTCTAGTTCTATCAAGAGTGCTAGTGAACTTCTGGCTCTTCAACTGAAGTGCAAAAGCTCCCTGAAGGACAAAATAAGATAGACTTTATCAAGGGTGTTTGGACCCTGAAGTGTATTTCTCTGATAATGTATCTTTGGGGCATTGTTAGAATTGTTTCTTTTGAAGTTGTGTTTGGAGAAAAGTTTGTAATCTGTTGTGGCCCATCTCTATGGGATTAAAGGTGCTTTTCAGGATCAAAATAGTTCCCTATATTTGATAGAAAAATACTGATTTTGTTTAATAGTTTAATAAAATTGTTAGGTTAGTTATCTATTTCATAAGTATCTACTAAGCACCTGTATGCAGCTCATCAGGGGAATTCTGACTCTTGGAGAAGTGTGAGCTCTGAGACTTCCGTGCAAGGCCTTGTTTCATAGCTGGAAATCTGAGAATCATTCACATTGAACTCCAAGTAGCAATGCACAGCATTATGGGATCATCAGACCAAGCAGAGACATTATGTAACAACTCAAGGAAGGAGGATACTTGTGTTAAATGCTATGGTAAGGGGACAAGTTAGGACTTGACCTGGGAGGCTGACTAGAAGTTGGATGGGCAGAGGAGAGCAGAAATAGGTAACTGGGCAGGCAGAATCTCAGAGAAAGTATTCACTGAGCTTGGAAAACAGGGGCCTCTTATTGAACCGTCAGAGAGAAAGGGACAATGTTTTTAAAATGAGAGAAATTTTGTTCTAAGTTTCAGAACTTTAGATTTTTACCTGTGGGCACTGGAATGATTGGAGACTATACCATGGGGAAATATGTGTGCCAGGAAGATTCTTAAGTCCGGCAGCATTGTACAGGCCTAGAGCTGAGGGAGACTGGGAAAAGCCTGGAGGTCTGAGACCAGTTTCCTAGCAGAGAACTATTAGAAATTCAGGAATGAAAATGTGGGTTGAAAAAAATGGGATAAAGGTGAAAATCGTGCAAGAAGAATGGACAGCCTTTAATGACTGAATAGCTTGGAGGATGAAGGAGAGAAAATGTCCATGTTATTTTAGGGTACTGAACATGGCTAATTAGGGGGAAATAGTATTGCTAATGGAAGTGGGCAGGAGACTTGATTGAGGGCAGAGGATAATGTGCATGATTTTGCATATACGGAACCTGAATGATAACGAGCTTGTATTTTGGGAACAAATGTCTCATAGGAATCCAGTTCTATGCTTGGTTTAGATGGAATTATCTCATTGTTTCAATCAAGAACCAAGCACTTCCTTCGAAAGATACATTTGCATGTGCTATCATTTTCATTTTAGAAAGCTTTAAGAGGATTCAGTACTTGATGGCAATTGTTATTTTGTGTTATAGTTACTCAACTTCCATAAAGAATCAGAGACGGAATTGGGGCTAGAACTCAGGTTTTCTACCCTCTAGCCCAATAAGCTATCTTGGAAGACTTTAGTAATTCATAGAACTGCAGGTCATCTACAGGTCACCAACCTGAAGCTAGAATTCCTCCATTCCATTTGTAGCTCTGGTTATCCAGGCTATATTAGAACCCCTGCAATGGCAACTTAAGGCAACTCATTTTACCTTTGAGTGGCTCTGATTGAAATAGTTCTTCTTGTAATTTTAACCCATTTTTCTTAGTTCTCCCTGGAAAGGCCTACAAATCAAATCTACCACGTATAATTCATAGTCTATAGTCCGAGTGGACAAGAACCATATGTTTATTTGCTTTAAAAATAGCTGAAATCCCCTTCAACTGGTAAAGTGGTGGGAAATCAAGCTTAGTCATTATTCTTTATCATTTCCCTTTATCCCCAAGAAGTTGCATAAAGATCTTAAGGTCTGACAGGGTGTAGTCCTTTCCTTCAGGTGTGGGGCGGTGCTGCTTTGGGGAGACCTTGGAGCCCTGGTGCCGTGTCCCGGCTCCCAGTTACTTTACCCTGCTATACCCTCCATGGTCTTGGCATCTGCCCTGGGGGACTGCTCCATTTAGACACCCTCCGATTTCTTCTCTGTCTCCGTCTGCAGGAAATGCTCTCTTTTGGGTGCACCCAAGACACCTTTTCCCCATTTCCCCTCTAGAAATCTCACCTAATTTCCTTACTGATTTTTACTTTTACAAATATCCAGAGGAATCACCAGCTTCAAGTAACTTTAATGATCTTCTCTGTGGAAGTTACTGAGGCAAGAAAATACCAAGGGCTTGGCAATGTGTTTGAAATGGGAAAGGAAAAATAGAGGAAGAACAAACATAAATTAATATTCCAATAAATGATCCTGCCACAGATTTAAGCCTTGTTGCACATGGAAGCCTTTGGAATCTTTGACAACTCTCCTGCAACTTAGTCTGAGATACTAGTGCACGATACAATTTTCTAATACATTGTTAAATGCTATTAACTCCCACTCTGGGGTGGTTTGCGGGGTGATAGGTACACACTGTTTTATTTCTTATCTCTACTTTATTCATACCAATAATTAAATTGTTGATTGTTTCCCAGATGGATAATGGATTGAATTGGCCCATGCGAATATTATTGACAGTTGAATATTAATTCATTTGATTTATGGATTCACTGCAGATAAACCAAAGAAACAATAATCCCCCTCCCCCATCTGTGAATAACAGATTTTAATGCAGGCCTATTTTAACAATGATCTTCCCCTATTTTATTTTCAAAGAAGAACAACATTATAAAGTAACTACCTAGCTGTAGGATTTCTTTTCTTCTGAATTAGCAGGAATTCATGAAGTTATTATTTTTTCACAGGTAATGAGTGTGTCTATGGCAGTTACCCTGACATTCCTTTGGAAGAAATGCCAGATGCAGATGGAGTAGCCAGCACACCCTCCCTCAATATTCAAGAGCCATGCTCTCCAGCCACATCCAGCGAAGCATTCACTCCAAAGGAGGGCTCTCCTTACAAAGCCCCCATATACATCCCAGATGATATTCCCATTCCTGCTGAGTTTGAACTGCGAGAGTCAACTATGCCTGGAGCAGGACTAGGAATATGGACCAAAAGGAAGATTGAAGCAGGTGAAAAGTTTGGGCCTTATGTGGGAGAGCAGAGGTCAAACCTGAAAGACCCCAGTTATGGATGGGAGGTAAGACTATATTTTATCATCACATTTATAGACATTCCGATGTGTGAAGAAGAGATTACTTTTTTAAATGTAACATAACGTAAGTAAATTCCATTTGTTGCAAAATTTCTTCAAATAGATCTTTAAAGTGAACCTTCCTTAGAGTGTCACTTCTTGATAGAAAAAAAAAAAGTGTTGTTTTAAAGGTGTACAGAGAGTATGGCAGAAAGGAATTCAACTAACAAATGGTCAAAGAATAGTAACAATTGAAAACATCCCAAATATTGTTTCTATAATTAATATTTGGAAACATTATACATGACCATTCAGGTAGTATGTGGCATAAGAAAACGAACGTCATCATATGGTTTCTTAAAAAATATTTGTTTTGATTTCAGAGAAGAAGGGAGAGAAAGAGAAAGATAGGAATATCAATGTTGAGAGAGAATCATTGATTGGCTGTCTCCTGACTGGGAATCCATCTGTGACCTCCTGGTTCACAGGTCGATGCTCAACCACCGAGCCACACTGGCTGGGCCATATGACATGTTTGTCATATTTTCTTTGGGGAATGCTTAGCAGATTGGAGAAGCATTTGTTTTCTCCATTATGTGGCTGAATTAATTTGGTTTTACATGTTAATTTTGCTCTGTGTTCTTTTAATATATTTTGCCTCTCCTGATAACCCTGCTTTGATTCTACATGCTTCTAGAATGTGAGTGCTGTACTGCATTCTGTGATGATTCTTTATATTCAAATAGATTTAATAAGTAATTCATGAATAAAAATGACAGCAAAAAACAATATGAAAATCAGTCCCTAGTTTCAGCTGTACTTTTCACAGAACCCATCTGACAATATCTAACAATGAGCAGTTATGGTCTGATTATGAAAGCTAAGTAAATTATATTTCCATAGGACAGATAACTAACTATGTTATTCTTCTGAGTTTATAATTTTGTACATACTCAGCAGATATATACTGAATATATACTTCCCATTTATTTTTATAACTTGAAAACTTTTGTGGTTAATTCATAGCATCTAATTCTGGGAAATCTGAATATCTGGAAAACTTGTAGGCAATTTCTGCATTAGCAAGGAAGTGTTTTTTTGGAGATGTGATTAACCTTTGGTTTTACAGTATTTCAGTTAGATAGAAAGTGGAAGAACTAGATTTACTTGATGTGTTCTTTTAAATTCATGATCATTCAGTATAATGGTCGGCAAACTCATTAGTCAACAGAGCGGCAAACCGTGGCTCGCGAGTCGCATATGGCTCACAAGCCGCAGTTTGCTGACCACTGATTTAGTAGAATATCTGGTCAGCTTTTTAAATGGAAATAAATATGCCAGGACTTAATTTTAAATAGTTGTCCCTTTGCTTTATGTATATCCCTTTGTGATGCCTGTTCAAAATGCTGGAATAACAATTCCTGTTCAAATTCCAAAGTGCCAAAAGTTAAGATCCGGATTTGGTAGGAGGGCAAGGCAGGAATCCTTTCTTAATTCTGTCCTTAGCTGCAGATCTGGTAAAGTTGTAGTTTAGCTACATTGCCTTTAGACATGTATATTGATAAGAGTTTTTTAAAAACTCACTGTAGCATTAACTGATATGTGAGTTGAATACATTTTAAGCCAAATGCGTAGAACTCTACGTCATTATTGTTCTCCTTAAAATAATGTCTATAAACATTCTAATAATAAGTAACTGATTAAACTTTTATTACAAATCTTTAGAGTTAAGCAACAAGTGCAGTACTGCTTGAGATTACCCAGAAGGCTTGGAGTAAAATAAAACTTAATAGTGAAATTATTTTGCAGTTACAGGGTTGGTAAATGCAGGGCTGTGCCTCTTTAGACAGGATACCTATGGGATGGGGATGAGCTTGGAGGAAATTCTTCATCTAGAGGAAATTTTAAAAAAATTATAATTTTTTCTCCTTGGAGTAAAATGTCTTCAATACATACATGGGTAAATATCTACCTCTAGAAATGTGGAATGATTCTTTTCCTTTCATCAAAACTGAATAATGTTTTATTGTTTGGAATTCAAGATACCTCTAAAAATAGTTCATGACTCGTTGGCTAAGATCACCCATTGCCTCCCTCTTCCTCAGGAATTCAGTTGTCAATTCATTAGTTTTCTTCACCATTTCAAGGGTTACCATCACTTTTGAGAATGTGGATTTTCTACTCTAGCTGTATTATGAACAAAACCAGAGAAAGTGCTTTTTGGCAAAGTTGTTATCCATGGAGGAAGCAGTTGAGTTCTTGACTTTAGGGTTTTTGTTTTTTGGTTTTTTTCTCAATTATACCCTAGTTAATACAAAACCCAATCCTGGTTACTAAACACACTTTTATAAAGGCATCTCACCCTACTCCTGAATGCTCATTTTTCTTTGTTCTTGTGTCATATTTGCTGTCAACTGTAGCTGATTTCCCTCCTATTTGGTTAGACAGATAATTGTAACTAACTAGTATAACTTCTCTTTTGATAATCCTTCAACTTCAAAAATAAAGGATAGGCCAGGGAAAATAAACATGAACAGAGGAAATCCAGATTCAGCAAACAATTATTGAGGACCTACTGTGTGTCAGATTCTGTACTAAATGTTTCCCTACAGGAACCCAGCCTATCGGGACTGAACAAATCATGGCAATCTCCACTCCTGTACTATCCTTGCTTTTTTCTTCCTACAAAGTTCCCCTCCTTGTACATTTCCTGTATAATAAATTGTATTAACATCTGTGCAGTTGCTCAAGCAAAAAAAATTGGGTCATCTTTGACTCTACTCTTTCCCATACAAAGCATGTCTGATTCATAGTTCCCATATTATATCAAGTCTTCATTCTTTGCACACATTGGTCTCCCCACCTGGTTGAAACCTTTTTCTTTCTCAATCTTAGCAAGTTTCTACTTATTCTTCAACTTCTCTTCTTTTGTGACACTACCCCTGACTTTTCTAGTCACAATTTAGTAATGCTTAAATGTTGTCCCATCATAATATCAAATAAACCCATATACTAAAGATATTAAAGCATTGTACAGCATCCAAATTATTTGGCTAGCTTCCCTAATAGGATGAAGTGTCTTTGAGAGCTTGCATAGTTTTATTCTTTAAGTGTGATGTCTTGATTGAGTTCACTCTGTGGTGCTATCCAATGCTAACTTCATTATCTAAAATAACTAGACTGGACTAGTCAGCTCAGGTTGCTATAACAAAATACTATAGACTGAGTGGCTTAAACAACAGAATTTTATTTTCTCACAATTATGGAAGCTAGGGAGTCCAAGATCAAGGTTCCAGATGTTTTGGTTTCTGCTGAAGATTCTCTTTCTGGCTTAGAGATGGTTGCCTTCTTGCTGTCTTCATTTGGCCATTCCTAAGTACTGCTCACACACACACACACACACACACACACACACACACACACACACACAGAGAGAGAGAGAGAGAGAGAGAGAGAGAGAGAGAGAGAGAGAGAGAGCCCTACTTCTCTCTCGTGCCTCTTAGATCAGGTCCCCATCAATATGACCTCATCTATCCTTAATTACCACCTAAAGACCCTTTCTTAATATTGTCAGTCACAATGGGGGCTAGGGCTTTAACACATGGGTTTGGGGAAGATTCAAACATTAGTTCATAACACAGACATTTAACAAATAATTGATCAAGAAGAAAATGAGTGGATGAATGAATGAATGAATGAATGAATGAATATAGTAATCAAGGAGTGGAGGCTGAGGTAGGTCTATGGAAAAGGCTAGAATCTCAATATCAGACATGGAGACTCATCTTAACTCAGCTGCTACTGTGTGATTCTAGGGAAACTACTCACAATCAATTGATTCCTGCACTTTTATTTGACAAATGAGACAATAGTAACTGTCACAAATCATTAGTTGTTCTATAATTAAAATGAGGTAAGGAGACGTGGTAGTCTTTTTTAAAGAAGTTTTAAAAGAAAAAGCTCAGTGATAATATTGCAATTGGGGGTCACCTTTTTGAACCCTATTTAAATAATGTTTAAAAAGTTAAATATATTTTCCCTTAAAGGCACTTTTTGAAAGTCATTTAAGTTTATATTATAGAGAAATAGGATATTTTTAAAAATACGGTTTATAGACCAAAATATTCAGTTAAGGAAAATAAGGCATAGATATTGAAAATATTACATGTGTGATTTCTTCAAAACTAGTATTGATTTAATAAAGAGAAACTTTAAAAATAACTTGGCAATGATTGCTACCTTGCAATATATGACTCGTTTCTAACAAAAAGATCTTTAAAGACTAGGGAGCACTTGATTGTCTCTAGGATCTGAAAGTAATTAGTGATGGAGCACTTCTTAGGTTTAGAACAATAGATTTACTGATTGAGTGAATGACAATAAGAAATGTGTTGGTTGAAGATGAGGGTTTTCCGGTATGTTTCCAGTAAAGATGACCATTATGTGATAACATGGGAAGTGCCTGACAGAGCAGAGGGGAGCAGGCTTCTGAAGTGAAAATTCCTGGGCTCAGATCTTCCTCAACGTTCTACCTGCTAGTTGAGTGATTTGGAAAAAAGTTACTTAGTTTGCTGCCCCTCTGTTTACTTCCATGTAACATGGTGATAATAATTGTACCTATCCAATTAGGGATATTGTGAAGGTAAATGTGACCTTGTGTGTTAAAAGCCTACCAAAGAGCCTTCTTCTGAGTAGAAGAGCTCAATACAGGTGAACAACAACAAAAACTTGGCTAAAATAAAGATCTAGCACAGGGGTATTAGATAGGGCAAAGGCCAATTATATTTTATTCATTGATTTTTATAAATTTTATTTCTCTTTCTCCCATTTCTCATTTCCCAGAAATTTAATTATCTCCAGGATGGTCTAATTATGTGACTCTCAGTTTATTTGAAAAGGAAGCACTGGTTGTTTCTTAATTAACAATTAAAACAAGGATTCAGGAAAGATTCATAAATTTCTTTTTAAATCAAAGGGTAATTTGAGTGGTGTATTTTTTCAGAGTCTGAGATAAGTCATTGAAAAAACTGAAATTTTGTTTCTTTGGAATATTATCATTTAGCACATTTTGAGGGAGGCTAACTTTATTATCATTGGTCATTATAAAACTCTGCAGGTAGATGTAAGTCAATTGACGATACACCTAGTAGGTGCCAAACCCTCTATTTTATCCATCTTACCCAGAATTCCTCCAGATTATTTTGATCAGTTAAAATACCAGATATGAAGTTAGCTTTTCTTTTCTTTCCCTCAAACACACACATATTCAGACACTGAAAAATAATGACACGAGTGGACAGTAAATTGCTCTTATGTTCCGTTAAATAGAAGGGAAAGACTACTTGAAAGGGATTTTTACTAGAGTCAGAAATTCATTAAATAATTTTGATGCAGTGCTTTGACAATACATTATGTTTTAGCAATGAACTCCTGAAATGTGATATTATAATGAATGTGTGCCTCCCTATATCATTTTAAAAGAAATAGTTCTCATGTTTGTAAGCTTGATTTTGAGTCCTGCAGCGATGCCTCACCTATTGAAACATGCAATCTGTATATTAGCTGAAACAGGAATATTCATTAAAACAACAGCAGCATCATAATTTCAAGAAACCTAACAACCTGGTTCAGAGTCAGGAGGCTGCCCATCAAATAATATATGTTTGGTAATCAAGAAAAATGGGTAATTTGGGACCTTTCTCTTAATAATTTTGAAATGAATTGATTCCAAGAGAGGGGAAGGCTACCAGGTATTGAAAAGGGTGTTGTTGTTTTTTAAAATATATTTTATTGATTTTTCACAGAGAGGAAAGGAGAGGAATAGAGAGTTAGAAACATCAATGAGAGAGAAACATCGATTCAGCTGCCTCTTGCACACTCCCTACTGGGGATGTGCCCGCAACCAAGGTACATGACCTTGACTGGAATCGAACCTGGGACCCTTGAGTCCGCAGGCCGACGCTCTATCCACTGAGCCAAACCGGTTAGGGCGAAAGGGTGTTTTTAATGGGTAATTAAGAAAGCGGAATGTAATCTGATACTAAATGTATAGTACCATGAAACCTTACATTATAAAGTATGATGCTTTTGCAATATTATTAAAAGATGGCAAGTGTAGTTTGGATATTCAATTTTTACTTTGTGAGAAGTTACAAACTAAGAAAATGTTAAGAGAAGACGTGAGGTTTGGTTCATATGACCCTGAACATGATTATCATTGGGGCCCAAGAGGTTGTTACAGATTCTCTTAGAATATAATGAAATCAAGAAAAAGAGGGTACAGTCTGTTTTATTCATCTTGTGCTTTCGGTATACAGTATAGAAACAGAATCCCTGATTGTTGAAAGAAAATAGAAGTTTACTCTCCTGAAGTACCAGGAACTATCTCTAGTTTTGTCCTGGGCTCAAGAGAGATCCCTCTTTTCTGAGAAGAGGTCAGAAGTTCCCTTAATTCACCCACCTACATTCTTTCAACACCAGGGAGCTTGCTCAGCTTATAGTTTATTCCATGAAAGGTACTGATTGAGAGTTCAACATGTCAACTCTTCCTGTTGCTGTTTTGACAACTTCTCGTACTTCCAAAGTGTTGTCAGTGAGGTGGGAATGTCTGGTATTGAAAATTTGTAAAAGTTCCCCAAGTGTCAGGAGTCTTTTGTTTTACTCTGTCTGTCTTGGGGATCAACTAAAATTTGTGTGTGAGTCATACTCACTTTTCAAAAGAATATTGGGTGATTTTCTTCCAATTAGGAACCCTCATCTAAATCGCTTGCATATCTCACAAAATGGACTAAAATGAGGTGGTTTTTTTTTATTATTTACTAGAGGCCTGGTGCATGAAAATCGTGCATGGGTGTGTGTGTGTGTCCCTCAGCCCAACCTGCACCCTCTCCAATCTGGGATCCCTCTCACAATCCAGGACTGCTGGCTCCTAACAGCTCGCCTGCCTGCCTGCCTGATTGCCTCTAACTGCTTCTGCCTGCCAGCCTGATCTATGCCTAACTGCTCCCCTGCCAGCCTGATCTATGCCTAACTGCTCCCCTGCCAGCCTGATTGCCCCTAACTGCCCTCCCCTGCTGGCCTGGTCACCCCAACTGTCCTCCCCTGCAGGCCTGGTTGCTCCCAACTGCCCTCCCCTGCCAGCTTGATTGCCCCTAAATGCCCTCCCCTGCCAGCTCGGTCACCCCTAACTGCCCTCCCTTGCCAGCCTGGTCACCCCAACTGTCCTCCCCTGCAGGCCTGGTTGCCCCAAACTGCCCTCCCCTTCAGGCCTGGTTTCCCCCCAACTACACTCCCCTGCTGGCCTGGTTCCCCAAACTGCCCTCCCCTGCAGGCCTGGTCCCCCCCAACTGTCCTTCCCTGTAGGCCCGGTCACCCTTAATTGCCCTCCCCTACCGGCTTGATTGCTCCCAACTGCCCTCCCTTGAAGGACTGATCGCCCACAACTACCATACTCCACTGACCATCTTGTGGTGGCCATCTTGTGTCTACATGGGGTGGCCATCTTTGACCACATGGGGGTGGCCTTCTTGTGTGTTGGAGTGATGGTCAATTTGCATATTACCTCTTTATTATATAGGATTTGCTGCTATACTATATTTACATGGTTGTTACTTATCCCTTTACTCACTAAGTCAACAGTAAAACTAATGGGCTCAAAATTAAAAAAAATGTTCAGGAAAGACCCTTGTAACATAGACTTCACAATCGGTTCCAAGATTTGGTCTATCCAGGGGCAGAGATTCATTATAATGCTTCATACTCTAGAATACTTAGTTGGGACCACAGCATAAAGATACTCTATTCTCTAAGCTTTTTGCTTGAGTGTAAGTTAGGAAATAGTGGGAAGCAACAGGAAATAACTGATTCAAATCTGTCTTAGAATAAAAGAGTTGGTGCATGTTCTTTGCTCCCCAGTTTGGTCAGTGTAGCACTATGGAGAGAATGTGTTCCAATAATGATAAGCAGGTAGTGTGGAGACATGCAGACACTAAGGGTTCTTAGACACGCTTTAATTTGAGCAATACATAAAAATTTTTATTAGTATAGCATCTTAGCTTCTCAGAGTTTGTTTGCATTGATAGAATCATATAGTAATTTTGATAAAGTACTTCTTACACATAATACTGCTGAAGAATTTATAAAACTGAATTAGTATTTCAGTTAGAGGAACATTCAGTGAATAAATGCTCGCCTCATCTTTGCTCTGACCTTCCATGAAGTAGCTGAAGCCGAAGATAGGTAAATATTGTATGCTTTTAAAGAACATTGTCTCCATGATAATTAGTAGGATTCTCAAGCACCCCCCCCCAAAAAAAAACACACACACAACAATCACAAAAGCAAGAAGTAGTCAGCTATTATTATGACAAAGAATAAGATAAAGAGACGTGTATGTTGTGTGTGTGCATGCGTGTAGCAAATAGATACCAACAGCTACTTCTCATTTGTCATTCCTTTCATGTTGATATTTGTTATAATAAGATTTTAGTACAGCACAAGGAATTTGACAACACCTTTGTTATAAAAGGACTTTTGCTTGTACTGATAGAAGATGAATAAACATTACACAGAAATAGCTTGCTTCACTTAGGAGTGCACACCATAGCTGGGTCCATTAGAACTCCTATGACCAAAGGAGAACATCTCAGAGATATCTTCTCAGAGAGACATTAGCGACCAGGAATAAGACAAGCAAGGTCAAGAACAATTGAAAGTTTATTTTATGATTGTTGGTCATGTCACCTGCTCCAAATATCTACTACTTCCAGATCCAATTATTAGGCATCTATCACATCAGCTTTTAGACCAGACTTTTATTCCATCAGTCAAATGTTACTCAACGCACAGGAAATAATTGCTTTGTGCTACTTAATCTAATCCTAGTCAGTTGTCGGATGTCATCTGAGACAGAAGCAGTATCTTCACAACCCACACTGCACAACCTTACATGCACACACGCACACACACACACACACATGCACACACAAATACATACACCTTCTTAAGTGTTTTTAATTGATCATTTTGGAATCTAAATTTTGAACTTTTGGATCTTAGAATTTTGGATGATCACTGATGCTTTCTCTGTGTAACCCATATAAAGTTGGGTACCTTATGGTTCCACTTTGGCAGCCACTATAATATTTTTTAAAAATATATTTTTTTTGATTTGAGAGAGGAAAGGAGAGGAAGAGAGCATTAGAAACATCAATGATGAGAGAGAATCATTGATCAGCTGCCTCCTGCAGGCCCCACCCTGGGGATCAAGCCCACAACCCAGGCATGTGTCCTGAGCAGGAATTGAACCTGGGACCTCCTGGTTCATAGGTCGATGCTCAATCACTGAGCTACACCGGCCAGGCTATAAATTCTTTTTTTTAAAGACGGGCCAGTAACCCCTCCATCCCTTCAAAAAACCCCAAATAAATCATTTTTAGAAATGTCAAAGGGGATTCCATTTGTAATGCCCTGCAAAACTTAAATCCTTTCATCCAATACATCTCTGTTATTCACTGTTTTACTCTTTTAATATCTTCCACACCCAGCAGGTGCTGCTCTCAAAGACTTTGCCCTCTCAAACACTCTCCTCACTTTTGTCTGTTATAGTATTACTGGGTATAGACTGCTTAGCATCTGGATTTAAGCTGTTGACCCAGAAGGAAGACTCCTTCCTCCCTGGGGGCATGATGGGGAGAAGATGATGATAACAGATACTTCTGCTCTGAAATTTTCTCTCTTCTTCCTACCACACCTTCATGTAGAGATTTGTATAGGAGATATGCATATATTTTCTATGATTTATTTTCTGTGACTATTGGCCAGTCAGCTTCTGTCACTGATCCGCGGGATGTGGGCACCTTTGTGCCTCCTACCAACTAACAGTGGTATTTTCCTCTGACACTGCAGCTGACCTCCCAGGCTGCCCTGCCCAGGTGTGCTTGGCATGGCACAGCAACCTCAGTTGGTTGGCAGCCACAGGTGTGGATGATTTGTTTTTTTGTGTTTTTTTTTTCTCCTTCTTCATTTGTTTAGATTCTTGCAGTAGGAATTCAGCAGGTGTGTGATGCCAGCAGAGAACTTCCACCCTGGCACAGAGGCCAGCTGCCCTCAGAAAACATGTTCTTGTTGGTCTCATAACACTCAGCTTGAATCCCCGTTTTCCTGGAAACCTCACCCAAGGGCAAGACTCTGCCTAACCAATGAGTTAGGGTAAGTTCATCTCAAGAGATGAGCATGCAGAGTCTATAGGAACCTAATCTACACGTGGGAGCAGGTTACCTGGCTCTTCCCTCATGCTTTTTTTTTGGTGGTGGTTGTTTTTTTCCCCTTCTGTTTTCTTTCTAACTTGAGCTGGTATCATTCCAATTACAGGGTTATAGGAAATCTAGGACTTGGTGTCCAAAGAGACATAAACCATGCTAGGATGCTGTTGATATATTAATTTATGCTCATTTGATTGAGACTAAAGAGTAGGAGCACAGATGGAGAGCAGTTCTGTGTTCTTCCATCTCCCTGCGATCTCAGGGAGCCATTGATCCTGGGACCTAGTCAGTTCAAGGGCAAGATAAAATTGGAGGTCACTCCTGATCTAGTCTTACGTGAAGGGGCTGGAGAAGGTTAACTTCGATAATGCTAACTTCTGAGGAAGCCACATTATCTAGAGAAGGAGGTGATCAAGAGCCACTGCTGTTAGTCTAGGTCAGCAGTGTGGGCCAGAGCCCCCACACCTTTCCCTCTCCTCACTCTCCTTATTAATCTAGCCAAGAACTTGTACTATGACTTCTCTTGGCTAGATCATGAGGTCTAAAGAAATAAATACATGCACTTTAGATTACTCAGTTTTCTTCCTTTGTCACAGACCCTTCCCCAGCTTTTCTCTTCAGAGTCGAACTTGGAGTTTATTGGATGTTGGTTTTATTTGCATACACATAATACAGGTGGGGTGGGGTAGAGGACTGGGAGTCCTCACAGTTCTTGCCCTCTGGGCCCTGTACCTCTTTGAATATAGGTGTTGGTCATCTAGTCCCTGTAGGTGATACAAATGCACCACAACGCAGTGGTGACATGTGTCAGAGGAGCATTTGTCTGAAAGGGCAGCAGATGGGATCTGTAAATCATACTTGGGGAGAAGGGGTGTCACGTGTGAGTACCAGATAGTGAGTAGACTAGGCTTTCATCCTGCATCTTAACCTTTTATAATGCAGATATTTATGTTAACATACATTTGATCTGAGGGCACTAGCTGAAGAGAACCGATTGTAATAATCCAGAGAAGTAAACATTAAACATCATATGAACCATTAAGGTCAGTTTCACAGCTGTTATCCTTTTGTACTGACATTTTATATGTTTGTCTTTAGTTATTGCTAATATATTATTTTAATCATAGCATCTCTTGAGACTCTAGTTCTTCTACAATAACAAAGAAGCAAGATAAAAACCTTTACATTTGAGCTCCAGGATTGAGAGTGGCCAGTCCTATGCCCAGTGTTTGATTAGAACTTACTTTATATCCAAGTTACTGGCCCCCTTAAGAGACTAGGGAGGATTAAAAATAGCTCTGTTGCCCAGTGGGTGATTCTCAAAAAGAAAAAGAATTATCATTGTGTTTAATAAGAGAACTGACAAGCAATCATAATTCTTTCCATTAAGTAAATATGTTAGAGAAATTTATTATGAAATGACACATTATGTGAGCCAGGAATCAAAGATGACATCCTTGCATTAAATACGGTAGATGCCATTAAGGAAAACAGTCAATATGTCACCAAGCCATGGCCTGTAAAAATTAAATTGATTTGGTAAATGTAAGTAAGATAGATCTGTTTGCTTTCATCATCAATTTTGAGTGGGTGAACAGGTGATGTCACCAACCTGGGAGCGATAAAGATGCAGGACCATCTGGAAAGGCAGGTGATGAATGGGCAACTGCTTTTGGATAGTGACAGTGCGGTGGTACTTTGTCACTTGGGATGCAGTACTTAATAACTTTTCAATACCATCATAATAAATTTCACTGCCTTATTAATATAGAAATGGTGAGTTATTACCATGATGGTGAGTGTAAATAACTGGAGATGCAGCCTTCAAGAGCTGATTGTTTGGGCATGTTTCTTTAAGCAACACAGTTGACTTGTGATAATCAACCTATGTCTCTACCAGTAGAGTTTATTGCACTTGTCAAAGGAAAAAGTAGTATTATTCAAAATTATATGAAGTCATAATAAACAAGTTTAATATATTATCAGACTTTTCCTGTAAGTTTTTAAACATGAGGCAGTAAATCATTTTTAATAATGTCTTTTCATGTAAAATAATGTCCTTATGCAGTAATAATGTCCTTTCTTAACTATTAACAAAACAGTCAACTTCTTTGTATGTGTTTTAAAGGGTATTTTTATTTGTACTTTTCAATCATTGGAAAACTGCAGAATGAAATCCTTTTGCAAATAAAGAGCTAAGGCAGGAACCTTAGAACGTTTCATTAACAAGCTCGAAAGTTGCTGAGTCCGGGCCATGTCACACATTTCCATTTTAATTGAACAGATGTACTTAAGGGTAAACCACAGCAAACGAAATACAGACAAAATTATAAACACGTGTCACTAAGAAGTAGGCAGGAAAGAGCCTCTGATGAGCATCTGTGTGTATTTTATGAAGCCAGAGACCGCCACTTCCTATGTTCGTTGCTGATGTCTCCAGTTTAATGAGGAGAAACCAAATATGTAGATAGGTGTAAGTTGAAGATGAATTACTAGATCAATCACTTAGCACCATTCAGGGTGTCTGTCGCTGTGCGGTGGGAAAATAATTAGATCTGGGATGCTGTTCGTATTGCCATACTGGTGTCCCGTTATCTGTGATGGAATATGGAAAACTTCCTCTTTCATGTCACTGTGGTCTTTATATTGTTTCTTGGCCAGGCTGACTTTTAATTCTGACATTGTCTTTCAGACTGTAGTGTGCCAGCCTCTTAAATGAAATGCCTCTCCGCCATTTCTATTACTGCTGAAAAGAGAGCCAGCAGTCTATTAACAGGCAATAAAGTTCAGGAAGCCCAGGACTCATTTCTTGGGTCAGAGGTGAAAATTGCATACTAAATGAAACAAAGGTGTGCCTTGATCGCTCAAGAAGCAGCTCCAGAAAGAACACACGTGTTGTTAGCTAGAAGTCTCCCACTTAAAGGAAAAAGGAAAAGGAATAATCGTAATAATGTTGGCCAATGGAGTTAAGTACTCAGTTGAGAGAAATTATATCAATCTGACAAATATAGCCTTTACAGAAGATAAAGTCTCTAATGACCTTAAATGCATATATTTATCATTTAATTCAACAAGCCAATTCCCTTGGGCTTTTGACCAATGATATTTCCCCTATAGTTTAGAATTTTTTTTTTACTAGCTCAGAGAATAATGGCCATTTGTCAGAGGGTTCCAAAGCTAAGCACAGTTGGAAGCAAAGAACAGGGTAGAAAAAAAAAGAAGGCTAATAGAGTCTTTCCACCTCAGAGAATATTAATACCAAGTTTAATTGATGCAAGAGCTGCAATAGTTTGTGGCTGAACAGTAGGTGGCAGACATTGTAGTGAAGAAATGGGGAAATTTTAATCTAAGTTATTTTCATCTGATTTCATTAACTTCCAAATATATCATCAGTGTGCACAGCACATGAATCTGCGAAAAAATAAGAACACTAAGTAGTTATGAAATGTGCTAGTTGAACATGGAAAAATCAAAAGGATCCTACAAAACAGAAGCAAAAGGTCTAACATTTCATCAGGTAAAGTGTGTGAAACAGGAAAGCCCAAAGAATAAAGAGGCCCTTGTGCACAGTGGGCTTTTCCTCACTGTTTTTCTTCGTCTTGACGTGATGAAGTGTATGGGTGATACGCACGAAGCACCGTGACTCCTGTATCTCCCTTTGTGAGATTGTCCATGCCTTTGTCCCTGCTGTCAGTCAGTTGTTCTTTCTCTTGGGCAGCCACATTGGTAACCACAGGATCTACTTGCAAATAGATTTCTGTAAAACCATATTATCCTCCAGCCCTTTACTCCTTCTCCCCACCCACTTTCCTCAACAATCTGGCCATTCATGTGGCATGGCTCCCTTGTTTGCTTCTTTATCAGATGTCTAGTGGTTTTTGTTTCAGGGAGGCCGAGTGAGACAGTGGAGAGAACACTGATCTGGGTACCAGGAACCTTGACTTCTTGTCTCAGCTCTGACTTAGGACCTTGGAAAAGTCACCTGGCTTTGTCCTCTGAAGTCTCAATGAGGTCTATTCTAGCTCTGACTTTCTGAGTCTTTGAATTCTGTCTCATGCACCCACTCTTTAATTCTTTTAATCCTTGTGGACATGCGCTACATGGTCATGATTTTAGAGATTTTATTTATATCAGGGCCATGTTTTGCACTTTGCACCTGGGAAGAATACAAATTAACTTTAAGTAGAAAAAGGATGCTTGTTTTACAAGTTATCTTGTATTAAACTTGTATAATTATCTTTTGTAAACCTAAAATCAATGCACCTTTGATATGAATATCTTTATAACTTTCATATTTCAGCAGAGAAGGCAGCTTAAGACCAAAGCTTTGTTTTGGAAGGGAAGTAAGTTGGTCAGAGAGAGAATTCTATTCCTACCCATCTCTGAAAAGATGCAGGCATCAATTTCATTCTGTTCCTTGGATATGACTTAGTTCAGCCTCAACTGTACTGAGACTCTAAGGCAACATTCAAAGGTTTCCTTTGGTTCTCTCAAATATACACAGGTATCATGGACCCTTGTCCAATCCTCCTCCTCCTTCCACTTTCCCTCCTCCTTCTTCTTCTCTTCCTTCTCTTTCTTTGTCTTCTTCATCATCTTTGTATTCTTCTTCAATAAAAGAGCCAGCATATCATATGGGCCGAGAAGATTGAGTTTAGAGACAAATGGCCTTGGTTCAAATTTTCTATCACTTACTAGCTTTGTGACTTTGAATAAGTACTTAACCACTTTTTGCCTCAATTACCTCATCTGTAAAATGGTAGTAACAATAGGATCTGCCTCATAGGATTAATGTGAAGATTACTTTGTAAAGTAATGTAAAGTGTTAGAGCAGGGCTTGGTATGATAGTAATCACTTCAAAGCAAACTAATTTTAATAATTATCACCACCACCATTATTCTAAAGCTGAGGTACCATCATTCCAAAGTTGGGGGTTCTTTTTGCATCATATTTGTGGGGAAGGGTTGGTGAATTCAGTCTTTGGGTATGCAGAGTCATCACATTGCAGAATTAAATATTGTCCCTTGTCTAAGTGGTGCTGGTAAGTGACCTTCCATAGAACCAACCAATTCGGAATGCTGATGGATGTTTAAATGATTCTTTTACTGAGTACTCTGGTAAGCATTTCTAAATAGTGCAGAGGAGGAAGACCAGGGGTGGTTTTGACTTTGTGCTTAATGAACATAGTCTCATATAGCATAGTAGGGTGGGACTGAGAGAGGTAGGAGCTAATGCGTAAGTCTTCGGAAAGTGTGCCTCCTCAGGCCTAACTCTCTTGATGCATTCATCCTTTGGAGAGCGCTCTCTCCTTTTTACTCTTCTTTATCTTTCTTTGCCACAACACTCCTGTGTCTTATAAACTCTGCCCCCTGGGGCTTCAGCCAGATCACAGTAGGCCTGGTTTTCTCTAGCAGGGTCAAGTGTGAGCTGGTCTGTGGAGTTTGGGAGGATAGGTGTGCGATTATTCCACTTCATGCTCTTCTTCAGTAAGGGCTGTGGTGGTATTCTTTTTGAATAACCTAAGAACAAATGCAAATCATGACAGCAAATATGCTTCCTAAGGCAGCAACATCTAATCTCACGTGAGGAAAGCATACTCTGCCTATTGACAAACTTTGACCTTGTTCCATGTGAAATAACAGCCCTGGCCATCTTGTAAATTTGCTTCCTTCCTGGGCTCTACTCCATCAGTAGAACTCCCCATTAAGTGAGAATGGCTCAGAGTCAATAATTTACTTATGAGAATAATATCATAAGTAAATTTATTGTGATTAAATTTATGAAAGTATTTTAGATAAGTGGAAATACATATTCTAATGTTTTTGTACATTGCCATTTGTTTATTCTTACATTTTTCTCATTTTGTGTACCTGGTGGGTCAGGGGGTCCTGAGATTTTTCTGAAAAGAAATTTGGGGTTTCATAGATCAGGTTCTGTAGAAGACCCATTATGACTTCTCACATGTCCACCATTACCTTTGATCATTTTGAATACAAAAATTATCAAGAGTTGTTTTTTTTTACCCACAAAGATATACTAAAATATATGCTATTAGAAACTTAGGATAAGCTCTCTAATCATGGGATAGTAAAAGGAGGGTACTTGAATTATTTGGTTGAGGATTATGGCTGAAAGTAACAGTAGCCTGAAAGTCAAGTTGCCTGAGAGTGGTTAGTAACTTCTTGAAGGAAGAGCTTGGTGATTGGGACAAGTGGTAGTGGGTCTCTGCTTCTCTGAGGTACAGTTATCTTCCCCTCTCAGTTCTCCTGACCATTACAATATAATGTGTACACCTTCTAAATTCTGCAGCATGGACTAAACAGTCACAAAACTGCCACGTGCTAATGATTCTTTATTTAAACAAACTCTGTTGTATCCTAGAATCTCTCCTTGTGTGGGGGCCTCCATTGAGAAAAATCTGGATTTAGTAATGCACTTAATTGGAAGGTTTAATAAGAATATGGGACTTTGCTTTCTTTTCTAACTTCAAAAAGGAAATAATCTCAAGAAAGCCAGATGTGAACACGATTTTAACGAGAGAATTTTCACTTTCCTTGTACCTTCCAGAGCATGGAAATTCTCCTTTGAACATGTTAATTCTGTCAGAATATTGTCAGCAATACAAAGGTTGAAGAATAGTTGAGTTGGCCAATAGATGAGCCTGGCTAAGAAATATGGAAAGCACTTGATGAAATCATGAATTGTTATGATTTAAGTTACAGAGCTCCACATGGGTCCCCAAATGTTGACCTGTCAGGGACATTATGAAGGGTATTATGGTGAGGAGGTATATAATGTCACTTGGTGATCTTAACTCAGAAGTGTTCATTTGAAGTTTGATTCCTTATTCAACTACCATAACTGATTGATCAAGACATGGATCTCCAATTGACTTTAGTTTCTGCTCTGCAAATCTTCCATGAACCTCCTTGAGAGTGTAAGATGTAGCTGTAAAGTATGACTGAAGCATTTTGGTTTCTCTGTATAGTCCAGCTAAGTGCTCAGAACATTAATCCCCAATTACAATCCTCCAAATAGTGTTGAGAAGGGAAAAGAAAGTTATTTTGCCTTAATTTCTATGGGGTAGGATGAAGGTGATGTAACCAGGTAAAATGACACTTAAAATATTAGGACTTTTAAGATAAGGAGGGCAGACTTGTGATGTGACATGTGATATGGATATAGATTAATGTGATTTTTAAAACTGAATTCTGGTAGACTAAATTTACTCTGGTATAGATTCATGTGATTTTTAAAACTGAATTCTGTTAGACTAGATTTAGGGAGCTGGAGGATTAGTTAATTCTAGTTGAGAAAAAATGATTAAAAAGAAGCACTGATTGCCACAATAAAGTGTTAGAATTCATTACACAAGATGGGAGAGGTTGAAAACATAGTATAAATGTGGTGTTTTTCCACCATCAGCTGCCCCTCATCAAGACTCTGTCAGCTGTGAATTTATGTGTCATCGTTTGAAAACCATTTATGTTTTCAGCCTTGTTATAACTTTTATAAGTTTATTCTAGTGTCATGGAAAACTTTATATGTATTTACTCTCTTAATTTTTGTCTAGAATCCAAATACTTCCTCCCTATGAGAGCCCTGAGCTGCGGAGTTTAATAAGGACAGAAATACTACCTTTGGAGAACTATCCTTTTATCTTCTTGTCCTTTGGCTCGCAACCCTTCCACAGTCTTGGTCTTTTGTTTAATAAAAAGAAAAGGTGGTTTTCTCTGGCTCTAAACAAAGAATAGACTCCTTGAAGTAATAAGCTAGATCCCGCTACAGTGTCTAAAACAGGGCCACTCATAGCCAGATTACAGAAATGTCAGAAGAAAATTATGTAGTAATGAAAACTGGTCTATCTAACTTTAAAAAAAAAAATTAGTGACCCTGTATTTTCAGGAAGAATGGAAACCCTATTTAATATAAGTCCTTTGGTCATTGAGATGTGTCAGAAACCTTGCCCTTTATTCTGAAGTGCCATTGTGTTAGCGTTGAAATGTTAAAAATAATAAACAGCTGACATTTTAGGCACAGACTAAACATCAAGCAAATGACATTACATCGAAGTTCTTGAGAGAGTTACAAGATGACGAGATGCCAAAGGAAGAAAAGTGGGAAATAGTCACAAAGTCTATTCACAGCAGAGGGATCCTCAGTGTGAGCGCCATTTACCCAATTTTTACATTAGGGAGGCTCTGCATGTATGGAAAATTGTTTTTCCATATGAATTTATGTGAAGCACTAGTAAGGGCAGAAGGCATGGTTTCAAAAGTCATTCCTATTTTTGCTCTTTACTAATTAACATATTAATTCCACAAGCATGTACTGTTTGTCTACCACACGTCTTTTTTTTTTTTTTTTTTTTTGTAGTTTGTCTACCACACGTCTTGGCAAAACACTGCAGTGACTAATGACAACTTTCTCTTCCTCCCCCTTTTTCCTTTCCTTTCTTCCTCTTTCCCTCTTTATTTTCTCATTTTATCTTTATTTTATATGTTCTACCCTTAGCCAAATGTCCATACAATTCTCTTTGCCTTATAGTTTTGGTTAAATTAATTGGGAATCCATCTAATATGTGTCACCTTCCTTCTGAACAAATATTCACCATCTGGGGGACAGTCGTTTCGAAGTTGCAGGTGGAAGCACACCTGTAGTTAGTCACTTACAAGGGCATTTGTCTAAACCTGAAATCATTTGCAGGTGTGAAGCATGTGCCTATGAAAAAAGGCAAATCGTGTTTGAGGGCCAGAAGAAAACTTGCCTCTTAATTTAACATTATTTTTTCTCTTCCCTATCTCTTGGTTACTTGGAGAATAGATGCCCATCATTTCAACTTAATGTCCTGAATGACTGGAAGGAGGAGAGAGAAATACAGCTTTGGATGTTTTATGTGCTTCATAAAAGCATTCTCTTTGGCTCTGAGGATCCATTTATATTTACACTTTACAGAAACAATGCTGTAAAGTTTTCTAGTTTTGAGGACAAAATTGCTCATTAAATAAGAGACATAGAGTGTTTTAATGAATTTCAGCCCAATTTTAAGGCAATTTTCATGTGGCTATTAACTTTCCCAGTGTTCCTCATACAGAGCAAACTTATCTAAACTATTTGATAATTTAGAGTAAGTATCAGTAAACTTTTTTACACGATTTCATGAAAGCATATTAACCATATGTGGTGTAGCCCCACATGAAAAATAGAAACAGTGAGAAAATCAGCAACCAGGATCCCAATGCTCTGTCAACATCAGATTTGGCAGATTTTGAAAATTCTGTGATCATTTTTCTCCTTATGTGACACTACTCTTGTTCATTCTTCAAAACCATTCGCCTTAGCGTGGGGAATTATAGATAATTTGATGCAACAGGTTTAAGTTACCATTTTCATAGTGAAAAGAATAGCTTAGCATGATCCCGATTTTCCTTGGTTTCCTCCCATTCTCGAAAGAAGCAGAGGTATTCACATTTCTTTGTCTAACAGTTTTATAATGTCTTAAGAGATTAACAGTGAGCATGAATGAGGGCCTACGGATTAGACAACAAAAAGCCTGGGACGTCCACTACCTTACTTGCAAATTTCACATTTTCCAGCATTGCTGAGTGAGTATAGAAACTAAGAAAAGATAATAAGTACCAGAGTCTCAAAAGTGTTTAGTGATTCAAAAAATTCAGATGACATGTCAGAACTGACAGACTGATGGAACCGCCTGTGGCAGGGCCCAGTTTTTGTCTTATGTTAAGCTCTCGTACTGAGTGAATGCAGATGTTATCACGGTGCCCCAGACAGACAGTCAGGGAAATGTGACAAGCTGTCAGCAAAGTTACACTACGTTGATTTTGTTAAAATATCCACGAGCTTTATAGTTTCTCTTTATATAAAAACCTCTTACCTCATTGAGTCAAGAGAATAGGAGCTGTTGGGGAGATCCCTGCTGCTTTCATCATCCCCCGAGCACCTTGGGCTTTCTCTTGGGGGAAATTTCACTTAGCAAATTAAGTAGTAATGCACCCCAAATATCAAATCCCAAAGTATCTCAGAGTAATTTTTTTTCTTTCGACCTGTTCTATACTATTTTGCTCAATTTACATTGCACCTCAACACGTTGGCAAAGGGCATTTCAAGATCAGAAAGAGGGAATTTTCTTCATTTAAATTAGGAGCCAAGATGAGAGGTTAAAAGTCTGAAGGGCTACTTTAAACAAAAAGCCTTTTTTTAAAGAAGTTTAGGCATGGTAAATGAAAATGTGAGCTTAATCAGAAACTAAGAGCTTGGCTTCTACCCGTTTTATTTTTAAACACTGAAAGTTAACACTGGCAAGAGAAAAATCTTCATTGAAAACAAACATTTGAGCAGTTCAGGAAAACCAATTCTGTTTTCCATATATGGTTTACACATTTAGATTTTTCTTATAAGTTGGGAAAATAAAAAACAGTAAAGAGGAATTCTAGAAATTCTTCAATGCTCTACAATATATCTAAAGATGAGGCTTGCTTATTAAGTGATCATTTTTGGACATCAATTGCAGATTCAATTTAAATCAGGAATGTAGAGTCAGAACAAGCAAAACAGTAATTAATTGAGCCAAATTTAATAAAGAGTATTCATTTGGAAAATGCTGTCTTAACAATATTGCTTTTAGTGATATTAATGCTATCTTTTAAACTGAAAAAGACAGTTTTGAGATTTGAGTTGAGCATAGCAGAGTTGATTTGTAACCTCCAGGTGCAATAATTGGTTGCCTTTTACACCACCTTGAAGATCCCCTGTAGTCTGTAATTTATTTAACTTCAAATTGCAAATTGTTTGGTAGAAGATTACTTTGCAATCCTAGTTTTCACAAATTAACCTCTGTTTATACATTCGCTTTTGGAAACTAAAGGTGAAAGGAAAACGAGCCACACTTGTTTTGTTCAATTTATATTGTCACCGAGGACATTAACATACAATGAGAAACTGTTCCGTGATTTTGAAAAATGAAAAGTCAAGACATTGTGAAGATAGCATCTAGCCCAGTGTTTTTGTAAAACACAGAACTAAATAATTAAACGAAATTATGCATATGGAGGAAATGATTTAGAATATGTTTCGCTGCTAATCGCACTCATGCTGAAGTTTTAAATTTCATCTGTCTGCTCAGATCTATTGTGAGCCATTAAGTGGCTTCCTTTTCCCCCCCGACAAATTGAATGCTGCAACTGCACGGAGCTCTTTTGTTCTTTTAATTCAGTCAGCATGGAAATGATTTTCTCATTTCAGGCCCTTTTCTGTCCTCTCTTCATTGTGTCAATAAAATAGAGTTGTGCAGAGCTGCTCTAATCAGCTTAGAGTGCTAATTCATTGCTCCGGGATGCTATCTGTGTTTGGCTACAGGTGGGCACTCTAAGGGGTCAGTCTCCAGGGGAGTGTAATTGTGTGTCTCCTGGGGCTTGTTTGCAGAATGACCTAAAGCTGAAGCCCCAGCTCTGGAAGGGGGGAAAAACTGAACAAACATATGCCCATGCAAACATATACAGCTGTATTTTCATGGCGACCATTCACTTGGTCTGACATTCTGAGATTCTAACAACATTCCTTGCATTCCTCCTATTCTCAGTCTTCTATGATTTAGCCATAAAACACAAATCCTTTTAAATTCTGCACACATTTCCTAAGGAGGACAAGCACTATAGATTTTCCAAGATATAAGTTAAAGGCTAGGTTAGGATTTAACATAGGAATAATAAGGACCAAACTAAACTAAAAAAGAGAAACAGAAATGGCCAATTTTGGCAAAAATATTCTTTTGTGTCCTGTGAAAGTAGCTTAATACATAAATATGGGAATATTATGAACTAGTAAATTAAGCTTTATGGGCAGTGAGGAATTTCTGGCAACTTTGGAGGAGAAATAATGATCAGTTGTTTGTAATAAGGGGGAAATTGGTAGGCATGAGGTTTTTGAGAATGAACATATCCTTGGGCAGTTTGGGGGGATGGCAGATCTTTTGGGGGTTAATTGTCAGTGTGAGTGTCAAAAACATGCGCCTATGATCCTGTTTACTGAGTTTGACATTTTTGGTATTAGGGTGCAAAATACTACAACATCTCCTTTTAATTTTTTCCTAACAATATTTTGACTTTTTTTTTTTAAATTCTCAGTACACTGGGATTAATTCCACTCTCAATGGAAAATCTTCAGGACTTCATTGCTCAGGTCATTATATAATAACTTTAAGGAGGTTTACAAAGTAAGAAAGGAAAGAAGTGATCAAAGATTTCAGCTATGTGATCTACTGGTTAGCTACAGAAGACTGAGCAAGTATTCTTTCATTTGCTTAAGAAACTTAATGCTTGTTCAATATATTGGGGAAAAATGTATCCTGCTTGTTAACAGAAGAATTAGGGTGAAGTGCTGGATTACTTGAATGATTTGAGAAGAAATTTTGTAGTCTTATTGTCATACATTCTAAGTTTAACAACATGTCAATTACAGAATTTAGATTGTTATATATGAAGTTTTGTGTTGAGACCATAATTGGTTTGTAGAAATGCAAGTTCTTAAAAACATACTTAAGGATGAAATAAAGTTATCTTCCACAAGTTTAGAAGAAACGTTTGGTTTTAATTCTTTAATTCTTCTTTCCCTCTCCGGCTAATGTCTCAGCTACATAACATGGTATGGTTGATCTTATAATGCTGCTGCCTCCTGGGACAAGTTCTGAATTTCACTCAGCTATTTACATTTACTTCTTTAGGATTCATTTGGAGTAGCGTCAGGAGATGAAGGAGAAAACATGGCAACTCGTAAAAGCAATCTTTTCTTTCATTTTTCTTTTCCATTTAGAAATGTTCTTATGTAGGGCTCTAAGATGATCAGAATTCAAGTTTCTTAGTCTTAACTAGAGTGAATTCTTCATTTTAATGATTGCTAACTATTAATGATGTTCCTAATCTAAGCGATTGTATTTTCAGGCAAAATCGTATCAATGCTATTTTCTAAAATTGATGAGGTAGTTTGTTCACTTAATTTTGTTGTTGTTTTTTTCCATTTTTTAAATTAAGGTATTATATGTGTACATATCTTACCATTGTCCCCCCCCCCACCCCACTCCCATACATGCCCTCACCCCCCAATGTTTTGCATCTGTTGGTTATTCTTATATGCATGCATATAAGTCCTTCAGTTGATCTCTTATTTCCCCCACCTCTCCTTAACCTTCCCGTTGTAATTTGACAGTCTGGTTGATGCTTTACTGCCTCTGTATCTATCTTTTTGTTATAAATGCTTTTGTTTTCTATTTCATTTTCCTAGAAATTTTTCTTTTTTTTTTAGATAGCTGAATTTGAAGTTGTTTTAGCTTTTCCTGTCTCTTACAAATAGCCAAATCCTTTGAACATGCTATATATATAGGCTTATGTGGCATGACTCATTCAATGAGGAGGAAAAAGCAATATCCAACAATTTGTTTTTATAATTTTTACCTTTATAAGAATAAATTATAACTTCATGGAATTAACATTATAACTTCCCAACACGGAGAGTCTAAATCGTGTTGGCATAGCTTAGGTCCAGATAGCAAAGCTCTAACCCTCATTCAGTTCAAATGGCCCACCAAAGAAACAGAGAGTAGTGAGGCTATTTGCTTGAAAAGGGCTTTTCTTTTCTTTTTTTTTTTTTTTTAAGAAACTGCATTTTCTCCTAAGTCATCTATTTCACTAATTCTCTTCTGCATTGAATAGATTTGTCATAAGACAAATGTTGGCGAATTGATTTGTCCTGATGCCCTATGGAAGAATGCACTGGATATGGGCTCAACTACCTATTGGATAAAAGGAAGTTGGCTTGTCTTTGCTATTTATTATGATTGTTAATTCCAAGGTTTATAATGATGCTGATGATTTTTTCATTCTTTGAATGAATAGGACTTGAATTTAGATATTAAAAGTTTGTGTTGAGTATTAGAATAAAATTGTTGGATTGGTGTGTTTGTTTTTTTTAATCACCAACTTTTAAGGTAATAGAATGCTTTTTGGGTGGGGGAATACAAGGAATGTATGTGCTTTTTTAAGTAGAAAATTCTACAGTTAAATTATTACCATTAAACTCAAAGATATAATTTCTGGTGAAGTTAGGTAATTAATTTCCCAGATAATTACTTTAATATGTGACTCCTATCTGGTGATAGACATCTAGCCCATACGTATCATTTCTGGTGCAACAAATTCTTTGTATATTTTTGCCAAAATGACCAGCTTTAAGGAATTATTAACTTAACTCCTTGATATATCTCTTTAAATACAGTCTGGTAATCCTCTAGTAGAACTCAATCATTTGCCACCCGACAGGAAAATCTACTTGTTTTAAATAAAAGTAGCTATGACTGTATAAAATGAAATATAAAATAAATGTAAACTTTATTGGATTTAAATGATTGTCCTCTTCCCATTTTAGTTAAAAACAAATAAAAACAACACTTTTGCTTAGTTCTGTGATTGGAAAAAGATACTTTTTGGAGAAGTTTGGCTTCCACAAATCAGTTTCTAGAATAAATGCTTAGCATTCCTAAATAAGAAGCCATCCATAGAATTTTCTGTGATTCAGAGATGAATGGGGTCTGTCCATTATCAATTCTTCAATCAGGGAAAAAAGGAAATTAAGTTCCTAATTAGGTGAATTTGGACTAAAAGGTGGGACACTGAAGGGATGAAGAAAATTGAGAGGTAGTTGATGCCATTTCAGACTAATGATAGGAGAGGAAATGAAGAAGGGGGTGAGCTGGAGTTGAGCCTGAAAGGTCAGCGACCTTATTAGACAAGAGTAGTAGTAGATCTTCAAAAGCTTTTACCTGCCATAGGTTAACAAGGTGTCAGGTTCTGGGGATGGACAAAGATGCAGATACTTGAGAAAGAATGATAAAAATCAGATTGCATATTTTTGTAAGGAAAACATTTGAATATTGGAGAGAGAAAATGACAATCAGCTATGTAATTATTTCTTTTCCTTTTTCTATGTACTACAGAATGTTCTTGTCAGATAATAACTGGATTTACTTTAGTGCAGGATAGATAATACTACTTTTAATGGTTAGGTTTCACTGTAATATAACTAACATTTATTCTATATCAGTACTTACTAGAAAGATATATAATTTTATAAATATACTATGGCCTTGATCTATAATTTTTAAACACAAAATGATAGTTATTGACTGAAATAGCTGTCATATAAATGTGCAGACATTTTTATGTAGATGAAACTTTGATTTTTCCTTAGTAATCTAAATTATCTAGATACTACTATTGACAAAAATATGTAAAAGTATGGTCTCTGGCCTCAGTTCTTCAGAAATTCTCTAGTAAAGAGATTCTCAAGATAAAGTGGACAGATGCATCTATCTAAAGAAACAAAAGATATTTTTTAAATGTTTTTATTATTTTATTTTATTTTTTAGAGAGAGAGAAAGGAAGGGAGAGGGAGAAGGGAGAAAGAGAAACATTGTTTGGCCGACTGCTGCATATTCTGTATTGGGGATTGAGCCTGCAACCCAGGCATGCGCCCTGATCGGGAATCGAACTAGCGACCTCTTGGTGCGTGGGTTGATGCTCAACCACTGAGTCACGGGCCAGGTGCAAACTATAATTTATAATACCACATAAATATTTTCACTAATGTTCTAATTTTTTTATTAATGTTGTAAAAGAAGTAATGGGAAAAGAATTCAGGTGTTTGTGAATGTAAATTAGATTAGATAAGAATATTAAGTTACAAGTGTGAGGGAATTTTTAAACTATTTAGATTATATGTTGATTACCAGTACGGTAGTATTATGAAACATACTGTATGCTTTTTCTGAATAGCAGGGGTGCTTCAAGCATGGCTTTGACCTATATATTTTTATCCATAGGACAGGTGATTGCTCTTTTATTTTTCCTTAGTAATCTAAATCTTTTATTATTACAGGCTGTCAATAAATTAAGTATTTCAGATTTTTTTCCATTTTAATCCTATTTCTGTGGTAAACACATAGTCATGGACCCTTTATTACATTACTGTAGAATGGAAATATAACATGAGCCACATATGTAATTTAAAAATTTTTAGGAGTTGCATTTATAAAAAGTAAAATAGAAACAGGTGTAATTAATTTTAATAATATAGGTTACTTAACCAATATATCCACAATATTGCCATTTCAATTGTAAAACAATGTAAAAATTATTACTGAAATATTTTGCCTCCTTTGGGTACTAAAGTCTTTGGAATCTGGTGTGTATGCTCAGAGTACATCTTAATTTGGACAAGCTGCATTTCTGGTGCTTAGTAGCCACATGTGGCTAGCAGCTACTGTATCTGACAGTCTCAGAAAATTTTGAGGACTCAATCTATCACAGTGCGATTCAGGTCCATGTTAGTTACCACAGAGTGTGAGCACTGAAAAGCCACCGTGAAGGCCATCTGGCCCAGCCCACTCATCTTATAAATGAGGACACTAAGGGTCACAGAGGGTCAGCTACTTGCCCAAGGTCACCTAACTACTTTAGGGGGTAGCGCTTAGACCAGATTCCAAGTTTTCTCCCAAATCTTAGTTTCTTTTGAATTTTATGAAAATACGTTGCTTTTGCGGGCTATTTATGCAAGGGTGCCAAAATATGGTGACGTGTCAGAACAATTGAGATCCAAACCAACTAACCAACTAAACAAACAAACAAAAGTGGCATTGTTAAGAAGATAGTTTTAAAACTTTGAATGTTGAAGGAGTACTGTTTAGGTAAAGGATTAAGATTTAGTTCATGAATTGTATATCACTTTATTAGAATCTATCCTATTTTTATAAATAAATGTTAATGTTATAATTAAATACACTAATTTAATTTTAGCCATTATAGATAATTTATTTTGATATGTCTTGCTGTCCTAAAAAGGAAAACAAAGGCAGTTCTTTAATTTCATTTTACACTGAGTTACTAGCATTTTTGCTTTGTTGTGATTGAAACCATGATAGGATAATGACTGAGTCTTGAACTCATATTCATTAGCCCACAGACACACAAAAAAAGAAAACTTGATTGTTCAGATTTCTGCATTTTTCTTTCCTTAGACAATATCTGAAATTAAGCCCCACCTGACAGGGTCAATGAAATGCTACTGATTACAATTTATCTGGAAAGCATAAACGGGAAAGATACAGGTCTTCTTTTACAGAACTGGCAGCTGACGCTTATTGAACCTGAGCTAACATTCCCAAATGAAATGAGGTAGGGCAGTTTGAGTCATATGATAACAATGTTGTCATCCTGGGGAACGGTTTGGGTATGAATCAGCACCGGGTGAGAATTAAACATGCGAACCCCAAGCAGATGTCACGGAGCCTCCCTCAGTTACAGGCCAGCATCTCTGTATCCATAGGAGAGCTCCCCACTGCAGAGCCAAGTGGCCAGAAGTTCCCAAAGAGAGAGAAGGGTTGCTGTCACTGACTAGATGGGATTTGTAATAGTATCGTCCTGTTTTCACTCTCCACAGTAGAAAATTTCTACTGGGCTAACAAGGCAGAGGGTAATGAGAAACATGCCAAGTTAAAAAAAAAAAGAGCAAGAGTGAGGAGTCTAACCTACCAACAGGAAACAAATGTGATCAATTACTCCAAGTGTGGAGCTCACAGATACCTTATCTTAGGGCTCCTTAAAATAAAAGCCTGATTGTTACCAAATGCGTCTAAGAAGTGAGGGAGAAAAACACATTCATGGGGGAGCGCAAGGAGGGGGGTGGAGGGGTGAACAGGACTTTATATTGATGTAAAAAAGTGCAATTCTACTGTTTCGCAGTCTCCTGAAGTATTTAGAGAAGTGGTTAACAACCAATCGTAGCCTTAACCATGCAGGCCGTTAAATGGTTCAATGTTTGAAAAATAAAAATACTCTGAATGTGACATGAAGGAGAGGAGAGGTAGGCCTGAATAGTAATATATAGTACTGCTGATGGCTCATTCAGTTTGAAACGTTTGTTCTGGTCTACATAATTACTTGATTAAAATATTTTTGAAAATTTTAAATTTAAAATCAGTGATTTCAGAGAAGGAGGGAGAAGGAGAAAGAGAAACATCAAGGATGAGAGAGAATCATTGATCCAGCATGTGTCCTTGACCAGAATCAAACCGGGGACCGACCCTTCAGCCCGCAGGCCGAGGTTCTATCCACTGAGCCAAACTGGCTAGGGCTTGACTAAAATATTTTAAAGAAGAAATGTTCTTTTTGAAATGATTGGGAAGAAAAGATCTTAGACATAAATATATAGATGGTATTAATCTTTGACTCAGGATCAGAACATGCATTTTTACTTTCAGATGTCTGCAAGGGTGTCTACATATACAGTGTTTATTTATGCTCTGAAATAAACAATAATAGTAGTCACAGAGTTAATAACATTTATCTTAAAGGACTGCTTTGCTCTATTAGTGCCCAAGGCAGATTTTACTCATCGTCAAATAAGGAAGGGAGTATCATGGTTAAGGCTATGAGTAAGAACCTCAGGTCTGAGGGATCTTGGCTAAGTATTCCCCAAATTTCCCATAAGTGCAATAGAATTAACACTATCCCTTTCTTGGAGATCCTGGGTCAGTAGGTGTTACAGGATTATGTTATGAGGTGTGACTATAAAGTAGTGAGACTGCTTTTCACACTCCACACCCAGAAACAGCCTCTTTTTACTTCAGTGTATAAAACATAATAATTTTTCTGAGAGTGTTCACCTCATCTGGTCCGTGTGCACGTGTGTGTACAGAAAGAACCTGTAGTATTCTCATCTTTGCTCACATAAACTATACTGCTTTCTCAGGGAGCTCTGGCAAACCATCTGGAATAGAATGATTTCTGTTGGTGGAAATGATGTTTTTAAGGCTCCGTGTCTTGTGGGTAAGATGCTCTGTAGATAAGCAGAGAGAAATAAATGTCCATTTTTAGAGGACTTTGTTAGAACGGTCTTGCCATCCTGTCCTTCCCATATTTTTCCAATTAAGTTCTAGCCTGTTGGAATCAAATGTCTTCATGGGATGGCAGACTGCTCAAGTAGGCTATTTTGCACATATTCTGTAGCATGCTTAGCAATTGGGCCTGTCAGTCAGTCAACACGTATTTATTGGGCGTTTATGTGGCGAACCAGACAAATCCATTCCCTGAGCTCTCGCTCTTATGTTTTCAGGGGCTTGTCATCCACACAGAATTTCTAATTGGAATTTTCTTTTTCACAGTAGGCTCATCTACATTTGAATAACAAGAAGGAAGGTGGGATTGTAGGAGTAATAGAATCCTTTTATTATGGGTCACTTTAACCCATGTTAGGGTAGAGAGCTTCCTTTATAGATAGCTTTCAGTTAATTCTACCCCTTCCCTATTTTTGTCTTTTATAAGTGGTTAAGATGATTATGAAAGGAACACACGCACATAGTGAAATTCAAGCAGTGCCTAAGTATGTCTTCTTCCGGTAGACACTTTTCTCCTTAACTTCAACAATTTCTTGCATAACAGTCCAAAAAAAAATTTTATGGAAACATGTGTATACACACACACACGTACACACGTATTATATGTATACAGAAAGACTTTTTTTTCATTCAGTGTACCAATATATTTACTTATTTGCCTTATTTTCATATTAATAATTTGGAGATCTTTTTACATATATCTATGTTTCTATATATCTGTCTCTATATATCTACTTAATTCTTTTACATATTTAATTAACTAAGCAAGCATCACCTCATCTCACTCCCAGAGGCATAACCAATGTTATTCTTCTGTATCTTTCTAGATGTATGATATGCATATAGCAACAAATGCATATATTTTGCTTTTCTCTTTTACTCAAGTATTATACACTAAACACACAATTCTGCAGATTGCTTTTTTCACTCACCTATTTATCTGACAGATCACTTGTATTTAAAGAACCTCCTCACTCTTTTTATTTGCTGTATAGTACTCCATTAATGTATATATCATAATTTATTGCTTTTGTTGTTTGCTATTTCATACAATGCTAAATGAATTACTTTTTACATGGAGCATTTGGAGCTGGGTGAGAAATAGCTACAGGATGAATTCCTAGACATGAACTGATGAGTCAAAGGGTATGTGCATTTATAATTGCTTCAGGTTTTGCCAATTTTCCATAGTTGTGCTAACCAACCCTCCTGATGGCAGGCTATGAAAGTGCCTCATTGCCTACCTGTACACAGCAACATGGCATATAACTAAATGATCTGGCTTTTGCCAAGGACAGGTTAAAAAGTGATGTTTTGAGTGTATTTTTAATTCACATATTTCTTATTCTGCGAATGAAGTTAAGAAAGTTTTTTCTATGTTAAGGGCCATTTGCATTTTTTCATTGCTTGGACTGTCATTTAAGTGAACACTATTTTCTGTGCTTGTTGAGATAAAATGACTGTATCAGTTTCTCATCTGGTTAGTGTCAGTGGTCGGACTAGAGTTCAGATCCTCTGGTTATTAATTTCATAACTTAATTAATTTAACATATGCCTTGCTATAGTACAAAGGATAGTCTTTCCTATCATTTGCATCCTATCCACTCGGGTTATTGGGAGGATCATATGGAACAAGTTAGAATGTGAAAGCATTTCCAAAAGGAAAAAGTGCTCGTCAAAAGGCAAGATAATGGTTCATTTAATTTTACAAAGAAGTCACAGCATTTATCACTCCTGGAAATATGCAGTTCATAATGAAAATAGAATAGCAGTGGTTTGACCGGGCTGCAGTCGCAGAGAGGTAAGGCAATTAGATTGTTATGAGGCCTTCTGGACAAGCAGAGTCCTGATTTTACAGGCTTCGTGCTGACATGTACGCCTGGGTTTTTTTCCTTTATTTTCCCCTCCCCTAAAGAATGGAAAACATTGTACCTTCACAGAGTGATGGCAGTCTTGCTTCACTTAAAACTTCATCACCTTCCACATGAGCAATTTGCCTTGCTCTTTAAAATGAGGAGTGGAGGCAGATCATATTTGAAGTTTCAGATATTTAGGTTGACTAAATCAGCATTACTGTTTATTTGGGAAGAACTCAGAGCTTCGGATAATGGGATTTCATTGTTTTCACCCACGTTGGCTCTAGATAGCATATGGGTAACAAGAGTGCATATGCTTCCTTAGTTACTGTAATGGGCAATGTCATTATGTAAAATCACTTCAAGGCATTTACTTTTATTTATATTTCATATTGGCTGGGCAAACTGTTTATTAATTTTGCATGCATGGAGCTTAAAGATATTAGCCAATACACAGTAATGGCTGGCCTAATATCCATGAGCAAAAGTGGAATTCAGGAGATTAACTTGCATTTGACCTACTTCAACTCTCCTGGTAATGAGGGGTGCAGGGGCATAGAATTAATCTCTCTCAATTTGTGGCTCTCAGAGGTGCTGCTAACTTTAGAGTGCTTGCATTTTAAAAGTCTCCTGTTGTGCCAGGGAGTTTGTGTTACTCAGTAGAACTCTATTCACTGTTGTGATTGAAGTGCTGGTTTTATCTATTGCAGCGATATTTGAGACAGATATTATGAAGATATGTAAAGTGAGTTAATGGTATGGCTTGGCTCAGAAAGTAAAATGGGAAAAACTTGGGTCAAACCATTTGAGCCAGGACGCTTTTTTCCCTCCTATCCTTTAAAACTCTTAGTTTAGCCAAAAATGCGAAAAGCTTCCAAACTGCTTTACAAATACCCCGGATGCTGTCTATTATTGTGTATTTCTTATTTAATACTAAAGTAATGCTGCTGGGAAGGTATATGTCAAGTTGATATAATTTGGATTGATTTGCTTTTAAAAGCTTTGAAATGACAGTGCAATTATTGCTATGATGCAGGTCCCTTACAAGTGGATTAATGCATTTAATGAATGATTTGACCATATAATTTATTTCTGTGGAGTTAACATTAACTGTTAAGTGCATTTATTCCCTAACAGCCATATTGATACTGTGATAACATGCAGCAGTGGTAGCGGGGGGAAGTTCTAGAAGAATCTCTTAATCCTATTTCAGTTCCCAATTCTCACTTCTTCCCCCCAAGTTGTATTGTCTAGTAAGTAGATCAGTAGCAAAGTCTGTGAAGTGAGTTTTATTTCTCTGGCTCTTCTTCCATCCACCTGAATTAAAGAATGTGGGTGCCTCCCAAATCTATATAATCGCTCCTCAAATTCCAGACAGTAGCATTGGCTATTTTTGTATGCAATGTTTTTTTGTTTGTTTTGTTTTATTTTTTGTTTGTTTGTTTTAGAGACCTCACGCTGGCTAAATTCCTTCATTATGCTCAATAATTTCAAATTCGAATGTTCATAAACTTAGGTCTCTTGAAAGGGTCCTTTGAGAGATCATCCTAATTAACCCCTCATTTTACTGATGAGGAAAGTGGGGCCCAGAAAGGCTCAAGGTCACTTACTAGTTGACAGCAAAATCAAGTGTGGGATCCAGGCTTCAATACTCTCCGGCTTTCCTTTAACTCCTCACTGTCGAACGGTTAAACTTTCCCTGTTTCCACCTCTATTATTTCTCTAAGTTGCGCACTTCACATTGTTTTGTCAGAAATATGAAAAACACCCATATTGATGTAGCTTTCTTCAAAACATAGAGAAGGTTTACATTTAGCTCTATCTGGGAGATGTTCTGAAAGATTAAATGCCTGGAAATATTCCTTGCTATATTACAACTTCCAAGACACCAAGTCTAAAGTGGTGATTTTACATGAAAATGCATATATGTGATTAATACACTATAGACACATATCCACCCAAAGAGTATTCCAAATATGCATCTTTAAAAGTAAATAGTTATAAGGCTATGAAAACATAAAATACTTTTTTATGCTATACACAGATCTATCATTTGATTTTTTTATGCTGAGGGGGAAATACTAATATTTATAACATTTACCAAAATATAATATTAGTTTCAATGCTTTCAAGAAATTGCCAATTTTATGTCTTCATGTTTGTAAAGCAACACTTTGAGTCTCTCATGTGGTAATCTCAAAGCAAAGGTTTTAGGCAATAAATCTGAATGTTAAATAATTTCAAGGATGATACTGTAAAGTGCTTAACTAATGGACTAATTGCACTATATTCAGGCCATGAGTATTTTATCTCTTTAATATATGTCAAGGTGGTCCTTAAAAAGATTTATTGCGATTAATATGTTCTATAGGGTTGAGTGCCAGGCAGCATATATTTTTACATATAGAAAAGTAAATTTGACATTATGCAGTCCATAAAAGGTTTTGAAAACGGTTATAGAGATTTAATTAGGCACTGATTTAAATTTAAGTTAACAGCAACATTAAAATTTAATTTTCGATTTAGCTGTTAAAATATATATTTAACGAACTTTTGGTAGAATCCAGTTCTTGCGCTCCACACCCCCCCCCCCAAAAAAAAATACACAAAAAAACACCGCACCAAAAAAAAAAACCTACCCACCCACATTCCCTTTTAATTCTGGTGAGTCAGGAGGAATTCACTGCTCTGAGGACTGAGCCAGAATGCAGAGTTAATGTGCAGCGGCCTTCCTCCTCGGACCCCGAGATGCTGGAGCAGTGCGCTGCACTTTTCCTGCAGCTGCCAACATTGTCAGCACTGATCTGTCAGTAAGGATTTCTCCTGGCAAAACTCTGAAGCTACTTTCTGACATCTTCAACAAACTAATTGTTGTCTCCTGCCTCTGTGAGACCTCTGAAGTCCCAATGAGTTAGTGTCTTCTCAGGAGACGAGAAAAAGGACTCATAAAATCAATTTATCAGGCTATTACGCATTGTCATCAGCCAAAACAAAACCCCGCTAAAGACAGGAGAAAAAGTAGAAGAAATGGGTCTCTGAGAAAAGGTTACAGAACATCCATCTTCTCTCCTCTTCTGATTGTTTCCTTTCTTTGCCCATTTTCATACCCGTTTCCCTCTGCTAAAAGACACTTTATGACAAGCATTGTGATTTCTTTAGAACGGAAGGGAACCTCTTCTTTAGGACACAATCTTTGCAAGTTGTGAGTGACAGTGGGAAAGGGTCCAATTGCCACTGAGGACACCAGGCAATAAATCATCCTCTCCTGGCATCAGCTGGCTGGATGAATCCCCACTTCCTGAGTGAGTACCAGGGCCTAGATGTGACAAAACAGCTATTGTCAACTCCTAGCGGCCACATTCCCACTTTCTCTCGGCTGATTTTCAGTTTATTTAAGACTTTTAGCGGTGCAAAGCATATTGGGAAGAAATTTTTCAATAGCTACCATTAGAAAGGGAAGCACCCTAGTGTTAAATAATTGTCACAGTATTTATGTAAGGGCAACAGTTATTGGGGAAAACCCTCTTTTCATTTTTATACATCATCAAGCAGTTGCTTTATCACCATCAAAATGCATGTCTTTCCATTTTACAAATATTTAAATATGTAGAATAGATCTCAAAATGACGTTATAAGAGGCATGTGTAGTTAGTTGATCAGGTTATAAATGACATGGAAAGATAGATTGCTACAGTAATAATTTCATATTTTTTTGCCATGGTTAGGTTTAGATATACTCTTACTATTTATATATTTACAAAATGTTGTGAGGGGCAAAATGATTTCCAGTTATTTTTTTATAGAGCTTAAAAAACATTTAAAAGTGCCAATGCAGTAATTATTTTATGTATAATTAGAAGTCATAAAAATAATCCAAAATTAAATAAGACAGATAATTTTGTCATGACAGATGTTTAAATATTACACGTATTACATTAGATGCTTGGTTAACTGATAAAACACAAGATATGACAGAATAAATATTGAAATCTAAGATTTTTAAATATGCTCATAACTTGAATTTCCTTTAAAAATTATCTTGAGAAATATAGCTATAGGGTATTAACCACATACGTATTTGCATGATGAAAACTTTCCCCTTGTTTTTTGAGAATTTATGTTTTTAGCACAATTGTCTCAGTGAGAAAGAATGACTTAAATTGGAGGAAATTTGAATAATGAATTGGTATAATCCCCATAAAAGTGGGAAGTCAGAAGAAAAATTCTTATTTACATAATGCTAAAACAGTTTGAAAAAGTGGAAAATTAAGTCTATCACCTTGATCTAGTCCATAACCATTTTTTAAAAGATTTTTTTATTGATTTCAGAAAGGAAGGGAGAGGGACAGAGAGATAGAAACATCAATGATGAGAGAGAATCATGGATCGGCTGCCTCCTGCACGCCCCCCACTGGGGATTGAGCCCGCAACCCGGGCACTGCCCTGACCGGGAATTGAACCATGACCTCCAGGTTCATAGGCCGATGCTCACCCACTGAGCCACACCGGCTGGGCCATAAACATTTTTGGTAACTGACCATGTCTATCTAATGTTCAGATGATTCAAGTATTTGTTATTATAGTGACAGAATATATGGAATATTGTCAGATTCTTAAGTTTTACCTGTTTCCTATAGACACACAGCTCATATCTATGTCTCTCTGCAAAAATGTATTCTTGGCCAAGTTACCTGTCAGTCTTTTTTTATGATTGTGAAGAATACCTTGCATGAGAAGTGATGAATTTCCTTTTACCTCCTAAATCATCTCTAGCTGTCACATTCAAGTTGAAACGCTTTCATTACCATAAAATATGTATAATGCAGATGATATGCCTTTTCACAATTTAGAAACAAAAGGCTAAATGCATTTTAAAAACATTTTAATTGTGTAGAAAGCTGCATCTGGTACTTCCCCTCCTCGCGCCCCCCCCCCCCTTTTTTATGCTGTAACAACCAGTGATTAACTGCTCTCTGGTAATATTTTTTGGTTGGCAATGATAATACTGAAAGCATTCTGGCACTGTGAATTCATAGTCAAACGGTGACACCAACCAGACGAGATGATGGTGTACCTGGCTCCCTGACAGTTCTATCTCAGTTCATCATCTTAACTAAAAAATAATCCTATCTAACTTGAAATCCACAGCAGCTATAAGTAGAAAATAAATCCAAACCACAGCTCAGACTTGTAACCTAACAGCTATCATAAATAATCAGAGCCTATTTGACGGTGGAAGATGGGACATTAGAAGCTATTTACACTACTAGAGTGATGCCATCGATCAGCAGCGGCAACCCGTAGATAAGGCTGCTGTGATGTCATGGTTGTTTATGATGGGCATTGACAGTAAAGCTACTGTGGAATTTTCTCCTCAGACAGCTTCATTCATTTTTGTTGGTGATGCATTTTGTTGTTAAAGAAGCAATCAATAGCAAAATCGTGGTGATAAAAGTATTACTTGTTAAATATGTGAAAAATGTGCATGTAAGTAGGGTTGTGGGGCAGAAGATGAAGAATTTAGGAATTCTCTTGTGGTGTTTACGCGGACCAATAGATTTACAAATACACAGTAGACTTATTTTACACGTCTTGAGCTTTAAAATGTGGCCTACTTGTTCTCAGTTAGAATGCTGTGGAGTACCCCCACCCCCACCAAATATCTGACTTACAATGGGTAATGTAAAATTTAATTAGAGAAATTGTATGTGATAAAACACCGATTACTTTATATTCAACCCCTCCGTATGAGAGAAATTGGGTATTTTAGTTTAATTTTAATATAACTTTTACTTGTTTTGTTTTTTTCCTTCCCACTGCTCACCTCTGCTACTCAAAATACTCTCCAGATTAGTGCTTCTCATACGCAATGTACAAATTACCTGGGGATCTTGTTAAAAAGCAGTTTGTGACTCAGTAGGTCTGGGATGGGCTTGAAATCCTGCAGTTCTAATCATCTCCCAGGTCATGTGATGATGCTGACCCAGGGAGCACCCTTAAAAAATTGTTTTATTGATTTCAGAGAGAGGAAGGGGGGGGCGGCGGAGAGAGAGATCATTTGCCTCCTGTACACACCCTGACTGGGGATCGACCCTGCCACCTTTTGGTGTACAGGATGACACTCCAACCAACTGAACCACCCAGCTAGGGCTGGGGAGTCACACTTTTAATAGCAAGAAATTAGGGAAGGTGGTTATTTCCTACCTTTCAGGCTCCCCTCCAGATTATTTGCCTCTTTTAAATGGATGTTTTCTCCACTGGTGTAGAGCAGTGCTTCTCAAACTTAAGCTGTAGAGTCTCATGGAAAACTTGTTTGAACGCAGATGGCTGTGCCCCATCGAGAAAGTTTCTGATTCAGTAGGTCAGGGGTTGGTCTAAGATTTTGCATTGCTAAAAGTTCCTAGATGACCACATTTTGAAAACTCTTGGTGTAGAGCCCTAATTTAGCATTAAATTCACATGACATTGGAACCACATTGGTGCTGCCACATTAATTTAGACAAATAATAAATAGAGGAGAGGAACGAACATTTGTTGAGTGCCCGCTATGTTTTAGGTATTATGTAAAGCTCATGCCCTACATTATCTCATTTTTCTCATCTAATTACCCATATTTATCCAATATTTATCATGGAGCTACTCTATACAGTATTTTCTGGATCTCACACCAAATAAATGGTCTAAATTGTTGTGACCGCCCTAAGGACAGAGCTCTCATCCAGATTTCTTCCTACATGATTCCAAACTTTTCTGAGACTGTGATACTACAGCTTCCCCCACCCTCTTTTTTTCTGTTGCCCTCACCCTGATCCCCTTAGGCACTATGAACAATGATCAAAAAACATAATCCCTACCCTCTAGTGAGGAAGGCAGGGATTCTGCAAAGATAGTTGATGATGTAACAGCAGAATGAAATGCTGTGTCAGAGAACTTCACCACTCCAAAGTCTGTGTTTTCTGTGCTTAGAAAGGCCAAAACAAAACATCAGCGCTTGGAGCAAGGAAAGGTTTACTGATCAAGTAAATGCCAACCAAGAAGATGGGAGACCTAGTGGTTCCTCCAATCCTTCTTAAGAAAGCACAGAGTTCAGGCTTCTTTTTTTGTCAAGGGAAGAGGGAATGAGAGGGGCAAGAGGTGATTGACACTGCAGTTATCTGGATGCCAGCAGTGGTCGGAAGAAGATGGTGCTAGCTGATGTGAGTTCTGTCACCAGGTACCTGCAAATCTTTGCTAAAGAACACAAACTCCCCTTATCTTCTCAAGTCCAAAGCAGAATTTGGCTAATGAGTAGCACTTCTATATGCAAGACTAAGCAGAAGCTATTAGCCTGAAGGCCATGGGAACAATGCAGGCTCGACCAACATGGAGTCAGAGATAGTGAGGGTTTCACTCTGTTACAGGAACACAGCCCTGAAAAGAGGACTGTATGGGCACAAAAAATAACTCTCCGCCCACCTTTCTAAGTTCTTCTGGCTAGAGCAATAACCAAATTCACATGAGACGGATTACAGGAGAAAATGTCCACATTTTATTATAGATATACATGCAGGGGTGCGATAAGAATTTGAGACCCGATGCCCTAGCCCAGTGGTCGGCAAACCGCGGCTTGCGAGCCGCATGTGGCTCACAAGCCGCGGTTTGCCGACCACTGCCCTAGCCGATTTGGCTCAGTGAACTGAAGGGTCCCGGGTTCAATTCCAGTCAAGGGCACATGCCCGGGTTTCAGGCTCAATCCCCAGTAGGGGGCGTGCAGGAGGCAGCCAATCAATCTCTCTCATCATTGGTGTTTCTACCTGTCTTTTCCTCTCCTTTCCTCTTTGAAATAAATAAAAATACATTAAAAAAAGAAAAGAATTTGAGACCCGAAACCACATTGGGCATTCAAGGTTTATATGACATTTTAGACAAAGGAGAAGGGGTCCTGGATTTGGGATTTCAAAGGGGAAGCAGGTACTTTACAGATAGATGAGAACAAGCAAACATGTAGTAAATAAATTCTTGCTGGGACACCCAGAAACAGTGGGACACAGAGGAAAGTTCAGCAAACAGGCTTTGCTGGATTTCTCCTTGTTTGCCACATTTAGTTTATATTATGACGCTAAGGTGATGCTCTCCTCCTTTAAGCAGGTTTGTTTTTGTTTTTTTTACTTGAATTTCTTTAGGCAGTTAAAAGGGAGAGGATCAAAGATTCTATCTGTGTCTTTTGTTTCTTCATCACCAGCTTAAAATCAATATCCTAAAGGGCTTGTTTAGGGTGGCAAAGTTTTGGTCCCCCTCAGGACTGAGATTTATTTCACATCCTCTTTGCTCTCTTTCTTGCCACTTTTATGCTTCCTAACACACAAATGCACACATTTCCCAAATACCCATAATAATTCAGGAAAAAAATTGTGTTACCTCTAAAAAGATGTCTTTGGCATAAATTGCTTCCCTCTTCTCATAGTCCCAATTTACATTTCACTTCAGTGGTAGTTACCTGTGAGTTGCCTACCTACAGTCCCAGGCACTTGGGGCACAATGGGGACCATGACACAACCCAGCAATCCAGAGTTAACAGTTTATGGTTAGGAGACCTGTAAGCAAACGGGCAGTTAAGATCTAGGGCGATAATTATTACACTGTGTGAGGAGGAGGTGCTATGAGACCTAGCTTCATTTATTAGGCATCCGGGGAAACTTCTTGGAGGAAATGAAATTTCAGCTGGTGCTGAAGAATGAGTAGAAGTTGAAGGAAGGGATAGGAAATGGGAGAGGCCAGGTTCCTGGCAGTGGGAACAGCTTGTTAAAGGGCCCTGGATTCCAGAGAGTATGTGAGATGTTCACCGAAGATGCTTAGGTTGTTCCATGCGGCTGAGCACAAACACCCTCTGATATCACTACCAAAAAAACAACAACCAGGTATCCGAAAACTATGCATTTTGTGGTTGTACAGCATCTGTGAAGTCTCTTGCGTTCTTAACAAAGGGAATGGGGTTTTGCAAACCTGTTTTCCTTTGGTAAACAGCCTTGGAAACAGTCACAAAGGACAGAGAGGCTGTCATGCAGGGTTGGTTGCTGATATCATCTTTACTTTCCTGTAATGGCTGAGTATAGATTCTATTAAGCATTAGTCATCATGTGAAAAATACACTTGCACACAGAGCTGCGTCTTTTCACATCTATTCATGTAGAAAGCTGGAGGTCAAGCAAGGGCCACTGTCCTGTCTGAACAATGCTCTCTTACAAGGATTCGGTTCCAGCGGCACATCGTGGGCACCTTTTGAGTACATAGTGTTTGACTCAGGCCTCAGCGTGTGGAGAACATATAGCAGACAGGGACTTTGTCCATGAAGAGTGTACATGCCTGGTTACAGGACAAGGCATACACAGATAAGGCAACAGGAAATCATTTCAGGCAACAATAACCACCCTGGGGGTTTGTATCAGAGCCATCAATTTAAAAATAATTTTTTTTTTACTTATGATAGTGACATTTTGAGCTAAAAAGGTAGAGGTTAATATTAATATCAGTAAAGGTTTTCTTGAAACTAGCAAAAAGATGTGTGTGGAATCAATAAGTAAATTGAAATCTTCTTTAAGCTTATGCTTTTGAACCATAGGTCTGAAAGGTCTCATTCTCCTGTGAATTACAGAGCGTCATTAGAAACACTAGTGGAAAATGTTCTTTTATTTATTTATTTTTTACTGAATTTCCTTCTTGCTTTAAAATATTTGTATATATTATACAGAAATTAAATGTTAACAGTGATGGTATTCTGTATCTCCCCTATGCTACTCTTAAGCTTGTAATTTAATTTATAGGCTGACTCATATAATTTCCAAATTAAACAATGATTCTAAACAGGTAGTGTGTTTTTCCCCCCATTGGTGATAAATCTTGTTCATGGAAGCAGTCATATATGAAGACAGAATCACTTCCTGTTTCACTAAATTTACAAATAAGACTCAACTACTTTGTTCTCTTTGGGACAGTCACTCTAGTCATTTACAGGGTCTCCTGCATTGAATTTCTTCAGGCAAAAATGACTGAGATTGTTGCTTTTTTAAATCAAATTTTACTCTGTGCTACTGCATATTGAACCTTTTATGGGTTCCTGATTTAAAAATAATGGTGGTATCTCTTAAATAGAATGTTATGTTACTTTTTAGTCCTTTTTATTAAATTCATTTATTCTAGAGGTCATGCTTAATCATTTCCAAGAGCATTGTCAAGCTTGTAACAATAAATATTGAAGTTAATTTAAATGAGTCAAAGTTCATTCTCATTTAGCAGCCATCTATTAAGTAAATCACCTGCCCAGACATTCTCTTCTGTGCAGCAATAAACGGAAATGGCTAGAAACCTATCACAAAACTTTTAAGGAAGAAATACAGTGTTTTAATGGAGAATCTTTTTAAAGCATAAGATAAATGGCTAGCAACTGATGTGTATTATTTAAACACTGATAAGTGACTTACATTGACTTTCTTCAGACCCAACCATACCCCCAGTATAAAAATAGTGTAACTCTTAATGTTTTCATTGAATTGCCTTAAGATATTAAATATTTTCTCTTTAGGTTATGAGGTACGCCTTTGTGGTGAGCTTTTATTTGATGAGAGAGAGATGTTGTATTTATTAATATTTTTCACTTTTTATAGGAGTCTCTGCTTCTCTGACTTCATATGGTCCCCCTGAAAGCTCCCTAGATTGTACTCAGGAAATGTTATTACACAACTTTCTGTCATATTTTTTGAAAAGATGGCTTCCTTTGACTTACATAGAACAGTATGTGATTTCACTAGAATTTAAAAATCTCTGTGAAATGGAAAGGGTAAAAAGGTCAGGTGGGTTACAATGACTATTTTATATAAAATGGTCATTAAAAACAGTAACACCAAAGATGGATTCAGGGAAGCCATTTTGAAACCTAGCAAAAATCAAATACTAAAAATAGTAAATTCTCTAAAAGTTATTTTGTATAAATTCTGCCAGAGCCTGTTCTGTAAGATTTGTTAAGTAATAAATACTATGTAAGATACCCAAATTAAAGTATTAAGTCATATGAATCATAGTTTAATAAAAATGAATTTATTTTTTAAAATAAATTTACTGTACATGCATATATACAATATACTAATAATGGGCCAAATACCAGCTGAATTATCAATAAAACTGACTATTAAATACCTCTTCTTCAAATAATTTCATATTCCTTTGTATTAAAACAAATGATGAAACACAAATAGTGAAAACATATGCTAATACTTCATAACAAAAATTAAGTTACTTCAGAAATTTCCAGTTATATAAATTGTGAGGTTCTAAAGTCATCTTTATTTACTGCAGGAATCCCAATTGTACATTTAAGTACTAATATTGAAGATTATACTTATAGAATATTCAAATGTCTTCTCTCCTTTCACTGTAATAATCTTTTTCATTTTATAAAATTTGATCTCCCAACTTCAAGCCCATGAACTCACCTCAGTTTTTGGCATGCTGAAGGAGCACAAGGGCCAAACAAGAGGCACACAGTTGTATACTTCGCTCCCCCCCACACCCCCCCGAAAAAAAAGACGGAGGAAGATTGTCAGGTGGAAAATTAGCACTGGGAATACAGAAAACACCATTTTTAACTCAAAGTGAAGTGAGTCTATATCATCTCAAATGCTGAGGTCTTAGCGAATAGTTCTGAGCTTATTGGCACAGTTTCTTTGGGGCCTGTTTTCTCTTTTCTTCTCCTATGGCTTGTCTGATATGTATGAGTAATTCTGTCTCATGGCCATTTTTGGCCTCCTTGTTCAATCCAGCAGTCGGCAGAATTCAGTGGCACCGGGAAAGACAGACCTCTGAAAAAAATGACCGTGTTTTGTGTAAACCAGGGGGAGCCATTCCTTTTCTACTTGTCACAGGCTGGCAGAACTGGAGCCCTTTTAGAATTGCCATACTGTTTCCCCCTTTTTGAACTCTCTTTACCTCTGTTGAGATAGTACAGATTGGGGAAGAGGATTCAAAATAGGTTTGGTTAGTTATGTAATTTAATTCCAAAGGTTGACCCTGACGATGGCTTTGCCTGCCTTGGCTGAAGAGCTACATAGTCTTCATTACATGGTTTATTTTGTTTTTAGACTCCACCTTCAGAGGTTCTTTGGCTCCAAGGGGACATACTTACAATTATTTATTTCCTTCCATTCCACCACCCCCCCCCCCCCCAGATTAATTGAACCAACAGTTTTTGAAAACCACAGATGAGTTGGAAATTTTTGATCATCTTCCCAGTCAGTGTACTTGTACAGGATCAGCATCCTCCCTGGCCTCAACCCTTTCTTCTTGCAATGAATGACTTCCTGCCTCTCATCAACCAGAGTTCTCCATCTCGGGTTCCTGGCTGCACATTGAATCACCTGGAGAGTTTAAAGAACTGGTCCCCACGACCCACCCTCATCAATATCATTTGAATCTTTGGGTGCTGGAGTCCACACATCAGTCCTTACTCAAACTTCAGTGATTTCAGCTTTGAGAACCATATAGATGATATGACCTAATAGTGTCAGTTGTCTTACCTTATTTTGCATACTTGTAATTTTAACCCAATTTGTTCGTCCACACAGGTAGAATTCCTATTGCATTGCCTCCTTATGTATAATTCCTATTTGATCAGCAATATCATTTCAGGACAATGATATCGGTGTTTTAAGGAGTGAACTATAAATGAGGAACTAAAAATAATTATGCAAATGGATGGGATAAATTAGGATTAAATCAAATACTAATTTTTAACAGGTTTAATTCTATGAAAAAAAATAAAGAGCAAACAAAAATATGCACATTCCTTGCTAGAATTTTTTATTTTTTTAAAAGAAAGTTTTATTAAGAAAAGAAAAACACCCAGAAGTGAGGTGCAGAGAGATGCCTGAAAAAGAGAAGGAAATTGTTACTGATTGGGTTTTCTTTTAGGGTTTAAAACAAAAAAGAATTCAAGGAAGGAGGGAGGGAAGGAAGAAAGGAAGAGAAAGAAGAGGAAAAAAAAGATGAGAAAAGTAGTGAGAAACCATAATTGTTATATAATTTTTATATAGAACTTCCTTTTCCCCAACATTATAAGTAAAAATGGTTTGTCTCCTTATTTGACTTTTGTTTTTCTTTACCTGCAACCATTATTTTAAAAATATTATCTATAATAATAAAAGGGTAATATGCTAATTAGACTGGACGTCTTCCAGATGTCATTCCGGACATCCTTCCTGTTGAAGCTGGGGCTGGAGGAAAGCCAGCCCGGGTCCTGGGTGCCTGAGGGTGGCCTGAGGGAAGCCAGCCTGGGTCCCAGGTGCTGGAGGGAAGCCAGTGCCGGCAGGGGGGCGGGAAGGGGGGGAAGGAAGGGCTACTCTTGCATGAATTTTTGTGCATCGGGCCTCTAGTATTATCATAATAGCAAACAAAATAAAAAGTTGAAATTTTATATCTATCTGTACTATGGGAAAATAATATTTCTTAAACTTTGATTTCATCAGCGAATTACTTACTTTTCATTGCTTGAGATAGTGAGGGTGCACTGGTCTATTTATTTAGGGAATTCAGCCTTAAAAATAAGAAGAGATCAATTTGCAGGGGGCGGGGGCGGGGGGGGGAGCTTTCAGCCTAGCAACTGATCAAATGAAACTTCCCCATTCTCCCCAATGTCTATTGTGGCCAATTACTATATCATCGTCCTATTATTCATCCTATACTTTATTTCATTCCTCAACTATCAGGGCTGCTTTTCTCATTGGCTTGGCATATCCCAGCTGTTTGCAGCTTTGACACGGTGCAGTCGACGTGTTTGATGGATTACCTCTTTGTGTCTCTTGGCCTTCCATTCCCTCCCCATCCTGCCTAACTTTTGCTAGGCTTTCTTTTTGTCCTGTTTCATCCGAGCCTGAGGAACAGTTGACATTTGATTTGTGCTTCATAAACATATATAACTTGTGAGCAGGCCCTTATGTTCTGAATATTTTTGATGGTCAAGCAAAAGAAAAGAGAATGTTAATTTAAATTTCATAAAATGAAAGGCCATGCTTGTGTGAGACATCATATTTTTCCAGAACACTTTTTGTTAAGAAAAGATTTTTTTCTTAGTACCAAAATATTTTTTCTTTCCTTATTGTTTGAATTTTAACAAAATTGACCAAATTGATCTTCTGTGATTGTATGCATGGGTTACCATAGATTTGGTTAATTTGTTTTGCCATTGAAATTAGCGCACCGCTAGGTACTGAATCTAAATTATTAAGACAAGATTTAAATACAGTATAGGTAACCAATAAGTACATTAATTAATAAGCAGAGTTACCTATGTGTATGTGTCATTTTGCAAACGTATAGGTATTCAGTAGAATATTTTTTGGCATTTTGAAAAAATGCTAAATGTAAATGAAAATTCACATGAAATGTCCCGTATGGCATAGACACTCTGTACAAAATGTGTATCTGGGTATATATGAGAATGTAGTAAAGTCAATTGCATTTTGCCCTGATATTGTGTAAGCTGTGCACATACCAAGACAATCTTATACTTGTTATATCCCTTCCTCTTGCTTGCTCATTAATCATGGAGCACTAATAACACATTTTTTGTCATGGTACAACAAAAATTCTGGCTCTGACTCTTGTTCTGGCTCATTTACATTGGCCTGCCTGTCAGTTCAAAGCTTCAGGGAATTAATATTGAGAGATTAAAAAGTGAAGCCCCTTAAACATCCCATCTTATAAACTTGTGGTTAGTTTTTTCAGGGAGGAAAAAGAATTCCACCTTCAAAGGGCAAAGGGAATAGAACATTCTTGACTGAGATTTTCCTTTTTCATTTTTCTTTCCCTTTCCCTGAATAACAGAAGCCCCAGACTCTTTACCACAATGTCTTAGGTCCTAGTCCAATGTTACTTTCTAAGAAGTTGTCCCTTGGGATATGTGGCTAAACTGCGATGCACTGCCTGATTATTTTGGAAGCCATTTTCCTTCAGTTGACCTTTGATTTGCACTCTTTATCCATTAGAGGATAAGAGTCTGTAGAAACGCCTCAATAATCCATTTTTTTTATATAAATAAAAAAGAAACATTTTCTTCAACCATCTGGTTTCTATGTAAATGTACGCAGTTGACTGTGGAGCCATCCAAATCCCAGTATGCATCGCACTTCCTCACTGGCTCTTTTTTGGTGAATCAGAAGAAGAATCAAAAGCCTCTTTGAGGATTACAGAAAAAGAATTCCACATGTGTTAGTGTGTGCAATTTATTTTAGAGAAAAGCTTCACTAAAGTCAAATGAATATAATCTAAACATGCTTTTAAAAGATTAAAATAAAAAAGATGAATCTGGCCAGCCCTTTGAATTTTTATAGTAGGGTCAATTTATGTGGTCCATCCTATGTGTTTTGAGATCAGTCTTAAGTGGGACTTGAGATAAATGATGTTTTTAAGGTCTCTATCATCTTCCAGTGTGTTAGGACACTTGTAAAACTGTAAGAAACACTTGCAGCGAGCTATTCCTGCCTTCTATTGTCATTTACTAAAAGTTATTTTTGTAGATATATTGTCTTCGAGTTTTCATTACATAAATCCTTTTATCGCATTTTCATGGGGATGCTAGTTAATATTTTGATGGCTGTGTATATTTTACAAGTATTTTTATATGGAATGTTAGATTCCATATTCAAAGCCACTCTACTAGGTCTGTCTGATGGCTGTTGCCAATTTTTAGATGAGGAAACCTAGGTTCAGAGAGATCCAAACCCATATATACAGTCAGTAAGTGGTAAAGTTGGGAGCTTAAAGTCACAAGTATGTTTAGATAGCCTTCCCTTTTATTAACCGTGTGACCAAGGATAACTTGCTTAATCTTTCTAAGACTCATTTTTCTCAATTGCAAAATGGAAGTAATTCTTTATCTTGGTGGTAGTGGTAGAGGATTAAATGTAATATATATTTAGGATGTTTGTGTAATGCCTGGAATATAATAAACATGAAAATTGGTAAGAATAGTGGGGTAGTCATTACTGTCATTAATAGCAGGAGTAGAGGCAGAAAGAGTAATATTTGTGATGGCATCATAATCAACATCATTATCTAAAACTTATCTACACTTTAGATGTAAATATATAGGAATTGAGCACCACAATCACTAATTGTGGCTTTATTACTTATATATGTAAGCATAGGTATATGTATTAACATAAATTTAGGGTGTATACATATGCATAAAAGGATGAAATAAAAGTTTTTTAAAAATCTAAGTTCAGTAAAATGTTGTTTATAATGGACTAGAGGCCTGGTACATGAAATTTGTGAACTCGGGGGGTGGGAGGGAAGGGTCCCTCAGCCCAGCCTGTGCCCTCTTGCAGTCTAGGAGCCCTCAGGGGATATCTGACTGATGGCAGTCAGACATCCTTAGTGCTGCCACGGAGGCAGGAGAGGCTCCTGCCACCACCGCTGGGCTTGTTGTGAGCCCTGGCCTCTGCCTGAGTGGTGCTCCCCCTGTAGGAGTGCACCGACCACCAGGGGGCAGCTCCTGCATTGAGCATCTAACCCCTGTTGGTCAGTGCATGTCATAGCGACTGGTCATTCCACTGTTCAGTCAATTTGCATATTAGCCTTTTATTATATAGGAAGATACTACTTCAATGAAAATGTCACTTATTTTAGAAATATAAGATTTCTTTTCTATGGATTATATGTATTTTATTATTTTGGTAAAAATTAAAATCCAGAAGAACAATATTTATTACCCGGGGACGATATAAAAATAAGAAAGACAATTTACTGTTGCTCAATGATTTCAAGAATTTTCATGGAATCAGGTACATTTTAGTATTTTCTTGGAATCATACATTGGAAGAGTTTTAGGTATCCTATATAATAAAAGTGTAGTATGCAAATTGTCCCCTCGACCGGAGTTCTTTTGGGAGTTCAACCTGGGGGCGGGCCAGCCAAGGGAAGGGAGGGAGGCCCAGGCCAGCAGCAGCAGGTGGGCAGGGGTAGGGAGGGAGGTCCCAGCACTGGCAGGTGGGTGAGGGAAGGGAAGGAAACCCTGACCGGTAGCCAGCAGCTGCTAGGGACCCTACCAGTGCATGAATTTCATGCACTGGGCCTCTAGTTAATTATAATCAGTTTGTTGAGATTGTTGTTCACTCTTAGGTAGTCTTTTAGACACAGAAATACAAAAATATTTAATATGATATTTCTAGTTTTACTGTTTAAGTGCTCACTTTTTTAAAAAAATTATAAGCTTGTACTAGGTGTTATTATCTTCGTCTCAAATAATAGTTAAGTGAGCTCCAAGCAGATTCTTTCCTCTGCTCACATGCCTTTCAGTCTTCTTTGTTCTGTTGATTCCTAATCACTCTTAAAAATTTTACCCACCCATCCCCTCTTTAAGAAGTCTTTTTAACTCCTGAAATAGATTTAGCTATTCCTTTCTTTTTGGCACACATACAACTTTGTGAATACTCCCTATATTGACACATCATGCTTTATGGTAATTTTTTGCTTACTAGTTAATTCTCATGGGTAGACATATTTTCTTAATCAGCTGTAAAATCTCATTGTCTGATATACAGAAGATAGGATAGAAATGCTTATGGAATGAGTGAGTAGTAGCACTTTAACAGTTTTCCCTGTCTCCAGAATTTACGGAATTTGAATTAAAAATTTTCAATTCCATTTTCTCTTTAAAATATTGCAGTAGAACTCACCTTAGTCATTCATTTATTTACAGAAGACTGTTCAGGAAGGCTAGGCCATAGAATCCCACATCACTCTGAATGAGACTGGCTTGTGATGCTAGATGTAAACTGGAAAACAGAGAGGTTAGATGGCTTAATGCAATGGAATGCCAAGAGCTGCCCAGAATGACCGTATTCTCTTAGTGATCCAGAAAGGATGCATACATGATTCACTCCTACAGGAACCAAATAAGTGCTTGCCCACACTCTTCACATGGTTTTGAAGGTAAAACTATTTCAGGTTTTTTGAGCTATCACCTTGGCTTCATTGACATTGTATAATTGAAATTGCATTTAGGACACATTAGTAGGATATTCCCCCCCCACACACACACACACATAATATGCCATCTACAGGGTAGATAGAAACATAAATACTAGAATATTTTACATATTGAAACTCACGGGTACTTCTGTAATATCTTAAAGAAACAGTTTTTTTTTGGTTCTGTTTTTGTTTTGTTTTTTAATAAAACCTGAGATAGAAATAATCTGAGGCAAATAATCGCAGTTACATGTACAAAGATTAGTGGACATGTTATATTAAAACCTTTTCACTGAAATTTTGTACAGTGCATTGAGCTATGTTAAACATATAATTGCCTATATTCACAGTATTTATGGCTACCCTGTGGAGGTAGGGGGTCCTGGTTTAGTGATCTCATGATGCCATTAATGACTCAGGTTCATTCAATCTTTCTGCCTCATCATCCTTGGTTGGTGACTTTCATTCTTAAACTTTTCTTAGAGTCACAATACGGCCACTGGAATACCAGCTATCACATCTAGGTTACACATAGAAAAAAGAAGTAGGAAAGGGCAAAAGGCTTACACAATCTTTTTTTGGAAGCCCCACATTACCTTTTTTCTCACATTTCATTAATGATATTTTAATTTCACACAGCCGTCTGAATCTTAAAAACGTCCCCCCCACCCCCGCCCCCATGGGTACACTGCTGCTCTCCTTAAGACAAGAGGGAAAGAGGGAAAAGAAAGGAAGCTAGCAGTCTATGTAAGAAGACATTGAGGAAGATTAAAATGAGTTCACCAGGAAAAATATGCATTCCCCCATATCATGTTAAGTTCAAATCTCTACCAGAGTTCTTCCTAATAAGATGGATAGAACACTGTGACAGACGATTTCCCTAGCTCTCTAGTTATGAAACTGTAATGAATATAAAGTATAAGTAGGCATGGAGGAAAGTAAGAAATGGAGAGATTTCCTTTGTATCCTGAAGTTCTCCAAGACAGGAAATCACTCAGTGAATGCTAAGATTACAAGCAAGTCCATCCATTTGACTGCAAATTGCATGAAGGTCAGGTTTGAATCTTTCTTCTTTATCACTCTGTCTTCAGATTCCAACAAAGGATTTGGCACTTGGCATACTGTTAGTGATTGTTAACATTTTGGGATGAGGGCAGGAATAGAGGTTTTGGTCTAAGGTGGTTCTGAATTTACCAGCTTAAGCAATTTTCCTTTCACTAGGTAGTTCCTTCTCATATTTTCTGAAGGGCAGCATTCAAAACTGGTATCTGAGATTAGTTCATATAATGGCCCACTGACACTTCTATCTAAGATGGCAAACAAAAAGCCACAGTTATGTTTTGTTTTGTATTGATAGTATTGAGTTCATGGCCAGCATTTAATAATTGGTACATCTCACATAAAAAGTCTGGATTCTGGCAAGACTTACAACAGTACAGGTGCTGCCACACTGGGCACATGTGGGCCAGGCAACAATTAGGGCCGTTCACCATACCATGTTCCCCGTGATGCCAGCATCAACCACCTCCCTCACCTGCCTGGCATCTGAGGAAAACTGTTTTGTTTTTTTTTGGCCCCTGCTCTAGGCCATAGATACTACCTATTTGTGTAGACAGATGCTTTGTTCACTAGTTAGGGTTTAACTTGTAAACCTAATTTTTATTCATGTGATTCTCCTTCTTAGCAAGTCTGGACCTATTTGATTCACGTAACAGACCAAAACAGCTTACAAAATAGAAGTATCATAGGAAAATTGTCATCTTCTTCTAAGTCAGCAACTGGATGTAGCACATGGCATAATTTCTTGGCTGGCTGACTGACAGACTTCAAGTGTTTTTGAAATTACTAGAAGCTAGCACTGTGGCTTTTGTTTGTTTGCTTGTTGTTTTTCACCAGATCACTTCTAATAAGATAAATCTTTAACTCTAAAAAATGTTTGGGTTTCTCAAACATAAAAAATTAAATTTCTATATTTTTGAAAAGAAAACCTGTTTCCATATTGATGTTAAATAACATTTCTCACCAGTGAATGGGTAGAGTCCCAGGAAGGGGATTCTTTGTAAGCCATGGGATGTTAGTTAAGGAGCTAACAATACCCACCAGCAACTTGACGTCAGAGTTTCAAACAGTAAGGGACCTTGTTCTAAAGTCACACATGATGATGTAAAGGACCTTAAATCCAGTATTTTATTAACAGGGTTAAATAATTCCATGAAATATTTTAAAAACTCAGGTGATCATGGTTCCAGGCCAAGAACTTGGCAGTTGGCATACTGTCAATGACTGTTAACATTTTGGGATGAGGGCAGGAATAGAGGTTTTGGTCTAACGTGGTAAAAGATGTACAACAGTCTTACCCTGTGGGTGGAGACTAGGAGACCAACCCTGTTTTCCACTACATTGGACTTGGGAGCTAGGCTTCTTACTCCTAGCATTTTCATTTAGCAAGTGAGTACCTCCTTAAAGCTGCCACATCTGCTTTCTCTACCACATTGAATTCACGTTGCATTCAACACTCTAATAATTTTCATTCCAACACACTCTACTTTCATAGACATTGGTTAAACGCCTACAAATTTAAGTATATTTTAACAAACTAATAACTTCCTTTTCTATAATAGAATGTTTTAAAACACTTATATGGTGATGAATAATTTAGTTTAGTTATATGATGACAAGACTAAACAAACTTTCTCTAGAGTACTGAGTTTTTCATTTCGTTACTTTGCTCTAAGCAAGCAAATAGAGATGAGCTATGAAATTTTAGGACTTTGCCTTGAAACATGATCTAGTTGACTTATAAAATTTGAGATGTTGACAAAATGTGCAGTCAATACTCAAATAAATGCAGTTACTTCATTTTATGTCAACAGAGAAGGTGAAAAGTGCAACTTAACTGGCTTGGTAAGATTGGAAGGAGGGGCTGGGAACATACAAGAGACAACAAAGAGATAGTTGGTAAGATTTAGTGGCTTGCTTCAGCAGGGGTGGTGAGAAGGCAGTGTGACAAAGTTCAGTCGGGTCAAACAGAGTGCAGAAACTTCCTCATAGACACCGAAGCGAGGATTGTGGCATGGACAAAAAATGTTCAAATGTTGTAATCTAGAGACAGCTAATATGATAGTTGATGTGCTGCTTCTGTCTAATCCTGCTGTTCCTTTTGATCCAGGAAGTAGAGAAATCACCTTATCTCTCACATACCAGGATGATATAATTAAAATAGGACATGTTTTTGAAGTGAGGTATTTAAGGGCTTCAAAGAAGGTGTATAGTATATAGGATCAGCACATGTCTACTTCTCAAAGGCTGCTGTTTTGAGGACACATTTATTTAGCAAAGACATCCTTTAGAAAGGACTGCCTCACTAATAATAAATTGTGTATGTTATGTCTATTGCATTATATACCTTGCCTAAGATGTATGCACTTTACTCCCTGACCTAGATCTTGGCAAAAATACCAGTCAAAGCTTTTATGCTTAAAAAAAAAACACAAAAAACCACAAAACAAAAAAAACCTTCCATGGAAGATACTATCTAATTAGAAAAAAGATACACAATTTTCATTATGTCTCCAAATTAATCAATATCATAAATGTAAGTAAGTAGATATATGTGTATATTTTTTGCGAGGTAGAGCATTTGTTTCAGATGAGCTGATGTCTATGGTTTTGCATATGTGGCTATTTGGCACGCCTTTTGTTTCTGACCCTATAGCTGACCTTGGAAGTGGCTTGCTTTAACCATGATGGATGTACCAAAAGATTTATTTTTGTCATCTAAGAGTTGAGTCTTAGGCTATTGGGAGCATAAAAACTGCTTATTGAAAGTAGGCTTGGCAAACCTTTGCTTTCAAATAATCTTCCAGAAGCTCATCTAATTTTGCTAATTAGCAGGAGATAAAATATACCCACATTGTCCTTTACAATGACTTGAACCCTCTGCCCTTCCTTGATGATAATAGCATTAAATACATGTGTACTTATTGCATTGCATATTAATTAGCATGAACTGAGAAGAAAAGGTTTTGTTACACACCAATAACACTTTCATGAAATTAATGTTTCATTTCACATAAGTACTTTAATGCCCCCCTTTGAACTGGTAGAAATAACAAAGGTAACATGATTTTAATTTGCTGATCTATAGAAAAAGTTTAAATAAACTCTGATTAGTGAAGTCTGATTTTAATAAATAATTTAAAAATGAGAGAACTGTCATTTTTGTGGGAAGCCAGGGGAGACCATTCAACCAGTAGTGACCTTGTCACTGAAAATTAAGCTCTTTTTCTGAATCTAAAAATCAAAGCTTTAAAAGGCCACTCTCGCCTTAATATTTCATTAACTTCTCAAAATGAAATACTTATTGATTAGATTTTCTTTCAGATAATAAATTCTACATGTCTACTCTGTCACTTCAATTATAGTATTTACTTGTACACAAGGAAAATGTTTTTACATCTGAAATTAATATACTTTTCAAAATAACAAACTGTAAAGGTTCAGGCAATATAATTTTTTTCCTTCTGAATAGAACATTGCCCCCTATCCTCAAGAGCATCTATTCTCTCTTCTAAGGTTCTACCTATGCTGTTTTTTGCCTAGAGGGTCCTATCTCCCCTCCCCTCTATGGAACCTCAACAAAACCTTATCCATCATTCAGAGCATAGCTCAAGAGTTACCTCCAACAAGAGCCTCGAGCCCTTTTTCCTCTGGGCTCCAACAGCACTGTTGGCACCCACTATTGGTGTGGCCATTATTGTGCCATGCTGCCCTTTACTGGCCTCTGAGACACTTCTGGCTCACCTTCATCCTATTTTCACCTCCAGTGCCTAGTCTAGGGCTGGCCCATAGGGTTGATGAACTGAATTTAGTGTTGCACATTTTAGAAGGCTCAGTGGTTTTTGTGTGTGTGTGTGTGTGCGCGTGTATGTGTGTGTGTTTTATCCTTTGGTTTCTATTTCTGCTTTGTAGAAATCAGTGCAACTTCAGGGATCTTTACCGTTCAATGGTTTACATGAAGTATCTCACATCTGGCAACTATCACCCCCAGACCCAATCATAAATAACATCCAAAGTAGTTATTTTACTTCTTTTATTAAAGAGAAGCTAAAAGGAGCAGCAGACTTTGTCAGCCAACTTCTAGAAAGGAAATACAGGCCACTCAGATGTCAGAAGATTGTATATGTTAGTTGATACAGTGCGCTCAGTGTTCTCGAAGGATCAAAAACCAAGTTAGCATTGAACTCAATTTTCCATCTTCTCCAACAGAGTCTCAGTTCATAGTCAAGATTTGTTGGTGTTAGAGTGCTATAAAGTAGAATGTCTTGGGGCTTTACACGCCCATCAGACACGTTTATCTTAAACTATCCAACAGCGCTGAATTTATTCTTTAAAGGGGATGAATTGAATTATTAAATGCACCTTAAAAGGTGCTGCTGAGGGAGCGATTTTATTTTTCAGCTATTATATCATGGCCTCTGCACGGTATTTCCGAATCCTCTTGTGGAAAGCAGAGTTTGTAAACATTCAGTTGGAATTTGGCTAGCAGCACAGTAACCCACTGGCCCAAAGACCATCCCACCCAGATTCCAGTGGTTGCTGGAAGGAGTCCAAGGGTTCCTTCTGCAAGCGAAACAAACTGGACCCTTAGTCGTGCTCCCGTTTTGTGGATGGCCTGCTGCCACACTGTTACTTTGGTGTTCTTCTGTTTATGCCCTGCCCAGAAGCCCTGGGAAGACTTTCCACTGTTTGTATAGGAATCCTCAAAGCCGTGCTAGGTGGCACTTGGTGCTCTGGTATTGATCAGTCTGAATTTAGTGTCTGGAATATCTGAGCTGTGTGTGGGGAAGTGCTGTAACTAACTGTAGGAGCCACTGTCTGCAAGGTAACTTGCATCTGTACCAAGTGTGCCTTGACTTTACTGGGGTACGATAGTTGGCAGAGAAGGGACCAGAGTGGTAGAGAAGAGACTGTGGAAATACCCTCAGGGAAAAGTCCCCAAAGTGGAATCTTCTAGTTGTCAGAACAAGTTCCTCCTGGCACACTGCATAAAGGGAGTGAGCCCCACCCCATTGTCACCTCCCTTCCTGCACCAGGAGCAGGAAAGTTTTGGTCTTGGGATTCTGTCATGCTCACTAGTACGAGAGAATGAGAGAGAAGTGGAAGATGTGGCACCAGGGAAGAAGAATCAGATCTGCACCGCATCCCTTTTCTTTTACTCATTCGCCATGACTTTGGCACTTTGCCTAAACTCTCAGATCAGTTTTTCCATTTGTCAAATAACAATTAAATCTCAACTCCTCAGTGGGTTTCTTAAATGAAGTTTTGAGAGATGTTGTCTATAAAGATACTTCAAAAAATAAATAAATAAAAATACTTCAAAAACTGTACTTTTTTTTTGATAATACAGATAATAAAGATTATATCACAGAGCATGTGCCTGAAATTATTTAGCCACAAAAAATGATTTTTTTTTAAAGGAGAAATGCATGTCTCCCTTTCTTATACTTTGACACTCCTTAAGCCTCTGACTACTTCAGGGCGTATCGCTGTGGACAGAGCATTCGTAACCACACCAGAGTGGACATGGTTTCCTCGCCTGTAAATTGGGAACAATAACACCCACCTCCCAGGGTTATTGTGAGGATGAAACCAAACAATTTCTGTAAGCTCAGAACACGGTGGGAGTTCACCGAACATTAGCTTTCACACTCTTTCCCCATCTACCCCCAGGGCTCTACTCTAGTGAAATAAAATCCTCCTTGTATAACTCAGGAAGCCCCAGGAACGCATTCCTGCAAGCCATGGAGGAAAGAAATACTTTCCTGTATCCTTTTGGAGAGAGCAGGGCTTTGGCTGAGCTGATGTCAGAGCTGTGCTCCTGGCTGCATTTTGGTCAAAAGAAACTTCAGTGTGCTGAGAAATAGCCAAGGAGACCTTTTTCCTCTGCATGGGAAAGAAGACATTTTTTGTCCATCCTCCAAGGCCTCCCTGCACAGATTACTGTCAAAACCCAGCGCTTTATTTATAAAAATGCCAACATACTCTGATAATTTGGCGAATGACCATGCTGCTGTCAGGGCAGAAACAGCACATAGAGTATAAAAACAATCTCCATTTTTATCATGCCTGTCACAGCTGGGAGGCCACGGAACAAGGATGCATTGTCTGAAGGAAGGGCGGCAGAGAAAGCATGCAGGTTCTTCGGTGGCCCCCTAGGCAGAGGGCCTGTGGTCATATTTGATAAACAGTTACATGTTCTTTTACTGAAATACATCATTCTTGCCATAAATTAATTTCTGGGTATACCATTGAGATCTTGACCAGCTATTAGAATATCTCTCCCTAGTTTGTCTCGCCTCTAATTCATAAGCTCTCCAAATGCCTCTGCACTTACATGATACAGAAAGATAGATCCAGTGTCTATGCAACAAAAGGCAATCCAACATTCACTGGTGAATTTCTTCACTGGGGGAAGAAGAGGGTACAGAGGTGATGACCCTGACTGACCATTGGTTTCTGAGCTCCTCAACCAGTTATTTATGAGGTCAAGATGGATCCTAGGGATAGTAGTTCTTCCTATCTTGGTTGCAAATATATGTGTTTGAATTCATATGATGACTCTGCATGTCTGGGACCTATCAGGCTGGATGCAGAATATTATATGTTTTCACGTAGAACCATTTCTTTTTCTTAAAACATGATCCATCATTGTACAAGCTTCCTGATGAAGGAATCTGGTATCATCTGTCTTTAATAGCCATTCATTGGCATTTGCTGTTTTTAAGAATTTTTTTTCTAGGATGGAGAAACATTCTTCTAGAAAGAATAAACTATAGAATACTTCACTTCTCAAAGAAAAAGTGGGATCTGAGTAGAGGCATAGTTGGTAGGGGGAAGAGAGAAACAAAAAGGTTAACTGTTTTCCATGTGCCAGACACAAGTCAAAATCAGTTGATTTCACCCTGGTCAGTTGTGGTCAACTTGGGAGAAAAAGCTTTCAATTGTTTTTAATGAGGAAGCTCCTTATACCTGGAACTTGTTGAGGGGTCAGTGCAGTGAGCTGTCACAGGGACACATGGATATGGGAAATAAAGCAGTCTAAAAAAGACAAAGCTCTAGATCCTCCTTGTGGATGTAAGATAAGATTGCCTATTAGCCTTTCCACCTAATCCCTAGCCTGTCAGATAGGTGTTAGTTATCTTTATACCTCTACTGGCAAGTTTCATCACATCCTCGTAGAGAGTGGAGAAGAAAAATATGTGGGCCCAGATAATAGAGTAGAGTAAGAAATACTCTCAACACCCCCTGAGAGGAAGCACACAATAGACCAAGCTAATCCTCCTGCAAAATCTAGGTGTCATGTTGCACTTTCAGAAAGTCACATGTCTTCGTTTAGCTCAGAAATAAGTGACTGTGCTTATTGGGGGGGAGGGGGGGGGGAGGGGCGGGGGGGTTCCACATGTGGGGAGGTCAATATTGTTTTGTGAGATCCTGTAAAGAAAGTTGAAGCTATTTGGAGAAACTAGCCCTCAATAATACCCACTCTGGAAGGATAGGCTTGGAAATTGGAAAAAAATCTTCAGTGTCTCCGTTTTCTACAGAAAGAAATCCAGTTTCATGAGCTTGGTATTGAATTAAAATAGCAACCATTAGGGGTGTATTTACTTTTTCCTTTCAATAATATCTCTCCTGCTATTTCCTCCTCCTCCCCTAGCTCCATACTTTGTGTTTTAATAACACTCACCTCCTCTTTGTATCTTGCTAGAGCGTTCCCCAAGCCTTCCTCTGACCACCTTCCACCAGACCACATACAGACCCATTCCATCTCCCTGAAAAATCATTGCCCCAGTCTTGGACGCTTTGCTTACATGCCTTTTCTTCTGTGACACATTATCTGATCAGATTATCAATGAAACCAGATTTAAACTCTTGTATTCAACAATACTTATTCTACTCCACTTACCATTTCATGGTTTACTCTTAATTTAATGGTTTATGATTTTTTTCTCCAGTTAGCTTAACTTCTTGAGCATAAAACTTCAGACTGTATATTTTCCCAATGGCTCAGGTATAAAGGGGCTCAGCAAATGCCAGCAGTGTGTGCAGATTTCTCACCAAATTGTCATTGTTTATAAAATTAGTAAAAAATATTTAAATATATGTGTTTATGTTCTACACACTCTCTCTAATATATATATATATATTACATATATATTACATATAACCTATGTATAATTTCTTATTTCAGGCTTCTGATCAAATTACTTATCAGGGTATTTATAAAATAAGTAAAATATTCTATTAAATATAAACATACATATATTTAAAATATTTTAATAATTTTATAAACAACCTGACAAATAATTTGATGATAAATCAAGGGCTTTAAGGTGCTAAATAACTTACCAAAAAATGACCCCATGGGCCATTGTGAAGGGATTTGACAATGAGTCTGTGCTTTAAATCTGGATTGTTTCCTGTTAGTCAGTACAGCCCTGCCAAGGTAGGAGGTGGTCACTCAGCTGCAATTCCACAGACATTTGCTGAGCCCTTTTATACCTGAGCCATTTGAGGTGGCGGGGGTGGGGTGGGAGGGGTGTGATATACAGTCTATGGGTTCAAATATATTTATATATAATACTAGAGGCCCGGTGCATGAAATTCGTGTATGGGGGGAAAGGGGGGGTGCCCCTCAGCCCAGCCTGCAACCTCTCCAATCTGGGACCCCTCGAGGGATGTCCGAAACGGGTAGTCAGACATCCCTCTCACAATCCAGGACTGCTGGCTCCCAACTGTTCGCCTGCCTGCCTTCCTGATTGCCCTAACTGCTTCTGCCTGCCAGCCTGATCACCCCCTAACCACTCCCCTGCCAGCCTGATTGATGCCTAAATGCTCCCCTGCCAGCTTGATTGCCCCTAACTGCCCTCCCCTGCAGGCCTGGTACCCCCAGCTGCTCTCCCCTGCAGGCCTGGGTCCCCCCAACTGCCCTTCCCTGCAGGCCCGGTCTCCCTCAACTTCCCTCCCCTGTCAGCCTGGTCACCCCTAACTGCCCTCCCCTGCTGGCCTGATCACCCACAGCTGCCCTCCCTTGCAGACCTGTTCCCTCCTAACTGCCCTCCCCTGCTGGCCATCTTGTGGCAGCCATCTTGTGTCCACATGGGGGCGGTCATCTTTGACCACATGGGGGCATCCATCTTGTGTGTTGGAGTGATAGTCAATTTGCATACTATTCTTTTATTAGATAGGATTAGATAGGATAGAGGCCTGGTGCATGGTGGGGGCCGGATGGTTTGCCCTGAAGCGTGTCCCGGATCAGGATAGGGGTTCCCTTGAGGCGTGGGGCAGCCTGCACAAGGAGCCTGTGGTGGTTTGCAGGCTGGACATGCCTCCCAGCGACCCAAATGGAGACCCTGGGATCTGGGATTTCTGTATCTTCTATAATTGAAACTTTGTAGCCTTGAGTGGAGCCAAGCCTCCTACTCGCTCTGTGGCCACAGCCATTTTTATTGGGCTTTATTGGCCACAACCATTTTTGTTTGGATTTATTTGTCTTCTAAAATTGAAACTTTGCAGCCTTGAACGGAAGCCTGGGCTCCGGGAGCTTGGCTTCTTCCATCGCTGGGGGCAACTCAAACCTCCTGCTCTCTCCAGCTCTGTGGCTGCTGCCATTTTTGTTGGGATTTATTTATCTTCTAGAATTGAAACTTTGTAGCCTTGAGCAGAAGCCTGGGCTGTGGGAGCTTGGCCTCCTCCATCATCGGGGGCAACTCAAGCCTCCTGCTCTCTCCAGCTCTGTGGCCACAGCCATCTTGGTTGGGTTAATTTACATACTCACTCCTGATTGGCTGGTGGGTGTGGCTTGTGGGTGTAACAGAGGTACGGTCAATTTGCATATTACTCTTTTATTAGATAGGATAGCACAGAACCTGGAAGATAATATGTGCTCACCAAAGGACAGCTATTTTCCCATGTGTCAGAATTTCTGAACCATTTTTTAAAAATTCTTCTTTAAAAAGGTTTTTGTTCTTATTATTTAATTTTTATGAAGTTTATTGAAGAAGACTTTCTTATAGTATACAAAAATTAATTCTGTATATAATTTATATCATGAACACATGTATTTTGAAAAGTAACATACCTTAGAAAACAGTGCTTTGGTAAATCCCAATTTTTTCTCAATTACACTTTACATTCAGTTTTACTCTGTGTTAATTTCAAATGTACAACAAAGTGATTAGAAAGTCATGTACTTCAGAGTGGTCTCTCCTGTGGTTGAAGTACCTATCTGGCCTCTTACATAGTTACCATGATATTATTGACTATATTTCCAATGCTATAGTCTAGCAAAAACAAAAAATAACTTTTTTCAAATGTTTAAAATTTCAAAATAAATATGTGTCCAATAAAGACAGCAAAAAAATTCAACTGAATTATAATATTTTTCTTTTTAAATTTATCTTTGTTGTTGAAAATATTATGGATGTCTCCCCCGCCATCAACCCCTTCTAGCCCATAGTCCCACCCCAGGCCTTGACCATACTATTGGCTGTGTCTATGGGTTATGCATATCCTATATACTAAAGAGGTAATATGCAAATTGACTGTTACACCCTCACACAAGATGGCTGCCCCCATGTGGTCACAAGATGGCCGGCAAGGGGAGGGCAGTTGGGGGTGACCAGGCCTGCAGGGGAGGGCAGTTGGGGGTAATCGGGCCAGCAGTGGAGCAGTTAGGCATCGATCAGGCTGGCAGGGTAGTTGTTAGGGGGTGATCAGGCTGACAGGCAGAAGCGATTAGCGGCATTCAGGCAGGCAGGCAGGCAGGCAAACAGTTGGGAACCAGTAGTCCTGGATTGTGAGAGGGATGTCCGACTGCCGGTTTAGGCTCGGTCCCTATGGGCAGACGGACATCCCCTGAGGGGTCCCAGATTGGAGAGGGTGCAAGCTGGGCTGAGGGACACCACCCCCCCCAGTGCACAAATTTTGTGCACCGGGCCTCTAGTATGCATATAAGTTCATAACTGAATTATTATATTGACTATGCTTTTCAAACTATAACTAGAAAAATAATTCTTGGACATTTTCTTGAAAGTGAATACCACAGGTTTTTCTCCTGGTGGATAATCCCATTCTCTTCCTCCTCTCCCCATCATGATAATCAGTGCATTCAACTGTGAGTTCTCTGAGAATATGGGTACAGCTTCCATTTATCTGTGTCTGGCACGTGGAAACGGTTAACTTTTTATTTCTCTCTTACCCTACCAACTATATCTCTACTCAGATCCCACTCTTTTCTTTCTCTTCAGGGATCTTGCTCCATCAGTGTGTTATTCCTTCACCTCCCTCCCCATTTCCCCCGTATATCTTCAACATCTCCCTTTATGCTTAGGGTCACCAGACTGTGGTTGGACTGGGACAGTTCCAGTTTATCCCTATTGTCCCAGCATAATTATTAATAGCATCCATTTTAATAGCATCAAAAATGTCTGGTTTGGCTGATAAATTTTTGGTCCTCCTATTTATATCTGACCTTGAACTTCAGCCATGCAAGTGCTCTAACTCTCCCATCCTAAAGATACCCAGCAGACACATACATTCCAAAACCCATGTCCAATCCCACATTTCTCTGTCCTTCTCTCCACATTTCTGGAAAGTATTGTCCAGATCCATTTTATCCATTTCCTTACCTCCCATTATTCCTTTGCATGTCGTTCTTGTCTTCACCACTCTTCTGAAAATGCTCTGGTGAAAGTCACTCAGTGACCTCCTACCTGCCAAATCCTCTGGACAGGTGAAAGGTTCTGGTTAGGTGATTTATAAGCTCCCTTTCTTGGCCTAAGATGATGTGATACTTCTGAAATAGTTCCTGACTCTCATCTCTTTAACCAAGACAGTTAATGTGTTGAGGTTCTATAGCCCCCAGGCGCATAGTAATGTTACCCATGTTATTTCTTTTAACAAACACAACCGCCTTGTGAGGTAGGTATCATATCCCCACTTTCACACAGGGCAGGAGAGACATCGAAGGATTTTTCTCCTTTTTCACAACTAGTAAAGGATGGGTTGAGGAGGCTCTAATTTCCTAAATGGATCCTATTATTTTTCACCACCCTATTTTATTTCCCTTTTTATCCCAAGCAAATGTTGCTGTTTTCATATGACCAATTCATTGTAGGGACTAAAGACTGATGAGCTGATATTTTAAAAATATGCAGATTCTGAAAATGAGGCCCCACTAAAGGTTAGGCATTGTCCTGTTGAATATACCTGGCAGTAGTGACAGTTAGGGATATTTAAACCAGGGATAAGGGAAGTGGCTGTTGCTATATAAGCAGTGAGTTTCTGGATTTCAGTAAAATAAACCAGGATTTTGTTTCTTGAAGTAATTATACTCTGGAGAGAGTAAAGAAAGATGGAGACAATTATGGATGACCTTGCATCTCTGAGCTGCTGAGAACTTCTGGATCAGTGGCTGATGTTTTCATAGCCTTTTCAAGTGAAGCCTTTCAGCGAAGTCTCAAGTCACAGACCACCAGTTGACAAAAGGAATTCTTTTTCCAGGATATTAACCTTAATTTGAGTGTCATAGAATGATTGTCATGTTAACAAGAAATTCCCAGCCACATATTCTAATGCTGTTTAACCTTTTGAAGACGTTGAATTAAAAAAAAATTTTTTAGCACAATTTAATTTTCTAAGGCAGTATATTTTGAATGTGATCATTCCAGTGACTTGTTAAACTTTAATGCAAGAATTGGCAGAGAATTTCTATTAAGAAAATGAAACTTTTCTAACAGCTTAAATAGGTCATGTTGTTGATACACTAAAATCTTCATCCTTAGGCCTATCGCTCTGAGGACCACAGTAAGTTAATCAATTCTTTGTAAGGTTACTAGTACTGGGGAAAAAGTTAACTTCATTTCTGTATACCTGAGATCATGCCCTTTTAAATCTAATTTTTTAAATATCGTGACTGCCCATGTCATGAGACTTCTAAGATAGACAGAGTTAAATGAGGGATAATGTGCAGGATTTTTTCCCCCTTTACTACTGAAACATGTAATAATGAAGACTTGATTAAAATTATATTTCTTCTAAGTGGAAAATGTTTGACATGTGTGAATGCACATGAAACTCCTGTCTGGGTGACATTTGTGCCCTATGCGTCATGATTTTAAGAGCCCTAGACATAAACTAAAATCATCAAACTTCGTTGATATGACTGTGTCAGCCACAAATGCATTTCACTCATGGAATCAAAAGATCTTTAGTTCATTGAGGCATCCTAGAGAACTGACATTTTTTTTTTAAATAATGAGATTGTTGAGCATCTGGTTGTTTTTGGCAGGCAGTGCATGCACTTTGTCTTCCCGTTTTGGGCCACCACCTTTGTGCATGATGTGACAGGTGGGTTAGCTCTTCTGTGTTGTTTTTGAGCTGTATATTTACTTAGCAACTTCATTCGCTGAGTAGTTGTTGAAAGAACAGAAGTTTGTAAATTATACAACACTAAACAGTAAATGCCATCCGTGGCTTTAAGCCCAGACCCTGTCAAAAAGTTTTCCATTTCCTGGTCAGGCCTTAAAATTACTGTGAATTACAGAAAGATTAGCATTTCTCAATATAGATGGTCATTTATTTATTTATTTACTTATTATTATTTTTTAATGAGTCCTAAAACTCTAATTAAGAAAGCACAAGCTATTGTTGAATATGTTGGGAAAATAATTATTAACCGAAGAACAAACGACTTTAGTGTTAAACATTTGAGTTCATGTTTGACCTTGCCTGTGTTGGGCAATTTATGATGTCTTGGGCTATATCTAGTGATATGTCTGTACCAGGAATCACACATTTATTTTAATCCTGTGCTCATTATTATCTATTGTTAATTGCTGTATTGAGTAATGCGTGGTGAAGAATTCTGAGGTTCTCTTCTGGTTCAGTTGGAATTTGTTGAGATCAGATAATAATGATTGCTATTGATGCTGGAGGAACATAGGGTAGTATATGGCCATGAATTTGTTATTCCTGATATGTACACATCCAGAAAATTTTGTCCCGAGGCCCAACATGCAAAGACACACAAGGCTCTGAGCTTTCTGATAACTTTTCTTCCAGACAGCAGTTAGTTGGCTGAATTCTTCTCTTTCCCATCCTCTCTCAGAAGGAGGCAGAACATCTCTAGAAAAGGATTCTGTCTGTGTACTTTGGTTTCCAACTTGTGAGCACAAATGTATTTTTAAAAGAATAAACAGATATATCCAAATGAAGTGTCAAAAGAGCCAAACAGGACAGTGAGTCTTGGATGAGTGTCTGGGTTCCATCTGCTTCACATTCAGGTCCTTGGGGTCAAGGAGCACAGGGCTGATCCCAGCAGCTCCTCAAGTCTCCCTCCTCAGTTTTCCTCTGGACTTGGCCGGGAAAGGATGGGAGATATCATTTGAGATCTTGTCAGCTGGCTCAGAATACATCCTGATCTGTATATCCTGATTGCACAAGCAGCACGGGCAAAGAAGAGATGAGCCATAGCGCGGGGGGGGGGGGGGGGGGGGGGGAGGGAGAAGAACATGGGTGGGTTTGGAGTTGAGGCACAGGAGCAATCCCACTCATAGTGTGTTTGAGGATAATAATAGTAGTTGTGAGGGTAATTGTAGGCATGCTAACATAGAGGTTCCTGCATAGTGTTTTTCACATAGTAAGTGCTCAGTAAATAGGGCCCATTGTTACTACTAAAATATTCATCAATATTTAGAGGAATAAAGGACTGCTATAATTGCCAGAATTCTCCAGCTTTTATTCCTCAAATTTCTGAACTCACCTAATGCTTTGTAAGCAATTCCTTTAATTTCCCTTCCTTGTGATCTTCTCTTTGTCTTTTCCTCTCACTTCATCTTGCCACTGATGCTTTTTTACTTTATCCCCATTTCCTTTTCCATATCTCCCCCTCAGGCTCTGTCCCATCCCTTATTTTCCTTTCATTGCCTTCTTGGCTATCTTTTATTATTCTCTCTCTGTTCACTTCTCACACTTTCCTATCAAAAGGTAGTTATGAGAATTGTTAAAAGAATGAAAATGAACATAAAAAGAAATTAGAAAGCAGTAATTTTAACTTATTAAACAGTAATTTTAATTAATGGATTGCATTGAGAGTGTTATATTGAAGTGGAGCATGGATGGAGGAATGACCTATGAACTATGTATGTGATATAAATTTCCTTTTCTCTTAACACACCTCACTGGTAGAAATAAATGATTGTGGATGCACTCATGGTTGAGAGTTTATGTATTTATTTATATACAAATAAGTGCTATGTTTCAGTCAGTGTGTAGGTGTTTATGGGGAAGATATTCACTTGTGCAATGTGGTCAGTTCATGCTTGGCCCATATTGGGAGGTGATCAATAAAATAACTGTGGAAAGAATAGTCAAAGAATAGAAGTGACAGAGTAGGGCTGAGCTGATGAAGAGGACAGGACCAGGAAGCTCTGGATGTTCTAAGAAGCTGTAACTAAGTATGTGAGGCAGATCACAGGGAATAAGAACGAAAAAATAAAATGAGACTGTGTCATAAAGAACCTTATACTCTAAATTAGTTATGTTAGGTTAGTAACAGATAGACCCAAAATGATCTGTGGCTTAATAGAACAAAGTTTTTTTCTGGATCACTGATTATCCTGATTGGTTTTCCTGGCTGAATGTTCTTAACCAGTTTTGCCCATCATTTATGAATAGGCTTTTGCATATACTTCAATTCTCATTTTTCTCAATTGGCCAGTCCCAAACCCTACTTAAATCCAACTCTCCACCTACTATGTCTCCACGCCATTCCTAAAGAATTATTGTCTTAGTCTATTTGTGCTGCTATAACAAAATATCATTGACTAGGTGGCTTATAAACAATAGAAATTTATTTCTCACAGCCCTGGAGGCTAGAAGTCCAAGATCAAGGCACTAGACACTTCAATGTTTGGTGAGGGCCTGCTTCCTGGTTCATAGATGGGCATCTTTTTGCTGTGTCCTCCTATGGAAGAAGGGTCAAGGAAACTTTATTGGGCCTCTTATATAAGAATATTAAAACCATTCATGAAGGTTCCATACTCATGACCTAATCACCTCCCAAAGGCCTTCATATTCAAATACCATCACATTGGGGATTAGGTTACAACATATGAATTGGGGTGGTGGTTGGGGGTGGGGACACAACACTCACTCTATAGAAGCTATTTTATACCTTCTATTGCCCTTAACTCCCATACCTCCTCTCTTTTTCACTATCAGCCAATAGCCATATTTGTTATTTTACTGAGAAACTAGAATGTCTACATGCCACACCACCAAATTGACAGTCTCCTGCATCTGTCACCTCTCATTCTGCCTTCTCTCCTGTCACCCTGCTTCTTATGTCCTTGCTCTAATCTAAGGTGAACTCCTTTCCTGTTGTACTAGATCCCATCCTATCTCTCCAAGGTACAGGATACCTACCTGTACACATAGTCCAGCAATTCTTCACTCTCTGCACAGCACCACCAGACTTTCTCTTCTTTTTGATCGTTTTTATCAACATATAAATACACTATAAGTATTCCATATTTGGAAATAAAACCTCTCTTGATTCCACTTACCACTCCAGTTATTGCATTATTTCTCTGCCCCTCTTTAGAGAGACCACTGTAATCTATAGTTTCTCTTTCTCTCTCATTTGTATCTCATGTCACCAAAGAGATTCTCTCATAAAGGCCATCAGTGACCTCCATATTGCCAAATCCAATGGTCAAGCCCTGGGCTTCACTTTACTCAATTTACTTTTAGAATTTGACTCAGTTAATCATTTTCTCCTTTCTGAAAAATCTTAGTCACTTGGATTCTTGCCAGCCATTTAATCTTGCTTCTCATTTTACTTTACTGGTTGATCCTAAATCTTTTTGCTCGTTTCTTGTTTCCTGGTTCTCTTTCTACCCTTTAAGTATTGGAGCGCTTGAGGCTCAGTACTTGGCTCTTTTCTCATCCCTGTTAATACACCTTCTCTGGCACAGGGATCTCCTCCAATCTCACAGCTTCCATACCAATCCTACATGCTGATTCACAAGTTTATATCTTTATCTTAGATATCTTTCTTTATCTTCAGCCTTGAAGGTGCAACTTACAAATTACATCTCCATATGGATATATAACAGGCATGTCACTATTATCGTGTCAAAGACTCAATCCTTGATTTTTCCCTCCCTCCCCAAACCTGCTTCTTCTGTACTCTTCCCCATTCTTTCAAGCAGTCAGGTAAACTACTCCCCCCCCCACCCCGCCCCCTACATCCACACACAACAAAAACAAAAATCTTAGAATTATCTTGTCTCTTCTTTTCTCTTACACATTAAATTAATCATTTAATCACATCAGTTCATTTATTCAAAATAGACCTAGCCCCGGCCAGTTTTCTCAGTGGTTAGTGCACCGGCCTGCGGACCAAGGGGACTTGGGTTGGATTACCGGTCAGGGGAATGTGCCTGGGTTGCAGGTTTGATTCCTGGCACTGGTCGAGGCATGTGTGGAAGGCAGCCAGTTAGTGTGTTTCTCTGGCATCAGTGTTTTTTTCTTTCTCCCCACCTCCTTTCCACTCTCTCTAAAAATCAATGAAAAAAAAGTGTCCTCAGGTAAGGATTAGTCAAAATAGATCTAGAATCCATTTGCTTCTTGCCACTTCCAACACCCTGGTCTAAATCACTATCATTTCTGGCCTGATGATATCAATATACATCTAATTGGTCTCCTCATTTCCACCGTTGCTGTTCTCCTGGTTGCAGCCAAGGTGACTGATAATAAACCTAAGTCGATTCACTCTTCTGCTCAAAAGTCTCCAGTGGCTTCTCAGTTCATTCAGAGTAAATGCAAAGTCCCTACAACACTCAACAAAGCCCCAAAGGCCCCACCTGGTTCGGCCCCAGCTCCCCTCTGACCTAATCTCTCTTTTCACCTCCTCCTCTGTCTTATCCACTACAGTGGCCTCCTTGCTTCTCAAAGGAAACCTCTAGGCGTTTGAGTATATTTATTTTTTTGAAGTGAGCATTTTATCTTAAACTGTGGAATCAACTTTTCCTGAATCATAGGCTTATTTTTTTTCCTTTGCTTTTTCTTTTTGACCACCTGTGGAACTCATGATAAAGGTCACGAGCTTGCCTTTTGGTAAGTATTTCTTAGATATGCTCTCCATATCTGTCCAGTTCCTAGTTTCAATTTAGGGAAATATAAATTGCGAAAAACAAAAGTCCAAAAAAAAAAAAAAGTAAAATGTAAAAGAAACATTTTTTCCTTTAAGGCTTTTGACTTGATCAAAAAGATCAGGAACCAGATGAAGCCGTTTCCTGTATTATGTAAACTGTGTCTCAAGAAGAAATATGTTTGCACTGTACAGGAAAGCGTGGCATTGTCTCCAGGGCCATTTGACATTTCTTGCGCTATGAAGCAAGTGATATGTGCACTACATGCTAATCATTTGGGCAAGTGTTTCAATTTTGCTTAGATAGGCATAGCATTCAAATTTTAAGACAGCTATTTAAAATTGGGGTATTTTCAGCTGTTTGTTTATTTTGAGGGAAAGCTCCATTTAAAGAAAGTCTAACTGTGATTGGATATTTTGAACTCTCCGAGGTGTTTGTATAAACTTACCAAGGTTTTCCCTTATTGTATCACAATGCAAACCTTATTATTCATTTTCCTTACAAATATTTTCCTTTCTTAGGCAAAGCTGGAAATTCACTTGTACTAATTGGCATAGCCAAATGTACTTACTGTGAATGCACACAGCTCTCGAAGGTGCTAGATATATCAAGAACTTAAATATTGTGGGACTGTGATATATTTTTAGTCATTGTGAAGAATGACTTTAGAATGTAACATGATTGTCGCTGCTACAGCATGTCACAAATAGTAGTATGGTTGGCAAGAATTGTAATATCTGGTTTTCCATGTCTGTTTTATTTTTATTATTATTTTATTTTAGAGAGGAAGGGAGAGGAATAGAGAGATAGAAACATCAATGATGAGAGAGAAACATCAATTGGCTGCCTCCTGCATGTTCCCTACTGGGATTGAGCCCACATCCAAGGCATGTGCCCTGACACCTCTTGGGTCATGGGTTGATGCTTAACCACTGAGCCATACCAGTAGGGCTCCATGGTTTTCATTTTTGGATATTACCATATGTTGTATCTCCTGCATGCAAGGACCTGGGGCTAGAGACTGTGGGTCATATAGAGAAGCATAGGTTCCCATCCTTCTCTCAAGTGGTGTAACATCCTGTTAGGGAAACAAGCTTTGATGAAAAGGATATAGCTATGTCTGGTCCATGAAAATAAAGAGTGCCTTAAGATTAGAAAAGGGAACAAGTATCTCATGTGTGCATGCATCCTATCTAATAAAAGAATAATATGCAAATTGACTGTACCTCCGCTACACCACTACACCCACCAGCCATGCCCACCAGCCACACCCACCAGGCAATCAGGAGGGAATATGCAAATAAACCCAACCAAGATGGCTGCAGCCACAGAGCAGGAGGGAAGCTTGGGTTTCCCTGGCAATGGAGGAAGCCAAGCTTTCCGCCTGCCCTTGCTGGCTCAGGCCTCCACTCAATGCTACAAAGTTTCAATTATAGAAGATAAATAGAGCCCAAAAGGAATGGCAGCAGCCATGGAGCTGGAGAGAGCAGGAGGCTAGGGTTGCCTGTGGCAAAGGAGGAAGCCAAGCTTCTGCAGCCCTGGCCTGTTTTGGCCTCCACTTAAGGCTACAAATTTTCAATTCTAGAAGATACATAAATCCCAACAGAAATGGCTGCCGCCACAGAGTGAGCAGAAAGCTTGGCTCCGCTCGAGGCTACAAAGTTTCAATTGTAGAAGATAAATAAATGCCAGATCCCAGGGCCTCTGCTTGGGTCGCCGGGGGGCATGGCCAGCCTGCAAACCACCACAGGCCCCTCGCCCAGGCCACCCCACGCCCCAAGGGAACCCCCACCCTGATCCAGGACACCCTTCAGGGCAAACCAGCTGGCCCCCACCCATGCACTAGGCCTCTATCCTATCTAATAAAAGAGTAATATGCAGATTTACCATCATTCCAACACACAAGATGGCTGCCCCCATGTGGTCAAAGATCCTGCCCCCATGTGGACACAAGATGGCCACCACAAGATGACCAGCAGGGGAGGGCAGTTGGGAGGAACCAGGCCTGCAAGGGAGAGCAGTTGTGGACGATCAGGACAGCAGGGGAGGGCAGTTGGGAAGGACCAGACCTGCAAGTGAGGGCAGTTGGGGGTGATCAAGCCTGCTGTGGAGGGCAGTTAGGGGTGACCAGGCTCACAGAGGAGGGAAGTTGAGGTTGACTGGGTCTGCAGGGAAGGGCAGTTTGGGGGTATCAGGCCTGCAGGGGAGGGCAGTTAGGGGTGACCAGGCCTGCAGGGGAAGGCAGTTAGGGGTAAACAGGCTGGCAGGGGAGTGGTTAGGGGGTGATCAGACTGGCAGGCAGAAGCGGTTAGGGGCAATCAGGAAGGCAAACAGGCAAGCAGTTGGGAGCCAACAGTCCTGGATTGTGAGAGGGATCCCAGTTTGGAGAGGGTTCAGGCTGGGCTGAGGGACACCCACCCCTCATGCACAAATTTTGTGCACCGGGCCTCTAGTACATTATAAGTAACTAATGCTGAAGAGATTGTAGATCAGTCAATTATTAACTGGTTATGGAAAAAACATTGGAACAAATGCATATGAATTGAATAAATATTAATGCATGTTTCCAAATACAATGACAACAGATGCGACCCCCCAAAAACAACACACGCACACAAAGTAAATAACAAAAAATCCCTGTTAAGAAATTCTCTAGGTAATCACTATGTGATCTAAATGATTTTCCAGAATTTATGGGACTTTCCAAAATGCTGATGGTAATTTTAGGAATTAATCTGTGTGATGACACAATTTACTATAAAACAATTAGGTTGAAATACATGAAATTGTATCTCAATTTTGAGTGTCATGAAGGGTTGAGTGTCAGAAATTTTATACGACCAACCAAAGAGTAGGGCCTGGGTGCTTTTACTTTGTATAGAAAGTGCCTAGCATATTGTTGGTGCTTGGCCAATATTTATGGAATTAATGTTGAATGTATGTTAATATATGACATGTGCAAAACACTACGTATATTTTTCTAATAGAAATAAGGTGTCTTTAACCTCATAAAGATATGATGTTATTGAGAAATTAATGGCAGAATTTCCCAAGTGAATCTTGTGAATGTTTTGGTTATATCTAGTAGCTACAGAAAGTTATAGAGTACTAGAGGTATTGTTAGAATATAAGGGAAGGTGGTTTGAAGCCATCAACTGCCCCTTGTTTGGAATGGCCTCTTCCCCTGACCCTGATGTACAGTATTCTGGGGTATTTAGTTTGCCTTGTGGTGATCATATGGCTGAGTGTATGGCTCTCCATAGAACCATCCTATCTAATAAAGAGGTAATATGCAAATTGACAGTCACTCCAACACACAAGATGGCCACCCCCATGTGGTCAAAGATGGCTGCCCCATGTAGACACAAATGGCCACCACAAGATGGCTGGCAGGGGAAGGCAGTTGCGGGCGATCAGGCCAGCAAGGGAGGGCAGTTGGGAGGGACCAGGCCTGCAAGGGAGGGCAGTTAGGGCGACCAGGCCTGCAAGGGAGGACAGCTAGGGGTGACCAGGCTTGCGGGGGATGGCAGTTAGGGGCAATTGGGCCAGCAGGGGAGTACTTAGGCATTGATCATGCTGGCAGGGGAGTGGTTAGGGGGTGATCAGGCTGGCAGGCAGAAGCAGTTAAGGGCAATCAGGCAGGCAGACAGGTGAGCGGTTGGGAGCCAGCAGTCCCGGATTGTGAGAGGGCAGTCGGACATCCCCTGAGGGGTCCCAGATTGGAGAGGGTGCAGGCTGGGCTGAGGGACACATACCCCACCCCCGTGCACGAATTTTGTGCACCAGGCCTCTAGTATAGTATAATGGGACTGCAGACATCATCAAGCTCAGACCCTCACTTTACAGGAGAGGGAACTGAGGCTCAAGGTGACTAAATGACATGGCCTCAGTGGAGTCATGTGCTAGCACAATGGGAGGCAAAACTTAAGTTCCGGCCTCTCAGGTTGCTGCCTTATCTTTTACATCATGATGCTCTATCAAAAATTCAGCATAGCTTTACACCAAATTTTAGTATCAGTGGCTATGTATACCTGGAACAAGATTTGAAGCAGATATGGAAACAAGACCCATTTTAGTACTTGTCATAAAAAAACACAAGAATCCTAATAGGAAAAGAAAATATATTTCTTTTTCAGTTGATATCCTACAGATTTTTGTTCCTCAATATAAGTAAGTGTCACAGATTTCCAGATGAAGTTAATTTTTGGAAGATGGGGATAGAAAAGAAATGAGAATATGATGATATCAGTATTTTATGCTGCAGCATTATTTAGTGTATTCTGGATGTTTTTGTCAAATTCTGTGGTACTTTTGAAAGGGTTAAAATATACTTGCATACATACAGGGTCTCCCAAAGAAGTGTATACACACTTTAACAGATTCTATTACATTTTGAAAAAGGAAATGCATTTTAGTTAACACTGCCTTTATAATTTTTCAATGTGCGTATACATTTTTGGGGGGATGCCCTGTATTTTACTTCATTTCAAGATTACTTTAACATTTTTGCAATTTAAACTTGCATATGTCATCTAAGCCATTTAGTATTTCATCAAAAGAATGCGTCGTTGCCTTGTTCAAGATGCTATTAGGCAGAATTCCTTTCATACTATTATTGTGTTTTAGGTGTTGCATGTTTATAGAGCAGTTTTAGGGGAATTCCTTTGGTAGTCTTTATTGAGCATCAGCAAAAATATTGTTCTTGGCTTCTGTCCTGATTAACCCAGACATTTTAATGTGTGTTATGATGGTTTATTTGATGGATAGTCACCTGTACCCTGTGATCAACTAAAACTTGGCTACTTGAGTTAAACCTTAGTGGCTGAATGTCATAATTTCCCATCTTTTGTTTGATTAATACTTCCTTTTGAGATCTGAAAGGGAAGTGTCTGGAGTGCCCTTCGATGTACAGCCGTGCTCAGGATGAGAAGGAAGACGTGTCTTTTATGGGGAGGGAATTCACAAAGTGGAGCATAACAAGCTCATTCAGGACAAAGCATCGGACACCTCCCGCTTTAAAAGGAGAGGAGAAATAAACACTTCACGCACCCGTAAAAGTGTGTTTTCCTAAAATGTTATTGACTTAGTGTCTTTATTTAGATTGAAAATGTAATATCATGTGCAAGAGTTTAAGTAAAAGAAAATTCTAAAGCGACTGATGACAAAGGACTTTAGTTACAATACATAAAGTTTTATATGTGGTGGCTTTACATTAATAAACACATTGTTGAAAGATGTGGTGTGAAAATGTGTAATTATTACTTGCCCTTTATGTTTGAAGAATAGATAGAATATTGTTATGCCTAGAGTGGACTGTGTGCACAAAACATGGTATTCCTTAACACATAATTTTCATAAGAACCCATCTCCTCACTTTTTTTGGAGGGTGGAAGAATTCCTTTTATAGATCAATTTGTATAATCTGCTTCACTGCAACTGTACATATAAATGTTCAGCAAAAAAAGAAAAATTCTAATTAAAGTCTCAATGTTTACATAGGAAGAAAGTATTAATTAATTCACTTTACTTAATGTGCATTAAGCCGTAAGATTGAGCCCCTCTTCTAAATGACTAGGTGTAACAGCGGCAGAAGGATAAATAAATCAATGCAGTGCATGCTCTCCTGGAGTTTCTCATCTAGTGAAAGAGACGGTCAGAGAATGAATACATAGGTTGACACATAATTACAACTTGCGATCAGCTCGCTAAATAAGCAGCAGAGGAGAATCTACTTTGCCAAGACAGGGCATTTGAAGAGAGATGTGGAAAATATGGAAGAGAGACAGGAAAAATATAGAAGAAAGGGGAGAGGTGGTCTAGTTAATGTAAATTATGTGGATAACGGTGCATATATTCTTTTTGATTGGCATTTCTGGTTTCTTAGGATATATTCCTAGGTGTGGGATCACTGGGTCAAATGGCAGTTCATTTTTAATTTATTGAGGAAACTCCATCCTGTTTTCCACAGTGCTGCCTCAGTCTGCATGCCCACCAGCAGTGTACTAGGGTTCCCTTTTCTCCGCATCCTCGCCAGCACTTGTCATTTGTTGATTTGTTGATGATAGCCATTCTGAAAGGTGTGAGGTGATACTTCATTGTTGTTTTAATTTGCATCTCTTGGATGATTAGTGACTTTGAGCGTTTTTCATATGTCTCTTGGCCTTCTGTATGTCCACTTTGGAGAAGTATCTATTTAGGCCCTTTGCCCATTTTTAAATTGGATTGTCTTCCTTTTGTTAAGTTGTAGGAGTTCCTTAAATATTTTGGAAATTAATCCCTTATCAGATGTATCATTGGCAAATATGTTCTCCCATGCAGTGGCCCCTGTTTCATTAACCCTTATGTTCTTAGCATTGCAATTTACAATAGCTAAGATTTGGAACAGCCTAAGTGCCCATCAGCAGATGAGTGGGTAAAAAAGCTGTGGTACATTTACCCAACAGAATACTATGCAGCTGTGAAAAAGAAAGAACTCTTACCATTTGCATTAGCATTGATGGACCTGGAAAGTATTATGTTAAGCAAAATAGGCCAGTCAGAGAAAGATAAGTACCACCTGATCTCACTCATATGTGGATTCTAAGGAACAAAATAAATGGAGGAATAAAATAGATCCAGAGTCATAGAAATATGGAACAGACCAATGAATTTCAGAGGGAAGGGGTGGGGTGGGTGGAGAGTGATTAACCGGGAAATGTACATGTATATACAGACACAGACAGTAGAATGGTGAACGCATGGGAGGATTGCGGGCCAAGTGGAGGGGGTCAGTGGGAAAACAAAACAAAAAATATGCCTCCCTTCCCCCTCCAAATATAATGTGGATAAATAACTGGAGCAGAAAAGAATTTGGTTAATTCATGAAACCAAAGAAGGTCAGGGGAGTAGAGCATAGGGAGGGAGGAGGAGCATGCAACAAGGTGGGAGTGGAGAAGCAGCAGGGTCTGATCCAGCTGAGCTCAGTAACCAGGACAACATGCTTGCAATTATATTTGTAATGGAGCATAAGAAGGGAGGAGCAGTGGTTGTCTGTGGTGGTGGGAGGAACTAGGTAGATGGGTACCTAGTTATAGGGAGGCTTTACACTGTCTTTTTATATTCTTTATTTATTTAGAAATAGTTGAATGTGTTACTGATCACTAGTTAAACATTTAAAACGTCTAATAGGAAGCTTTTATAATTTTAAGTCAGCATGTATCTTAACATGATTCTGCTTTTAAAAGGTTACTTTTGCTTCCGTGTGGAGAAAATTAGATCTGATGAGGCAAGATTCAGAGTGAAACACGGTAGCATATTCTGTGGAAGTGGGGTTGTGGCTGGGACAAAAGTGATGACAGTGGGAAGGAGAGATGAAGAGGGATTTAAGATTTATTTGTGAGGGAGAAAGAAAAGCCAAGGGAAACTAAGGCATTGTCTGACCAATGGAGCTATGTCCCATGATATAGAATATCAGAGGAGAAACCAGTTTTGGGGAGGGTGCCAGAAATTTTGTTTTATTCATTTTAATCTGGGTATGGCTGTGAAATCCCAAAGAGGTGTTATCAAGCTGGCATTTGGATATATGAGTCTGCACCGAAGGAAGAGGTCTGGGTTGGAGAAATGAGTTTGGGAGTTATCAACTGACATACGGTATGCAAAACTTTTGTAGTATATGGAACCTGAGGAGGAGAAGGTACCAAAGGACTGAGCCCTAGGTCCTTCCCACATTTGAGGTAAAAAAAAGAAGGGATCCTTGAAGCAGATATAAAGCCATAGTAGCATGAAGAAAAACAGCACAGTGCGGTATCTCAGAAGTTAAGAGCATTTCAAGAAGAGCAAGAATCCAGAGGACTGTAGTTCTAGTCTAGATTCTGCCACTTCTTATTTTTATTTCGGATAAGTCATCTAATGTCTTGGAATTTTTCATTTTCACCTGTGAAATTTATCTTGTCTCTCTCTCTCTCTCATACCTTAAGGTGGTCAATGTTGAGAACATCAGTCAAGTTAATGTTTTACAAATTAATCTATACATATGATACATATTAATCTCTAAAAATCTATTGTACATATCACATAATATTCTATTATAAATATATGAAGGCAGATGATAACATGAATTTCTTTATTACCTTGATAACACCTCACTTAAACCACTATGCATTAGTGTCATAAAAAATGTTAAATCAGAATTAGGTAACCGAGCAATACTGAATTAATATATTTACTTCAAAGGAACGGAGAGGTAGCAATTTAATTAGATGTATTTATGAAGGAAAAATCTTTAATCAAATTAGAATATGTTGTTTGAAATCAAAATACAATTTTTTTCTGTGTTATGTGTGTTAACAACTAATGTGTGTTTAGGTAGAGAGACATCCCTAACAACTGTGGTTGACATAGGGTTAAAATGCTGAGTTAAATTAAGTCATCGGGAAGGGAAAAAGAAAAAAAAACAAACAACAACCTTGACACACTTTGTTAAAACAAGAACAAAGAGCTCATGGAAAGTACCAGGTGTGACATGGAAAAGATAAGGAACAAACTCTTCTGTGTACATATCACTCTAAGATTATTTAATGACTCGAAAGATGACCTCCACCAAAAGGTGTGGCAATGAAAGTGAGCATGAAACAGAACACTAATCATATATTTCAGCAACTCTGATTTCCAGTGGGCCGGACCCTGGCGCTGACAGTCAACGTGTCCATTGTAAGACAGGTTTATTTCTTGCATAAGTTGACCATTTTCCTGGAAGCCCTGGTTACTGGCAAGGCACCCTCAGCCTCCTGCCCTCCATGCTTTTTCTTCTCCTCCTGCCTCTGCTCCACTGTGGAATTCAGATAGCTGGTTTCCGAATTCTGAAGTGCTTTGAGCTTTCTTGTATTGTAACTTTTTTTTCCAGCCCCCACAAGTAGCTAGTCATTTATTAGTCCTTGCCTTGTAATTGAGATGTAAGTTATAATTCCCCTTGGCTCTCAAGATGACTTGTTGCACCTACATTTTCCATCTCCCTATATCATGAGATTAAAGTAGTAAGGGACCTCAAGTAATGTAATAAAATCTGGAATTAATTAACTGCACTGAAGATGATTATATTATATATTAAGCTGCTTCTTCTTAGAGCGCACCGTAACTACCACAATAAATAAATGTATAAAAATGCAGTTTTCAGGGGATTTAATTTTCAAAAGAGCCTTCACTAATTCTATTACTATTTATTGAGTCCTCTGGGTACCTATTGTATCTCACCTCATTCATTCAGATTAGAACTGTCTTTCCTTTCACCGTAATACAAATTTATTGGTGACATAACAAAGAAATTTTAAGCCCCCCTGCATAGGACCTCATTGTAATCAATGTTCATTGAGCGTCAACTATGTACCAGAACCCTAGCACAGTGCCTGGCACGTAGTGGGGACTTGGTATAAGCTTCAGGACATCATTTGGCTGGGCAGAGAGATAACTGTTTCCTAAAACCACTGCTAAGATAACATTTTAAGAGCCATAATAGAGGAAAGTATAAAGAGATATAGGAACAGAAAAATAGAACACCAGAGTATGTTTTAATCACCCAAATAACTACGGTCTTTCTGAGTTATTTTGTATTTTACAACATGGTAACAAAAAGCTTTCACAGTTATCTGAATTTTTAGGGAATTGAGCAGGGTGATGAGAAATGTTCTATACTATGTTGCTTCAGATATCCTGCCATCTTATTATCTGTGTAGCTCAGTAATTCTCATGTTTAGAATATAATGAAATACTTTGATTTCTAACAAGCCCAGTAGCTTTCATCTCCATCAATTCTCTTTAGATCATTTATGTTCAATTTATATGTTTATACATTTTGCTACTTGTCAATTGGCTCCATTCAGAAGAATAAGGTTAGAAGAACAGGTGTTCAGGTTACATAATGGTTTTTATATGTGTCTATTTGGCTGTCTTATAAGAACAAATGACAAAGCAAGTCTATACGGAAATTAATTTTTTTATGTTAAAACCCCAACTGAATGGGTGAGATATAGAGATGTATGAAAATAGCTTAATATAGAAAACTATCTTAAAACTACAAGGCTGTCACCAAGTGAGCAACTGGCTTGACCACTACAAATATTTGCTGAGCCAAATATTATACTGATTATTTGATTCAATTGATTCATTGCGGGTGGGACAACTGGAAAATTCCCTCAAAACTTATCTCTCATGCATGAAGTGTGATGAAATTGCTTCCATTTAGTAAACATGAAAGTAACTTCATTGCTTTGTAGTCAGTTGGGCTTAACATTCATAGTTTTTTAAAACAACTACAAGTCTTGCAGCTGTTCACAGGACTCCTGGTGACCTCGTCTAGATAGCCAGCAGTGTCTGATCTCATTGTTTAGAAGCTGATCCTTTTCTTCCTGAGAAGGGACTTTATATTTGGCCTTTGATAAATATAACTAAGAGAGAGAAGAATAACCCAAACTCAAACAAAACCAGTAAAATTATTTACTGGACTGGGGACATTGAGGTAAAATGGGAAAGAGAAGGAGAGAAGGAGAGAGGGGGGGGGGGAGAGAGAGAGAGAGAGAGAGAGAGAGAGAGAGAGAGAGAGAGAGATGAAGATTCCAATTCAATGGATTTATGTGATTGAAAACAAGATTGACTCTGATTATTTTTTAAAAAATAGAGAAGTTAGACAAAATTGGGACTGGTTATTTCCAGCTTATAGGCTGCTTCTGGAAGATGATGTTCAGAAAAGAAGAAAAAAAAAAGAAATTGGGTTTGAATGACTTAAGAGGGTCATGTTTTTAATCCCACACAGACATCACCATTCCTATTATCTTAAACCCGATTCTTCACATTTTTATGCTACTACTCTGCCACTAAGGTCCCAGATATAGCAACACAAGGTATGAATAACCTCTAATGTATCTTTAATGTCTAGTGTTTTATGGTTATCTAGGCATAGAGTTAGCATTCAGTAAACATAAACAAACATATTTTGAATAAATGAGTCAATAGTAGTAGGGAAAAGATATAAAATATAAAATACTGAAGAAAGAAATTGAGGAAGATATAAATAAGTGGAAGGATATACCATGTTCATGGATAGAAAGAATTAACATCATTAAAATGTTCATACTACCCAAAGCAATTTATAGATTCAGTGCAATTCCTATAAAAATACCACTGGCGTATGTCACAGAACTAGAATAAATATTCCAAAAACTTACATGGAACAACAAAAGACCCTGAATAGCCACAACAACCTTGCAAAAGAAGAACAAAGTTGGAGAAATCATGGTACCTAATATCAAACTATACTACAAGGCCATAGTAATCAAAACAGCATGGTACTAGCATAAAAACAGACTTGTAGATCAATGGAACAGAATAGAGAGCCCACACCTTAATGGTCAATCAATATTTGACAAAGAAGGCAAGAATATACAATGGGGTAAAGACAATCTCTTCAATAAATGGTGTTGGGAAAATTGGATAGATACGTGCAAAAAAATGAAACTAGACCACCAACTTATACCATACACAAGAATAAATTCAAAATGGAGTAAAGACTTAACTGTAAGTTGTGAAACCATGAAAATCCTAGAAGAAAATATAGGCAGTAAAATCTCAAACATTTTTTGTAGCAATATTTTTTTCTGATATATCTCCTTGAATGAGGGGAACAAAAGAGAAAAATAAACAAATGGGACTACATCAAACCAAACATTTTTGCACAGCAAACAAAAACACCAACAAAATGAAAAAACAGCCCACTGAATGGGAGAACATATTCAATAATGATACTTCTGATAAGGGGTTAATATCCAAAATGTACAAAGAACTCAAACAATCCAACATGAAAAACAACAACAAACAGTTCAATGAAAAAATGAACAAAGGACTCATTCCTCTCCAAAGAGGAAATACACATGGTTAGTAGACATATGAAAAGAAGCTCAGGGGGGAGAGGGAAGATGGCTGCCGACAGGAAGGCAGACTGCAAGACACTGTGTGAGTGAGAGAACAAAGGGAGAGTGTGTGGTCACACGGGGAGTGTTTGTTAGTGAGTTGAGGGACAGCTATACTCCAGGAGACTGCGGGGGACGGCCGGACAGGGTTCCCCTGACCAGGCAGCCCCCACTACTGCTGGGTTCCCTCCCAGAGTGACCAGCTCTGACACAGAGACTGTGCCATCTTGAAGGGGAAAGTGGATGTTATTGGAAGCCTGAAAATCTACAACTACAGCACCCAGCGAACAGCTGCGAACCCAAGAACACCTGTTCCCAAGTGGTGCGAGCACGTGGATTCAGAGGAGTGCTGCTCCCCCTCATGAAAGGTCAGATTTCGCCTGGGATAAGGAGAGAGAGAATTACATAATCAGACACCCAGAGAAGAGAGATGATGGGGAGACAAAGAAATAGCCCGCATATGAAAGAAAAGCAGGCATCACCAGAAAAGGAAGTAAACGAGATGGAGGCAAGCAACCTGTCAGAGAAAGAATTCAGAGAAATGGTCATAAGGTAGATGAAAAGAAGCTCAATGTCACTAATCATCAAAGAAATGAAAATTAAAACCACAAAGAGATGATAGTGGCTATCACCAATAAATCGACAAACAACAAGTATAGGTGAGGATGTGGAACAAAGGGAACCCTCATGCATTGTTGGTGGGAACGCAGATTCGTGCAGTCATTGTGAAAAATAGTATGGAGTTTCCAAAAATATAAAAAATGACACTGTTTTATGATCCAGCAATTCTACATCTGGGAATATATCCAAAGAAATCCAAAACACAGATTTAAAAGAATATGTGCACCTGTATGTTCATTACAGTGCTATTTACAATAACCATGATTTGAAGCAGCTCAAGTGCCTATCAGTAGATGAGTGGATAAAACAAAACAAAACAAATATAATACATTTACCCAAGGGAATATTACTTAGCTGTAAAAAAAAGAAGAAAACCTTACCTTTCGCAACAGCATGGATGTACCTAGAGGGTATTATGCTAAGTGAGATAAACCCATCAGAGAAAGATAAATACCATATGATTCTACTTATATGTGGAATCTACTGGGAAAAATAAACAAACAAAATAGAAACAGATTCATAGATACAGAGAACAAACTGACAGCTATCAAGGAAGAGGGGATGGGAGAGCTGGGTGAAATAGATAAAGGGATTTAGTAAAAAAACTAAAAAACTCATAGACACAGGCAACAGAATGTTGATTACAGAGGGAAGTGAGGCAGGTAGAAGAGGGTAAAGGGGGGATAAATGGATGGAAGGAGACTAGACTATGGGTGGTGAACACACAATGCAATATACAGACAATGTACTATAGAATTGTACACTTGAAACCTATTTGATTAACCAATGCAACCACAATAAATTCAATGTAACCACAATAAATTCAACTGAAAACATGTATATATCATTTTAGCCACATATTCCATGAGTACAATTATCTGAAAATGTTAACAATGTGTGCCATTGTTTGAAGATGAAGGAATAACAATCAACTCTCTTGTCTACTGGGAAGTGTGGGGAGTTAGACTTTTCATGACACTACAGATTATTAGCTTGGAATTGTTGAATATAGGGAGAATACTTACTTTTTTCCAGTATTTTGACTAGAAATCCAAAGATTTGTGGTTACCCATACTTATAAGTGTCCTGTTATCCATGTGTTCTATTTAGCTTTCTATTTACCTTCCAGCTTCTATTCTCATTCTAAGCCTCCTTAGATTAAGTTGTTTATCAAGCTGATTGGTGGCATTAATTAATCAAATAGTGTTGTTTTTCTTGTAAATTTTTTAGGTAATCATCGTCTTAAAAAGTAATAATATATATAAGAGGACTCAGATATGTGCTACTTCTCTTCAAATAAGAAGGATTAGAGATGGAAAAATACTCTGAAAGAGATCCCCTCATTGTGTTCAGGGTTTGATTCTGTTTTAAAAAATAAAATTAAAAAAGAATTTTAAGGCCGGCTCAGTAGAATCTTGATTGATGCTAAAATATTACATTTTAAAATTTTGTATTCGATCACAGCTTTTCCATTTGCTTGAAAAATTCATTTATTCAGATTTTAATATTTAATAAGTACCCATAATATACTAATACTATGAGCTCACCAGTTTTCTTTTTCCTTCAGTTTAACAAAAGGACAAAAATTGTTCAAGCAAATAAGCGAGGGCACGTGAAACAAACTCTGCAATGGTCACCACAGTGGTGTGGCGGCCAGTGTCTCCTGGTCCCCGTGCTTTCCGTTGTGCAGGAGTTGGCAGTGCGTGGGGATGGCCTTGGAGCACTGATTCTCTTGTTCTCTGGCATGCTCTATTTTAAACAGGACTTGGTGCATGAATTCCTATCTTTTCTCTTACCTCTCTTGAAGTTACAGATATAGACTCTACATGTTCAAGTTCATCAAATATTGTCGGAGTGCCTAGTACCAGCCTAGCCCTGATCGTGTTTAAAAAGGCAAAGCAGTCTAACTTCCTCCATATTCCACATCCTAGGGAGAACATTTTACAGCCTTCCCTGACATTTAGACAGGCATGTATTCACTGAAAACACTCTTGTCTAACATCTTCTAGAATACATTCTTCTAAGCATCATCTGGGTGTTTAAACAATCTGCACTGATGTCAGTTCTCAGCCCCCTCTCCTTTGTGTTGCTCCCATCACATTGATTTATACCTGAAAGAAACTGACATAAAAGGATCTTGTGTTTGGGGTTTATAAATTTCACAGAGGGGGTAGGCTATAAATGAAGGATTAGTTTATAAGTTTCACCTGGGTATTATTCTTCATAATATACCTTCAGTACACATACTCTATTTGATTAACATGAGTTAAAAACTGTCATCAAAATGAGCATATCTTTTAAATATCAGAAGCATCTTACCTCTTGGTAATTGTTATACTGGTTTTCCTAGAGTAATGGGGAAGAATTTAATTTTGTTTAAAATATGAATAATGTTCACACCTGCAAGCCATTATTCTGCCTCCTTAAATTTCAGGGTCTCATTCACATCATCTTACATTTCATTGCTTTGTTTGGGGATGGTGCTGAAAAAGTAAAATCATAGAACGTGCCACCATTGTTGATTCTAAATGAAAAGCCATAGGCTATCAACACTGCTAGTGCTTATTTTCTGTATTATGATAGAAAAAATAAAAGACATATTTTTCTCCCAACTTTCCCTAGGGTGGATTGGGTGACATCTTGCTTCATGTGATATGAATCATACATTTCTCTTTTCTTCAGGAAACTCTGTATTCCTGTAATCACTTTGTCAACTTTAAGAGGGAGAAGAAAATGTTTTGATTGGAGGAAGAAAAAAAAAATTCTGTTCAGGTTGGATGTAATGTAGTCAGACACTCACCTTGGGCAGCTCATTCAGTTTCAGAGAATAACAACAATACTGTTTAGAATGATGAGATGTGTTATTATTTAACAAAATTCCACTGATGTTTCATTAATTCCACATTAACCAACATGACGGCATGTTAAACAACAAGAGCTATAGTCAATGTTTGAATATTGACCCCACAGAACAATTCAAGAGATTGAGTTCAGAAAGATTGCTTCGGGTTAATTCATTAACTAGTGACAGCAGAAGAAACAGAAGTAAAAGTTTATGTCTTAGTTTGGGCTACTTATTGAGCAAGGCCTTGTCAAATCATAATATAACCCAACAAGGTGTTGGAGTGGCTATAAAAGCTAATAGAACCCCAGGCTCCAGTATAGAAGTACAGTGACCTGATTTAATGGGGGTAATGGTTTAGCTCTGTTGTGCTTAGAGACTGTTTGGGTTATTGTCTTCATTTGGGGGTACTATGTTTTAAGAGAGATATTTATGGACTGGATAGCTTCCAAATAAAGGGCACAAAGATAGCAAGAGGTGAGGAGATCACGTCAATGAGTTGAAGGACCTAGGGATATTTTGATAAGAGTAGGCTTAGTAGGAATATGAGCAATAACTTCAAATATTTAAAGAGCTGTCATGTAGTAGCCTGGTTAAATGTATGCGTTATTGCACAAATTGGTACAGAATTGATTAACATTGTGAATCTTAAAATGTTAAGAGGGCATAGACTTTTTCTTTTTTTAAAAAATTTTATTTTATTGTTTAAAGTATTACAATAGTAGTACATATATTTCCTTCCCCTCCCCCCCATTGGAGGGCATAGACATTTTAACAATTAGAGCTATTTTGATTGAACTCGGCTAAGTCAAAAGTCATGAGATAATGTAACCATAGGTATTTCAACAGATGCTGCAAGGCCATTTGTTATACAAATACTTTTTTCTATGTGTATGGTTTAATAAGCGAGGATATCATGTAAGAGTTCCTTGTCGTAAGATTCTAAGGATTCTTCTAAGTTAGCCCATAAGTTTTAATTATTTAATATAAATGAGTCCATTTTCTTACTATGAGAGCAGAAACTCAATAATTAGTGTTTTGCATTTTCTTATTGACAGAGTCAAATCTGTAGTTATGACAGTGGACTGGACTTCTCTTAAACACAGGTTATAACATGGCAATAGGGTGAGTGAGGGCCAAGAGATAATGATTTTATGGAGATATTAATCTGAAACACTCCATGAACATGTTGAAAAATTATTTCTGGAGTGCATTTGCTTAGTGCTACCATCTTAAGTAGAGCCCAAACAATGGGTCCCTTTATGTTTGCAAAGTTTCTAAGAGGGACTCAGAGCTTTGTTGGAAATGTGGGGGAGTGGAGTGGAAAGGGAGGTGAAAGGATGTGGAAGGAATCAAGCATCAACAGGTTTGTGACATCTGAAATACACATCCATATTCATATTGACAGCCTTCTCTCGCCATATTTTAAGAAAAAGTGTGTAGTTTAATTTATTTTTTTGCATATAATATTTAGTGGAGGTAGAGAGTGGGAGACCAAATTATTAGCATCAGGACTCTAGGTAGATTTCACCCTTCCCCCCATCCCCCCATGGGTAGCTACACTAATGAATACACAATTTGAATGAAAATATGGGAGTCAAAATATCCAGAGTGGTTAAGTAATATGCTGATATATTTGGAATGGAAGTGTTGGTTCAGGAAGTTCTGCAGAGAAAAGTTTAATTGGATCAAATTCCTGGTTTATGAGGCCTTTGAGATGAGCTTTCGTCTGATTAGGGTGAACTTTACTTTGAAAGACCTTAAGTGATTTGCCCGAATTCATGCTGCTAATAAACAACACAGTGGTCACTCAACCCCAAATCTAATGATCTAATCTTATACTCCATGCTTAATTCTTCACTAAATTTTATCTCAAGAACATTGTGATCCTGGTGGAATCAGATGAGGAAGGGAAAATAAGCAAGGCCTGGGTGGGGAGAGAAGTCATGTGAAACCTGTGTGTGGGTGTGTGTTGGGTGGGGAGCTGTGGCCCCACCTCTTTGCCTCAAATTGGGTGCAGGTTTATAGTCTCTCTTCACACTTGGGAGAGCTGCTTTTTGAACCATTACCCATCTGGCTGCAATAAATGGGCCCCCTGAGTGTGGTTTCTTGGGTCCTAATCCTTGAGTAATGATTATAGGTGGAAAGTGTCTTTGAGGCAATTCCCACTGAGAACTGGGAGTCCTAGAAAGGATCTATTTATTAAAAATAGCCAAGAGCAATTTTCCCTTCAACTGTCTTCTTTGAGTCTTTGCTTCTTAAATATTCATGAAACCTGAAGTGATTTCAGATTAAAGATCTCCACAAGATGAGTAGTTCCCAGAATCTTACATCTAAGGTGGTATTGGATTTATTTCGAAGTTTCCCCTGTAATAGTTTAAAATCCCTTTGCAAAGCTTGTATTGCTTTCATTTACTGAAAATGAACAATGCTGAGGCAGGGCCCAAAGGACATTAAAACCCCATTATAGTTCACTTCCTGAAGCCATGGATTTGGTTATCCTACAGGTAAAATCACTTCCCTGTGTGTAGTGGGAAGTGTAGTGTTTCCTTCTCAACACAGCTGCAAGGTCTCTATTGCAGTGTCTTTCCTAAGTGTTTGTTGAGTGAATAAATACATTCAGCTCAGTCCATGCCCCATGTCTTCTTATTTTGACTGAATTTTATTCTTAGCAGAGAGAAGGAACCTATGGAAGATATTCTAAGTATCTTTAAGTAATTACAGTGCCTTGGGGCCAAATTCAGTCTATGATTTTAATTAAATACCCCATAAATTAAATTAAATTATTAATACTAAAAGGATAAAGAAACATTTTATATTGATTTTCATAATGATAACATTTAAACTGATGCATATTAGAGAAGTATTTTGATATCTACTCCACTCCCTTGTACTCTCTGTAAGTAGGTAGACTATAAGTACAGATACAATGAGGTTAATCCACTCCTTAAATAAAAGACGTTTTCATAACACATGGATTTTTCCAAGAAGGAAATTGGTTCTTCTCCCACCCTCTAAATTACTCTTTATTAAAAAGGAAAGTGTTTGTTCAGTTTTATTCCTCTCAACCTGGATGATGATATGGCTGTGGATTATGTATAATCAGTTTTTATGGGTGATATTCTCACAAAAGGAGTGGTTGAGAAGTGAACGAGGTGTCCAGTGATATTCCAAGTTCTCACTTTGTCATATTAGACACTCATCTTACTCCGTTTCTGTTTGTGGTTTCAAATCATAAGGCACTTATGTAAAATGTGTGTCAGGCATTTGAGATGATAATGAGCCTTTTACGTTTTCAGTGGAAACTCTCCCAAGGGTTTGTGTTTTGCCAGGAGGAAGAATACCTGTGACAACACAGCAGGCTTGTAGCTATCTGACTTTGTTTTTCCGAAGTATTCCTTCCTCTTAAGCTAATCAGTCATGCTTGCCATAAAAGTTAACGAGGAGATGTGGAAAGCTGATTTTTTAAAAGAAAAGTATGCATTTGAGTCATAAAAGAGATACCTCAAGTTGAACTAGTGGGTAAGTTCCCAACCCATCTTAGTGCTATTGCATCAATTAAAAAAAGTTATAACAAGCCAAGGCAAAATAACTTCAGATGGTCAAAAGGATTTGTAATGGCAAAGATTTCCTCTGACGTGAGTGTTAATGAATGTCAAAGCAATAACATAAAAGACATTACTAGTTTAATGATTGACAGAATGAGGAAAAAACAAGGTCTTTTGTCAGATAAATGACTACTGTTTGGTGTTCCTTTGCCTTAGGAGTATCAAAAGTGATCTCAAGATAGGCAGTACTGGCCCAGGAGCAAGGCAGCAGGTCATAATGCAGCCTGTTATATAATACCCAAAGCAGGAAGGTTAATTAGTATGTGTTAATATGCCTGTTTTCTCACTTGGCAACCTTGACATTGAGCATTTTTGGTTTGTCTGGCTTCTTTCTGCAAACTTTCTTTTTCGGAAGACTTTAAATAAACATATAAACTTGTATGCAACTGGTTTTGTAATGCTGCAGTATAAAGACGATTTAAATATTGCTCCAAACTGTTGGCAGACCACCGCTGGTAGTGTTTGGTTTTGTACCACTGATGCTGTGACACAAATCCATCAGAGAAATAACAGTAGTAAGATCCAACAATTTCAAAGTCACGGTCATCAATGAATTTTATTTATTTTCAGCAACAGTTTAGACCCCTGGAGTGTCCAATATTTGCTCTGACATGCTCTTAGCACGCTGAAAGAATTAATGGTGACACATACTCTAAATGATTAAAATCTACTTTGCTCCATCTGCTGTAAGTAGGAGAAGCACTGTAGGTCATTCTCATGTTCATATCAGGAAAAATACCCTACATTACAAAAGTACTAAGTTGATTCTTGTGTTTTTTTTCCCCCCTCACTTTTTATTGCTCTCACTTCATTAATTGTTGTGAATCAAGCCATAGTTTGCTCCTTGTAATTGACCCTAGGAAAAGCTGGTAAACAATGCTGGCTGCATTGTTTTAGGGGAAGTAGGCTCCGACTTCAGTTGCAAACTGCCAATTTGACTAATTGCTATTTGCTCAGAATGTCATTGGCTCACTGATCATTCTCAAAGAACTTGTATGGATATACCCTTGCTGGCAAAGCCATATGTGATACTAAGTGATCATGGCTTCGTAAGGAGTAAGTTTACTGCAGCAATCTGGGACCCTAAGACATAAATCTTCCTTCTGTGTCCTCCAGCCAGGGAGTGTTGCAGGCCACCCCTAGACTGTCTTGTTGATTCTCTCATGTCCTGCCTGCCAACATAACCCACTACAATCACTATGAGCAAGGGGACAACGACCTTCAAATCACACAGCCAGAGGAGAGGGGCAAGGGGACGGGTCTCTGTGGGTTTGGACAGAGAAGCAGCAGGGATTGGCAGGGCTCAAATTTCATTTTCCCCTCCATTGTCCAGGCACTTACCTAACTAGAACCTATTCCTGAGTGCTAAAAGTATTGTACCTAAACAAGGTACTGTCTGAGCAAGGTTAGTGTGGTTAGAGTGAACAAAACCAATGTAATATATTACTAATATGTGAGAGCTGAAAGGCCCAAGAAGGCAAAATCTCACCTTCTTTCTCCACTTCTCCATGAATGTGCTGGGGGCGCTGAAGTAGCTGAGTGTTGTCTATTCTCTTTGTGCAGTCACTTATAAAGGTCTATGAGAAGGTGCTTTGGTATTTTATTATTTTATTTTATTTTATTTTATTTATTTATTTTGATGGAGGTGGAGAGTACAGGAAATGTCTCAGGTAGAATTTATCCAGGAATTGAGTATTTATATTGATTCCAAGAAGAAAAATGAAACTTTCCCCTGGTATTTGAAGATAAATAACACTGATGTTCAAACATTAAAACAGAGAGAATTCTATTAGTTTACTTTACCTTATTGAAATCGTTTTAAGACATAATGAAAGTATTTTCTATAAGCAGTATGAGATCCAAACAACAAAGTAATTCTTTTCTGGGACCCTAATTTTCGAATACTATCACACTGCATTTTGAAAGTGATATTGTACTTTGTAATACTTTTTTTTTTTCATAATTAGACTTAATCCTCCGAGGCATTTCTAATACTTTATGAATTTTGGATAGCAGATTCAACTTTGTCCTTGCTATCAATTTAGATATGTTGAAATTTTGGTATGCTGCCACCAGGTGGTGGCAAATTCTTTGAGTCATGTGTTATTGTAATTTAAAAGGTGTTTTTTTTTTAAACCTTTTAAAATAAAAGTAGTCAAAATTCTTCTTTAAACAATACCTTACTCAGAAGCCAACATATAAACTAGGTAAAAGTCAGCTAAGTTATTATGGTGAAAATGGGGTAGGAGTTTCAAAACCTCATGTTTTGTGCTCACCTCTTTTCACCAATGGTATCTGAGGAACCACAGGCACACAGTTCGAATATTAGCAATCTCAACTGCAATGTGACATTCATATATGAAGCATTTTTTAAATGAAAAGATAAACTAAGCTATTATAATCATAATCTTCTAGAATAGGTAGAAGAGACTGGGAAAGCACTTTTCAGAGCCAGGTGGAGGGGAACAAATATTTGTGGGTCAGGATCCAATATGCATGGTGATAGAAACAGACATAAATATAAATGTCTACTGCAGAAAGCCTTGTCCAAAGAGGTCAGGTTCTACTTGGGCAGAGTTAGGACATACAGGAGCCTCTGGATAAAGAAGTGGGGCAGAAGGAGGCTGTGATTCTGGAGAGTCAATGATTGGCAGGCTGAACATGGAAGCATGAATGTGAATCAGGACACTACTCTGGAATTCCAGGAAAGTGTTTGATGGGGGCTTGGACTAGCAGACACTGTTCGTGATAGGCAACTCTTCTCTCTTCTTTGCACACATTGTTGACTTTTTCCAGTGAACTCCTGCTGGGATAGGTGTTTAGAAGATAAGCATTAGCCACCTGTTTTATAGTCCTGGGGGTATGGACTATTGTTAGAAGATGGCCTTGTCCCAGTCACTTCATCTCAGTGAGCTTTGGTGGCCTACGTAGGGTCTTTCTCAGGTCTGACATCCTCTGAGTCCTAATTTTTGTGATTGAACCTTAATGAGCTACACCACCCAAGATGACCACAGGGGTAATGGAAATCATTAGAATGCCCCACATGCCTCTGAATTGAATATAATTTGATCCAGATCTTTTTTTTTTGCTACTGCCTGGGAGCCTGCAAACATTCTGCAATACCTAAATTCCAATCTTCAATATCCTATCAGACTGATTTGGAGAACTCTGATGACAAGAATGGTCACTGGGTGGAGGAGCCTCTACCAGAAATCCCTCCTCCTTATACCCTAATTTCACGCAGCCAGTGACCCTCACTAACTTTTTTTAAGGGCCCACCTTAATGTTCATTTGAATCTGACATTAAGGACCTAGGAGATATACTTGAACTTGCCTGCATCTTCTAGGGATAGCACAGAGCTCACAGTAGTATTCTAGCATCATCTTCAGAAAACAAAAAATAAGGAATTATCAACAAACCATAGTCATGAGTTTCAGCAAGGGGCACTGAAGCAACATTTATTGTTCCACAGTAAAGGCATGCTGATTCACCCTCTGCCAGTGCCACCTCTTTAAAATGCAAAATATCCTATCAGTTGTCTAACTAAAGGTCACGTTTCATGCCTCAGCCACAAGAATTAGGCAACAAGTTAAAAATACGAATCTATTGAAATAAATATAAGCTCTTGAGTTTTTGCCTTGTAGTATGTAGCCGATCAACATGTGCAGATTTGGACAGCTGATCTTCAAGGTGACACTATAATTGAGATAGAAAATGTAATGCCTCATGTGAAACATAGAGAATAGCCATCTCCACCCCAAACAAAGCAGAGCAAACATTTATTGGGTTATTGTGTACGCTCTACTTAAAAAAGTGCTTCAGAAAATTTTATACATTTGAGGCTTGAAATGGAGCCCACTTTCAATAATAAATGCTCTGATGATGACCGTATGAAATAGGTTAATTAAGTTGCCTTTCAACGTTAGAAATCTTGGCTTAGGTTATGAAGGAACAAACTTCCTTGGTTTTAATCTGTTCCATACCAGACATTTGCCTACTTTTCCTAAATATAAACTGATCTCCCCTGTCACTGACACAAAGGATTGAGCATTTCTGAAGTAGGCTGAGGCAGTTGAGGAGAAATTTGAGAATTTCCTGAGGAACTTAGAGGAAGGCCTAAGCCAGGTTTTATGGCAATTGTATTCACTATCTAAAATTAATAATCATTATAGTCTTATATGATATGTAATGTTATAATTAATCCTAATATATGATTAATTCTCCCAGGAACTCAGTTGTGCCTTGATGGTGAGTTGGAGGTTGAGTACTATGGGGAAAGCCCTGGGGAGTTGGGCTTATTCAAGTGGGGGAAATGAAGGATAAAGAGTGATTTATTGACTATTTTCAAATCATGGGTTTTTCCCATAAAGAGGATGATGTTGGACTACTGTTCACAGGAGTCTGAATAATATGAAATGAGCTTTAACTGAAGGATTCAGGATTTAGGTAAAGTATACAGAAGGATTTCCTTTTAATAAGTGGAATTCCGCATAAATGAGTTCCTAGACCGCAGAGGAGGGAGGCGTAGTAGGAAGGTGGCTGGTAACTGTTGAAAACGTGAGAAAACCACCAAAAGTAAATGAAAGTATGGAGTGTAAGTCATGATTTTGTTTGTTTGATACAGTCTATAAATTGAAGATTTTTCATCAGGATGGAACCTGAAAACCACCACCATATCCAAGGAGAGTCTCTGCCCCTAGAGCAGTGGTCGGCAAACTGCAGCTCGCGAGCCACATGCGGCTCTTTGGCCCCTTGAGTGTGGCTCTTCCACAAAATACCACGGCCTGGGCGAGTCTATTTTGAAGAAGTGGCGTTAGAAGAAGTTTAAGTTTTAAAAATTTGGCGCTCAGAAGAAATTTCAATCATTGTACTGTTGATATTTGGCTCTGTTGACTAATGAGTTTGCCGACCACTGCCCTAGAGGACCCCAAATGTAGAGTGATGAGTGATGTTACTCAACTGGAAACTCAAAATGATTTTTTACCCTTATGAGAGGATGTTTATAGTATTTATGAATCTAAGAATATTGTTTTCTTCCATTGTCATGGCATAGTTCTACTCAAAATTAAAATGTACGTAATCATCATCACTTAAGTTTATTTTTGAATTACCATCAGTTTCCAAGAGCATATATTAAAATTTATATCCACAGTATCTGGGGCATATCACTTTTTACATCTATATATGTGCCTATCACTAGGAAGTTCATCTCAAGCCCAAGTAGACAATCATGTTACATTTAGACCTATTGTTTTTTTAAAATGTGTCCTGTGGGGGCCCGCACATGGACACCACAACATAACTTTTTTCTATACTCTTTTAAAGGTTATTTTAAAGTGACAGTGAAATCCATCAAACATTTGCAATTGTGAGATCATGTCCAAAGGGATAGCTAATAAATATGGTTGAAATGCTGTTAATTCTTCTTGAAAACGATTCCTTTAGGTGACATCTGTAAACATCCAAATCAACTTTTGATTTCAGGTTTTTTTTTCAGCTAATGTCTTTTCCCCAAAAGTACTTTGAGCATGCTCTCCATAATATAGAGACCTTGTTAACATTTGGATGTATCATGCTTCCTTTTTTCTAAGGAAAATTTGGGCAGAAAGACTTCTCCTAAAGACATATTGAGGCCCTGTTCAACACCATTTTCTAGGGTGGTGTCAGGGTTGATATGCTTAAGGTTAATGAGGTTGGCTTCTCAAGATGTAGCTGAGCATAGAACCTTTCATTAGAGGGCAAAGGTACGGCTACTTGAAATTGTTAAGACATCTCCAGGAGCCTTCACTAGGGGAGAAACATGTCCCAGAGACTGGCATGCAAAGTTACTTTAAAATTATACAGTATTTCGTTCTGATGACTCCAATAGATTTTCACTTTACTCAGTTGAAGGTTTTATTTTCAGGTTTCCAGATATGAAACACAAATAAATGACTAGCTATATAAAATTTGCTTCCCAACCTTGGATTAAAAGTTAGAATTCCTGCTTTTATTTCTTAAACTAGCCCTCCTCCCACCCATAATCTAGCACTACAAAGCTGATCGGAGATTGTTTTCTTTCCTCTGAGTCATGATTATTTGATTATATTCAAATTCCAAATGGGCAATATAAATGCTTAGAGGGAGATGAGGGTTGTATAGCCTGTCAGGAGTAGCTCAAGTAACTGTTTGTTCAAAGTACTTGCTGAAGCAGAAACAACCGTTTTTGTTTTGAAAGCATGTTAATGTGATAATGAAATGCACAAAGCAAAGAGGTTCATCCATATAAATGGGTCATTTAAATAATGAGCAAGGAGGAAGGATGTGGTTTGGTGTCAGTACTGATTAATTAGGACATAAAAATAAATAACCATCCCAACATTGGCTGCCTCCCTTGAAACTTGCTCTATTAGTTGGCAATGAAGTTAATGCAATTGACAATATAATTACAGGTTAGTTAACAGAACAATCCATGAAGAGGCTCTTGCTTCTTTTACAGCTTTAATTAGCTAGATAGCATCACTACTAGCATCAATATTAATTTTATCATCTCTACCTTGCTAATCTTCTGGTCCTCATAGAGATATCTAGTGTTTTCAACTTATCTCTTAGATTTTATTGGATACTTATATACATACTAGAGGCCCAGTGCATGAATTTATGCATGGGTGGGGTCAGGGTGGCCAGCCCCAATGGGGGCCAATCGGCCAGGCAGGTGGCACGGAGGGGATGTTGGAGGTTGGCTGGCTGGCCCTGCCCCTGATTGGGGTGAGGACGAAATGGGGGCATGGCTGGCTGGGGGGAGGGGCCCCTGGAGATGAGGGGAGGTTAATAGGGGCTGGATCAGGCCGGTTGGCTGCCGCCATAGTGCACATCATAGTGACTGGTCATTCTGCCATTCCAGTTGCTGTGCCCATGTTCTAAGTCTTCAATTCAACCAACTTTTATTAAATGTCTTTCATGTGAAATTCACTGTACTATGCACACTTTGGTAGTGAGTTTACAGACCTACACTTCAGAAAAATGCAACCATGTTCACCAGTGACTGTCTTCTACTATAACCCCTTTCTCTGGAATCTTTGCACCTTTCATAAGCCAAGTTCACAGTTTCTAAGTCTGACGTTAGTGGGTTGTATTAAAGTTGATGGCATATTGTCAGATTTATTCTTTCATTAAAGAGGTAAACCTTGAGATGACTTTATTCAGTCAATTTTATCCAATCATGATTGAGGATAGTGCAAGGTAGTTGAAAGTTAATAATCAACTCAGCTTCAGATACTCAAGGAACACATTACTTGAGCTCTATTAGCATCATTAGAGGTCACTGAGACTACTGGAAGGACACTTGGGCACACACACACACACGCACACTCATACCCCAGGTTACATAAAACAACAACAAACACCCACATAAAAGCTCTTGACGTGCTTCCCCACCCCATAAGATACCAATAATCATGAATATGATTTGGTTAATATTTTCTTGTTACTATTAAACAATGAATCTGAAGCTGGTTTTTGACTTAGGACAAACCAGCTGTAAATTGGTGGCTATTCTCAAAGAACTGATTTCATTCTGCTAGAGAGAACCTTTTCAATGTTATTTTCAAAAGCCTGTTTTTCCCTTCCAGTGTAGACATAACTTTCTTACACTGTGAAATAAAAGAAGAAATCAAAATTGAATTGTGTTGTGGAGAATAAGCAAGAAAAATGCTCTTCATGTTGCAGCAATGATTGATGTCTTCAGATCCCTTCTCCGAAGATTTATACTTTCACTTATTTATTTATTTTTCCTGCATATTCCCCAGGTTTTCCATTCGAAGTAAATTATCAAGTTTTTTTGTAACTCGCTCCTTTTTTCCCCTCTCCTCCCCCCCCCTCTTTCTCTGCGTGTATCTCTCTCACTCTTAGTGTAAAAATGGAGAAAGCCGAACTTTTCGTTTTTCCCCCCACAATGGTTCATTTGTATTCTCTGAACCCAAGACTAAGGCAAGTTCTAATGTCTTACTGTTTTATGTCACCACTGAGGTAGCAGTGACATGCTGGCTGCTGATGAATAAATATATTTATCTGGCTTCTAAACCTGCGCACACTGCTGAATAATGAACAGATGTTAACAATTACTCTAAATGTCCTGGATATTTTGTAAAACTTTTATCAAACTTAGGGTAGTTTATTGATTCAGTCAGAATCCTGCCTTGGGCACAAAACATATTGTCATCTGGGATTCCACGTGGGCAAAATGGATGTTCATTAACATTTTAAACCCAGGCACTAGGGTCTTGCTTCTGGAACCTTCTGAACAATAGGTCTCTCTAACATGTTCTTATTCTGCTTGCATAAAACAAAGCGAATCCACTGGAAAATTTTCCTATAGCCTTACCTTTTAGGATATGCTACCAAAAATTAGGAATGAGAAGTCATGCATATGAAATTTGAACGCCAGATCCATGCATTTCAGGGAAACATTATGACCCAGCCCAGTGAAAACTACCCATGTTTGTTTTTAACATGAACAAAAAAATCTATATTTCTATTTCTCTGGAGTTATGTTTTGCTTTTTTTTTTCTCCCCCCCCCTTTTTTTTTTTGTAACATCAGGCCATTTTAGTTGAGTGATACAGAAAGTCACTTTGAATTCAAATATAAAATAAGGCCATCCATCATGTTAACAATTTAATTACCTGAGTATATATTTTTCCAGCAAAAAAGCCCATTATTTGTTGTGTATCTTATTACCGAGCCATTGCCTCGGGACAGCTTGGCTGTCATGGAGCAGGCCTTGTGGTAAGAAACGGCGAGATACACGCAGATAAGCGGCGTGGTCCTCTCCCTGCTTCCCAGGCCCGCTCATTCCCGTGTTTGCTGGAGGCCTCACCTGTTAGAGTCCCTGTAAGCTTTGTTGCAACAGTGAAATGGTGACTTGTAAAGGCAGCGAAGCATGACAGAGAGAGTGAAAGGGTCGAGTGAAATAGAAATGTGATATTTTCTATCTTCCCAGGGCCCAGGAAATAGGACTCCAGCTGAGCTGGGGTTGGGCATTCACTATCATATAAGAAAAGTTGTAAGATTTATTGTTCAGGACTCACGGAAGAGGCAAAGTCGACAATGCACTAGGTTTCTCTGATTGTTGAAGCATCTCTCTTCCCAGTGATTGGGGATTAGGGAATCATTTCAACATTGAGGAAACGAGAAGATTAGCATAAGGAGGCAGAGCAGCATCCGAGCCTTCCCAGGGTCCTGGGATTTCAGAGACCCCCCTTCACCCCCGGCATTCACCAGGTGGTGAGCAAATACATGCCCGTGATAGGAGACTGTCACTGTTTGCGTGCTTGCTTTTTAATTGCATGCCCTGACTACTAAAATATCTATAACAGCGTAAGCTAATTCATTTGCAATATAGCAACAATCTATCTGCTTTGGGGGTTTGGTGGGCATAAAGCACAAGGGAATTTTTCCTGCTTTTACAGTTTCACACAACATGGTGGTTGGCAGTTTTATTTTGGCCTGCTTCCTTGCAGCAAGCATTGTCAACTGAGGACGACAGAAAACAAAGACCAGGCTTCAACCAACCATTTGTACTCGCTGCCTATTTCCTGGCTGGATAATGTTACAAGAAAAGGAAGGTGTTCTGTCGTTACTAAGGCTCTGAATTGAGAATAATTCTTGCATTTCAGAGCAGAAGCCTGATAAGTGATAGAGACATCAGGGCTTGGTCCACAACTTGGGGGTAGGATTCTCCCAGGTAGCTAAACACACACTGGCTTAGAGGAAAACCTTTGCTTCTGGACCTTGTCCCAATGGGTCTCTTTCTCTCTCTCCACTTCTCTCTCTAACTATCTCTAAACTTCAGGATACATAACTCTAGAAATACGTTCATTGCACTTTTTGCCTGAAAAAGAGTGGCTGGTCATTTCATGGTTAAACAAATGCACGTTTCTTCAAAGCAGATTTTCATCCGTGGAGATGATTCAGCGGCTGCCGACGATGACAGAGAGGGTCATTTTTCTTATGAGGGCCCTGATAACTTTACAAATGCATCTGATTTTCACAGCGAATGCATGTTTTCATAAGTGGAAACAAATAAAACAGTAGGCAAGGGCTTTCTCAAAGGGCTTGCCAAGTACATTAAACACACAAAAGTATATTCACAGCGAAAATTGGTTGAAAACAGCTGTTTTAAAGGATTTTTGATGAATGCAGTTAACAGCATCATCATTATAAGGCCTGAAGCAAACATGTTACTGATTACACCCCATTAAGAAATTGGAATGTGTTCCCCCAAGGAAACACCACGGCACATGCTAGTTGAAAAGAACAACCGACTCCAAAACACTCGGCTAAGCCTTTCTTAGAGACGGTGCAGCCTATTTAGAAAGATAAAACTCGCAGGAAAATGAAAGTACGTCTTATCTGAACTAATCAGAATATTTTGACCGGTATTGTTGGAGTGGAGTTTCCTTAGCGTCTTTCACCTTTTGCCCAAGCCTGCTCTGCCTACCCCAGTTATGCACCGGGTTGAACTTGTGCAAGAAACCAGATATGAAGGAAGTTTGGGGCTGCGATGTGTGATAACATGCGAATCCGGGCGTCCAGTGTGTTTGCACACAAACCACGGTGAGGTCCCAGGCCAGCTTCTCCTAGAATGCCTTTGCCCGGAGGGCCGCGTGCTCTTCAGGGTGGGATGGGAGGCTGTGGTGGGGTCTGTGGGACATGGAAAAACTTAACCAGGACCATGGGGTGACTGCGCCGAGAAATAACGTCCACGTGTTGAAAAGGCACTGTCAGAATGCCGCGGAAGCAGGGCCTGCTGCCTGTCTGCAGTCCGGCTGTTCTTGCTCGGTTTGTGTCTGCATCGCCTGTCCACCGCGGCCCTGAAGGGGCTCTACAAACACTTCTCATAATGGCCCAGACGCCTCCCAAGGGCCTTTGGGGGTTAGTTGGGAAGGAATGTCAGTCCAATACTTGGTAAAGGAAAAAAAGGCTTTTTCACCTTTTCCACACATCTGAAAGAAGGGTCAGATTTCTTCTCGTGATGAAAGAGTCACCGCTGGGGACCAGCCTCCTTTCACACTGTGGGGGCCACGTCGAGGGTCAGGCTGGGCAGGGCAGCTTCTCCTCTCCGCTTCCTGAAAGGGGGAGTCGTCGCCTGAGAAGGTGGGGAGCACCCCAATGCCCCTGGAAGTAGGCCTGTCGTACGTGCACACAAAACGCAGCGATAACGACAGCAACACTTATATAAAAATGGCACGATTATGTAAGAAGAATTTGGTTATTTCACTTGTGTGAGACACATTCGAGACGTAGCAATGGGGCTGTTGATACATTATGGATCTGTGAGTCCTTTTTTTAAAAAAATATACCATAAAATATACCATATATAATTTTTATAAGTCAGACAAATTAGCCATAAATATAGACATGGTATATACTTGTGTGTACATATATATGGATAAACGTGCATGTGTTTTGTGTGCACGCACACTTCAGAACGAATGCCAGCATTTTTGCTGCAAAGATTTCCTTGGAGATTTAGGTACCCTTTGAGATTCAGATTGTGAGAGAGGCCTAATTATTGATGGGCAGAAGGTTCCTGGGAAAATCCTTTTCCATCAATTTGGAATTTTGGAGATCCTCAGGGTTAGGCTGAGACAAAAACAGACTTTTCCCCAGGAGTCCATCCCTGCTCAGAGGGCACAGTGGTCCTAATCTAAATACTCAGGACTCCCAAGCCTTAGAGGAAGCTGCTAGGATTTGGCCCAGGGGTTCCCGACAGGATGTTCCATAGGAGATTGTCCTATGTGTGAGCATTAGGGCATCAGAAGGCAGCTTCCCACATGGTACTCTAGCAATCACCTGCCTTTGTTGCATAGTTCTCAGAGTGTGGAAGGTTCTTCCGCGCAGTCTTGATGGGGGAGCTCTGAACTCAACAGAGAAATCTGCTCCCAGAACCTGGCACCGGTCTGTGCACCTGAAGGAACTGTTTCTAATGGGGACACACTTTACAAAGCACCTTTTGTCCAAACCAACAGCAAGCATGGGGGAAACTAGTGGAAATGGCGATACGTTTATTACACCAAAACTTTGATGTAACAGATAAATATATTATTGATAACACTGAAACCATGAGTCTTAGGAAATGCTTTTGATAGCATGACACAAATATTAGTATTACCAACTATCAGTAGAAGTCATTTGCCACAAAGAAAATACGGTTGATTTTAAACAAAGGAAATGGTTATGGGTGTCAGCTATGAGGCCCTGTAACTATGTAACTATATCTATCAACATTTCCTTTTTCAGTGAATTATGGGCAAGGTAAATAATTTTAAGGAACCTACATATAAATGCATTTCAAAAACTATTTGATTATTTATAGTAAAGTTAATTTATTGTCCATTAAAAAAGAGAGAAAACCCAGTAAAATTGTACCCAGAAATTCTGGAGATGAGATTTATGATTAGATATTTCAGCCTGCCAAATGGAAGTGAGCTGGAGATAGGTTTTTTCACATATGAATTTTATTTTGTTTTATTATTATTACTATTATTATTATTTTAATAACTAAGGTAACTCATTATTTTTTCCTAGCAAGCAAGCTATTTTTTTCTCTTATTGTAAAAATAACTCTTTTTTATATTGCATGTGCTCATTCTCTCCCTCCATCCCTCATTCTTCTCTTTTCCCCTCAATTCCATATAGTAATTACTTACTAGACATCTACTGTTTTCTAGAAGCAATTTAAGTTACTAGATATGCATAGAAAAAGTAGATTGAGTCTCTGAACAACTCATATAATTTCTCTTATTTTAAAATTCTGGAGGTGATTGAAATATCATATACTCTGGAAAATACTGTCTCCCTGGAAAAAAATCCGGTCATAGAAATTACTCTAAAAGACTGGTCTCCCAAGAGTGTGCCCACATGCCAAGGGTTATAGAATATAATCTATTGGGGGATAGCAAAAATTAAGACTTGTTTCTATTATTTTACTATCATGAAAGAAATGTAATATACACATTATTATTATGTCATATTCCATATGTTAGTAAAGTAAAATAGTGAATAATTTATAAATAAATATATACGTCTATTGGGAATGCATGCTCAAAAAGTGTTATTTGACAGGGTGTGTGAGGATAAACATTTGATGACTAGCATTCCAGGTTATACTCTCCACCTGAGCAGGGCGCCTCTCTGCTCTTTATTTGCCTCTTTATTGTGAGGGAGAGCCTGGCACATTTGTGAACTTAATAAATATTCAGCAAAAGAATTAATAAATGAATGAATAAACCAACAAATAGTTTCTGTCTCTTACCTTCAGAGCTGCTAAATAAAAACTGCCTACTTTAATAAACTCATTAATATGTGGCAATGTGCTAAACAGCATCTATGTATATATTTTAATATTTCAGTTTACATTTAATAATATTTTGTATTAGTTTCAGGTGTACAGCATAGTGGTTACACAATCTTATACTTTACAGAGTGCTCCCCCCTGGCACATACATAGTTGTTACAGTATATTGACTATATTCCCCATGCTGTATTTTATGTCCCTGTGACCATTTTGTAACTACCAATCTGGACTTCTCAGTCACTTCACCTATTTTACCCTGTGTGCTGACAGGGTGTGTATATATATATATATATATGTGTATATATATATATATATATATATATATAGTCAAATTATATTTAATTGAAATACTTTCCTTTGTGGTTGTTAACTAGCTGGGCATTCCCCTGTACCATTGTTGATGTCATCTATGATGTCATGAGGGTGGAGGCCATCAACATTGCAGCCCATAGACTGGGCAGTACCCTGGATATCTTTAATGGTTCTAGAGACTTCTCCAGCTAAAGATCAGTGCTGTATCTGTTGGCAATTTTGGCAATTCATCAGAAGTGATATTTCCACTTTGATTAATGTTTTGTTTGGTGTTTTTTTCTTTTTTTCTGTCTCTTGGTAGTTCTTTGCGGGCTGTGATTGTCAGGGCCGAGGCTGAAGGTACTAGCTAAATCTGGCCTGCTGTGCTGAATGTCAGTTTTACTGCAATCCTCAGGTCCTTCCAATCACCGGTTTCTTTGGTGATGTCATCACCAACATTTTTGTGGAGACAGACTCAAGAGGCCAATCTTAGGGAGCAGGGCAGACATGGCACCAACTTTCCCACTGGTGCACCTCAGGTATACGACTTTGATCTTGTTGGGGGTCCCACTTTGGTGTCATGGTGGAGGTGGCTGATGTCGGATGAACTGGATTCAGTGGGACTGAGGAAATTTGCACCTAAGCCTTCTTCCAGCCAAAAGCCGAAAGCAACAGCACATATTTTATGAAATACTACTATATGGAAATATTATCTTTTCCCTGGATTTGAGTCTCATGATGTGTTTATATAACACCATTTGAGAGGGGAAAGTTTCTGGGTGAAATACACTTGTGATCTCTGAAACTGCACCTTATGGGCTACTGTGCATGCTGCATACTTGCTTGATCTTAAAAATAGTGTTTTGTGGAGCCAACACTTGAAGGAACCTAAAGAAAGCCATCTGGTTGATCATCATTTCCTTTTCAGGAAGGTTGATTCAGACAAGCAGGCTTGTACTCTACTTCCAAACATCTCCACATCCTTCTCCAGAAACCTATTTAAGTACTGGAATATGTGTGTACTTTGAAAGATGATGGTGACTTGATAGGAAAAATATGGCAAGGATAGGCTTGTTGAATGAGAAGTGCTTAACACAGTCTCTCTTTCTCCTGTTTCAGTAGAGTGGAGGAGGTAGCTTTTGTGAATTAATAGAGGCTTGGAAATCTAGCAATATAGTTTCAAGGAAATAATATCCCCCCTTTCCATAACACTAAACAATCCTAGTGACTAAGGTTCTGATGTTTCTTTTCTTTTAAAAAAATATAATTGTATTGATATTAGAGAGGAAGGGAGAGGGAGAGAGAAACATCAATGATGAGAGAGAATCATTGTTAGGCTGCTTCCTGCACGCCCCCTACTGAGGACTGAGCCCACAACCCCAGGCATGTGCCCTGACTGGGAATCAAATTGTGACCTCCTGGTTCATAGGTTGACACTCAACCACTGAGCCACACAGGCCGGGCAGGTTCTGGTGTTTCTTCTGCAGATTTGTTCCTTTTACCATTTCTACATTTAAGGTTCAAAGAATTCTTTTACGAACAAATAAAGCATATGATTTCATTTTAAAACATGGTAATCCCAATGATAAAATGACCTTATATCTATCAAGTATGTGCTTCAGAGTTCATGAAGCATTTTTACATGGGTTACACGTCTAACCTTTAGAGCCAATAAGCATATGCTTCCTAACTTTATGGAGAGAAAAATTGAAATTCCAAGAAGTGACAGAACCAGCGCCTTGCTGTTTCTAAGCCCAGAAATATTTCCTTTACCTAAGTACTTCTGTGACTAAGGTACATACAATTTCCTTGTTAAAAATGCAGCTTCTGATACAGCAGTTCTGGGGTGGGGACTGAGTCTGCATCCTAACAGGTTTCTAGTTGGTGCTGATATTTTTATCCACAGATTGTACTTTGAATAGCAAGATTCTGTGTCAGAACTGGTTCCTGTGTGAGGTGATTACAGACAGCCTTACTGAGGAGCTTGGTAAAGGATGTTTAGGATATTCAAAGCAGAAATTCTGAAATTAGTTATCACTGCTTTTCTGTTGGGCCATCCCAACAACCCCAGATTCCAGTTTAGCATCTCTTTCCTGTCCTCAGACTCCCCCACTGTTATTAGTCCTTTCTGTCTAAAACATAAACTCATCCTGCTAAAGCCCACAGCAGTGTTCTATTTTCAACAGGAAGAACTGAAACTTAAAGAAAACAATTTTTGTATTGATTTTTTAGAGAGAAAGAGGAAAGGAGAGGGATAGAGAGATAGAAACATGGATGAAAGAGAAACATCGATCTGCTGCCTTCTGCACACCCACTACTGGGGATTGAGCCTGCAACACAGGCATGTGCCCTGATCTGGAAATGAACCAGTAATCTCTTGGAAAATGGGCGATGCTCAACCCACTGAGCAACACTGGCTGGGTTGAATGGAAACTTTTGAGCACAGCACATTAAGGGCATCCACATCTCCAGTTACAACCTATACCATGGCCACAACTCATTCCCATTCACATAGATTGTACTCTGTCCACCCCAACTACTCCACAGTTCCCAAATACACCACTTTTGCTTCCATGAAAGTTTATTTCTAAATCTGCTCCATTATCTCATTGCATAATTATTTCTTATAAACTTCTCTCATTAAGTTGAACTGAATTGTGTTTATAAACATTTTCTTTCATGAAAGCAGTAAGCTCTAGAATTATGTGTGTGTGTATTTATCTGATACCTGGCACTGTTTCTTACACAGTAAGCACATAATAAATAGTTGTTGAATGGATACACTAGATGCCTGGTACAACCACAAGCCTGTTGGGTTAGTATGTGAAATTGGTGAACAGTATGAAACTTGAAAGACAGTGGATTAATTAGGCTCAGATAGTTGCCTGGATTTCACAGCAAATTGTTCCAGACAATCATTTTCTGGTTAAAGAAATGCATGGAAAGTTGCAGATGTCGCAGAGCTGTGCATTTAGCTGGTCTTGACCAATGACTGGCATATTTCGAGTAAGAGAGAAAGATGTCTCCAGCTTCAGGTTGTGCCTCATCCTGTGCCATGTTGCAGAGATTTTTTCCCCCTTCTTGCCAATTTTATTTTCCTCAGAAGAGTTAAAGTTTGGATGACTTATGGCTGATAATGATCATTGACCCATTTGTCTTTCTTCCCTCTGCCTCTGTTTTATAATTTCTATCTGTGGGACTGCTGTTCATTTCAAAGAGATCTCTGGAAGAACTTTAAAGGGTGGAGCTTTAAAAAAATCTTGGCCCTTTTATAAAAACAATGAAACACTAGTCTTTGCTTTTGCAAGCAAAATAGCAGTTTTTACCTTTTGGGAAGCAACAAAAATGTCAACAGTCAAAGGGGTAAGTTTGTCCTAGTTAGACCTTCAGTGCTGGGTTGTGGTTAAGAAAAGAAACAAAACAGCAAATCACCAGGCAACTTTTGCTAATGAAGATGTAAATTGACTATTGAGTATGGTTTACAAGATGTACTTAAATAAGTAGATATTAACTAAAGAGCATTATCTTTGATTATGTTATGATAAAAAAAACTGTGTATACAGTTATATTTTCACACCTACAAACACATATCCATATATTTATACAGACATGTAGAATATCTTCAATGTCTCAGAATGGAATTCTCTAGCCTTCTACTGTTGGGAATCCAGAAGACTCCCTTTTTCCCTTCCTTCTCTTTTCTGCTCCCCAAATTTCCCTTTATGTGCTTCTACCACCACCACCACCACCCTGTTACTCACATTGTCTCCTCCCCTTCTCTCCTCATCAGTATCACATGTTTCCCACTCAGCAACTATTTAACAGGCAACTTGCTCAGGTCTTCTGTGCAGCAGAAGGAGGGAGAGAGAATGGTACTGAAGATTGTCCCAGCCAGGGAACAAGACCAATGATTCTAAATACAAGGCAAAAGTGTGACTCAAACCATAAGAAAGATTGGGATTTGTGGTCGGAACCTAGCTTGACTCTAAGGTGCCCAGGTTGGTACTGATTATTATGGTAGTAGGTGAGGTATTAGAGGAAATGCTTAGAAATTCAAAGTGGAAATCAAGGTAGAAACATACTTGAGTGAACCAAGCTAACCCCGAACTGATCATTCAGTTTAATTTCATCTGAAGTTCTGTGAAATAGTTGTGGTGGTGAAGGCTGTCTTATTTTTTAATTCAGAAATAACTCAGGCAAGTACACCTGAGCCTTTCTCGGACATCGGTGGCCCTCTACTGAGAGGAGTTGGGAGTGGCCAGCAGTACAACCTGGTTCATGATTGGAATGTTCATGTTTTCCAAGTACTGAGTGTGTTTTTAAGTGTCTCAACAGCTCTAGAAAGAATCAGTTCCCAGAATTTGACTCGAATCCTCAAGGTCAAATAAATGCTATAGCAGTGGATAAGGCAGACGGAGGGTGAGTCGGTCACCTCTCAGGAGCCCTCAGAGCTCCCTTGGATATAAAGGAGCTCCATTTGACCAGTCCGCTTTACCTTTTTCTTATTTTGTTGCCTGTCATTCTACTACGTTGGTTATCAAAGAATTAGTGAATTCATGTGAATAATCTTTTCGTTGTATGAATGAACCTAATAAAGTCTTCCATCGAACCTTTGGAACCAAACCTCAGAGAGTAATCTTTCGGAGATTATACAAAAGCTTTCATTTTCTGTGTTGACTTTTATGTTTTAATTCTCAAAATAAATTTGGAAGCCCACCAAGTTTGTACTGCGTCAGTTTTGGCACACCATGGTCTAAAATTTACATTTAAGAGCTAAAAAAAAAAAAAAAAGGACCCCGGTTATAGGTACTTAGGATTGTATCTGGACTTGTGCAATACAGACACTGACTAAATCATCAGATATTTTGGCAAAATCAAGATTTGCCTTGGGGTGAGCACAAAATTCTGATGATAGCCCAGAAAATGTCAGGAGGTTTAAGGCTGATGCAGCTCTTTAAAGAGAGAACAGGAAATAGGGAGGATTTGTGTTTATATTGGTACAGAGCATGGTGAAAAAATATAAACATAACATACAAATGAGATCCCTATTCATTGTGTTTGTGAAACTGTGCCATCATTCATTAAATAAATGTTTCTTGATAGTTTACCTTGTTCCAGGAACTGACTTGGTGCTGTGCTTGTCAGGGTAGCCTTGATGCTCCTCCACCCAGGGAAACCTGAGCTGGTTCATTCAGAAGCACTTCGAACCAGGAGGATAATTACGATTTCTTCAGGGTTAGGAAAGAAAACTCTGTGCCTGACATGATTAATGGAATGGGTTTGCGTTTTTCTGGAGCAGATGGCATAGGGGCATCTCTTTGGGAGAAACCCAGCTTGGAAGTCAAGAGGAATGTTTTGTGGTGTGAGTTCCCTTGCTACAGTCTTATTTAGCAGTCGGAGCAGAGTTCACATCTGGGACCCCGCTGAGAATTAGCCATTGTAAAGAACAATGAACCAGGAGGAAACAGAGGTAATATATATGGAAAGGCTTAATCTGATCTCTTGCTTGTCTTCAAAGGAAGCCTCATTTGTAAGGACACGCATGATCGTGAAGAAAACACCCCCATTAGGCGCTGCACAAATAATGAGAGACGCTGTGTCCAAAGTCTCTGATGCAGGGAGGTTAAGCACTGGATCTGTACCCACGTAGAAGACTCTGATGGAGCAGGACTAAAATTCATCTCCTGATCCTCTGCTCAGTAGAGCACGATTCCTTGCTTTTGCTATAAATTCCGATTTATCTGTCAAGAAGCTTCCACCTGGAAATGAAAGTGCAAACCTGGTAAAGCAGGGTTTATGCTCATTCAATTTTGTTGGCTTCTTCTTTCTTATCCACCTCTTTGTTTTGGGGGAGGGGTTATGTCTGAGCTCCCTGAGAGCTTATGGAGTCAAGGACAGAATGAACTATCTTTGAAAGCCACTAAGGGTTGAGGATCAGATAAAACACACATACCTGTTTCCTATATCACTCTATGGGTGGCAGGTTAAAATTACCTTCATGACCTCAGAGAGTGAAGGGGATCCTGGAACTCCTCAGAGAGTGAAGGGGATCCTGGAACTCCTAGAAAATATGTGGTGTGTGTGTGTGTGTGTGTGTGTGTGTGTGTGTGTGTGTGACATAAACTGGCTTGTAATGCAGTTTGTGTCTTTTACCCAATATGTTGGTGTATATAGAGTACTCCATTCCAGCTCTCCAAGCATTTTAGATACTTTAAATTATTTAATATAGACTTAACCACATTCTTTTGAATCGCAGTTTGGTTAGCTCTTAATTTTTGGATATTAGAATGCTTCCAATAGTTTATTATTGTTACTATGCACCAGATCTCCTTGTGTATGCTCTTTTGGATATGTGTGAATGGTTGCAAAAGAATAGAAAAGATCTGGTATACATCATCTGATAATGTGGTTGCCTCTGAGTTGGGGAGAGAGGACATGGGTTGACTTGTGGTTGAAGGGGCTTTAGCTTTATATGTAAAACTGCATAAGATTTTCCCAGAAAAGTGCATTCATGTATTACTTGTATAATTAAAATTAGATTTTGGAAATGAATACTGAGGTAGAAATCCTTAGGCATATGACCTAACTAATATGATCTTTTTTTTTTTTTCACATCACTTTTTAAAATATCACCTGCCATGAAATCTAAGCTGTGTGGCCACGGCAGACAAGTACAATGTTACATGTTACAGTGCTTTGCAAAATGCTATATATATTAAAATTACTCTTAGTTTAACCTAACTTCGATTTCAGCCACCAGGAAAAGCCCCAGATAATCCACAAGAAGTAAATACAGCAGTGAGTGTTCCCTAGTTTTAACTAGAGATGTCCTCTGTGTTGAAAACTAAGAATTTCAGCTGCATTAATAAACAGTCAGTTGATATAACTGACATATAGTTTTGAAACTTCATAATCACCAAGTCTAAATAATCTCTCTCATTTTATTGCAGTTGAACTAATTAGAATGAAGTATACTTTGAAATTTTTGTGTTGTGTCTAGTGTTATGGATCAACTTAATCTGTAACCCACACTGAATGCCTAGTTGCTGGAGCCTTAGTTCTGTACAGCTGTTATAACCATGTGACCACCCTGCAGGCACGAGCATGTGGACACACAGTATCAAGTGGGAGCAATAAAAAAGAAAAAACAAAAGGGTTGAAATCAAATAGTGTATTTTTAATTGGCATTTGTGTGCCATTGGAAAACTAAGATATTTACTAGACTATCAATGTTCCAACACAGAAGATGACCTTGGGACATTATCAAGCCCTCCTGCTCACAAGATAGAGCATACTCTAACTACCCTAGGTAGGACACCTGCCCAAAACAGACCTGATGACAACACCTGGATAACCATTTCAATCCTGAGCAACATGTCTTTGAACCCCGTGGAGATAGAAAATGTCCATTTGCCCTATTCTGTGTACGTATGACCCTTCCTGTAGCAAACTGTTTTAAAGTCAGATCAGACAGTGCCAGTCCTCACCTTATCTTAATATCGCTACTCAGGGCCATCCATACCACTGGGCAGCTTCTAGGATGAATATTTCTCTGTGTAAGGTTTGAATATCCCAGAGAGAATTTGTGTGTATGTGTACACACACACACCAGTACCTTTCCACATTGAAGAAACAACTTCAGTGTGAACGTTCTCTGAAATTTAGCTACTCAGCCTAAGTCTTGCCCTGCCTGTTTCCTGAAAGATTTTTTTTCTCCCTAAATAAGGATTGAGCTAAAACAATAATAAAAGTTGTTTTATTTTGTTTGTTTCTTTTTTTTTGTTTTTGTTTTTGTTTTTTTATGGCTTGAATATGCCACTCCCTATTGTGAACTTTCATGGAGCTACAGCCTTTTTTTAGTTTATCTTATATAATAAATGCCTAATATGCAAATCAACCAGAAAGACTGGCGGAATGACCAGTCGCTATGATGCACACTGACCACCAGGGGGCAGACGCTCAACGCAGGAGCTGCCCCAACCCACAGGTCCAGACCAGCGGTGGCAGCGGGGTGGCGCCAACCAGCCAAGGTGGGTGCCAGTAGGGTCACCCTCCCCAATCATCCCACCAGTTGCCCTGCAGATTGGCCCTGATTATCGGCCAGGCCTAGCGACCCTACCCATGCATGAATTTTATGCACCAGGCCTCTAGCATTGTATATCTATGCTCACTTTTTGAGCTCTGGCATCTGAGCTGTCCAATAGGACTCTCTGTAGTGGTGGATGTCCTATAGTCAATGAGATAGCCACCAGTCCTATGTAGTTACTGAGCACTTGAATGTGACTAGTGCAAATGAGGAACTGAATTTTTAGTTGTATTTATTTTAATAATTTTCAATTTCAGTAGTCATGTGACAGTGAAGCTATCGATCATTTTGTCATATTCATACAGAGCTAAACAATCTTTAACATTTGTGCTATAGCTTTTTCATGTGAAAACTGTCCCTTTGGCTCTCTGTTTAGCATTACTTAATTTGCCTCTGAAATTTAAATTCTAATAATGTGGTTCAGGGTTGATTTTGCCTTGACCTTTTGATTTTTTTCTCTGTTCAACCTCTATGCTGCCTTCAATTAGTAGATATTTTTAGAAAGTTACATTTGGAAAGCAGTGCAATGCTGTGAAATGGGAAGATATAATTAGTTCATGAAGCATATTATAAAAGTTTGTATAGACACAGACAACAGAATGGTGGTTACCATATGGGAAGAGGGTAAAAGGGGTGAAATAAATGGTAGTGGAAGGAGACTAGACTTTGAGTGGTGAACACATGAAGGAATATATGGATGATGATTTATAGAATTAGACACCTGAAAATTATATAATGTTATTAACTAATGTTACCCTACAAAATGTAACGCTTAAAAACCTTATAAAAATTAAAAAAACAAAGTTTCCAGGATTGCTTTTTCTTAGATTCCTAGTTCTCATGATCAAATGTCATTACATTGAAACAAATGATGTTTATTGAGTATGTATCTCTGCTTTCTTAAAAAATAGGCAGATTCCAAAATTTGTAGTAATCCTTACTCATCTTTAGGGAACGTTGGAGAGGTGTGACACACTCCTTCCTGTCTGCCCAGCTTTGGGGATGGGCTGGCTTAGTGGCCACCACATAGACATGAGTTAGCACATTGGGACAAAGCTCATCTTTCTCCCAGTGTTTCCAGGAGCAAATTACCAGTGAGTAGGAACTTCCTGCTGCCCTTTGGGGCTTTGGAATGGAATTAAGATGAGCAATGATTCCCCAGAAGTGGGTAGGATGGGGAAGCAGTAAACATGTGGGCTGCAGGCTGTATCCACCCCGTTCTTCACACATGCCGCCCGAGATAATAGTCCTACAGAGACGCCGCAGCATTCCCAAGCCCTGCTCACAGGCTCCTTCTCTTTACTTAAAGGCCAACCAGGATGAGAACATAACTGATACCGCCTAGATAATTATTGACCAGTTTTAGTATTAACGGTGGGGGCTGTATCCATGTTCTCTTCCTGGTTGTGTTGCAATGATGTCCTTTGCTTATGTCTATGTGGGAGCATGATGATTTTCACTCTTTGCGATGAGAACCTCTGCAACAGAGACAGGTAACTTGGTCGAGTGCCCCTGCACTGTATATGGCTTTAAAATGTGAAACATTCTCTTCTAAATTTACTCTGGGGTTTTGAATGCACAGGTGGGGGCAGATGTACAAAACCGTAGAGTATACTTTGTATATCTTGCTTTTTGGCAGATGTTCTGAATTGTAAAGATGTTCTGAATTTGTGGCAAAGGGACGCTGTGCAAATTTTTTTTTATAAACATCTGAATGTTCATATAAAACAGCATGTGGGCAGCTGAAGTACAAGTAACTTCACCTTGTTTTTTGGAGGCGATTTCCCTCTTCTGTAACTCACTATCTCTTTTTCATATGACTGTGTTTGGCAGATGTTTCAAGCAGAAGTTAATGGGGTAAGATGTCTCCTTATCCAGCTTGCTCTCCTCTGCCCCTGGCTCCTGTTTTCCCCTTGTCCTCTCTGCCTCCCCTCCTCCCTGGGCTCACCGCATGCAGGCTTTACCTCCTGCACCTGGGGCCCACCCTAGGACTCTTCTCTCCATTCAAAAGGGTGAGGAATGGAGACCAAGGGAGGTCACTTAAAATTATATGTTGAACTAAATGTGCAGCCCCCTAGGACCGTGATCGGCAAACTGCGGCTCTGTTGAAAAATGAGTTTGCGGACCACTGCCCTAGGAGGTCAGCCACATATGTGAATGATCTGCTTTCTCTAGTCTTAACACTCTCGCTGTGAAGTGGCCACCCACCACCAGCTTCTGAGATGGTTTTTCAATATCCAGGTGTAACACAAATCATTCCACCAGGACCTTATCCAAATGTTTGAGGAATTATCTTGATACATAATAATTTGTCCTCCTTTACTGTTATGTCTCTTTTGCGATATATTTTTCTCCACAGCCAGATTCTTTCTATCCCTATTTCTCTCACCTCAAAATATTCAGGAGCAGTGGAAAGAAAGCTAGACTGAGTTCCTGTTGCTAACTAGTTGTGTTGGGGCATTGAAAGGGTTATTCTAGGTGATCACCAAGGTTTGTTTTAGCTCCAGGAGTCTGTGGCTCTGTTCCCTCCAGAGCCTGGGTCTCACTCCAGCTCCCATCTCAGCCACTTCTTCTCTTTGCCTCTCATGAATCATGTCGACCCCCAGTAGTCCCTGGGTCCTACTTCGGGAACCAAGGCACTTTTACAAGCCTCAGGAGAGACTCCCTTGGTGTTCAGCAATGTGAATTCATACTGCCCAAGGGTTAATCTTCCAAGACTGAGTGCAGATTGGGTCAAATAAGAGAAGACCAGTGGTTGTACCCTGCCACGAGCGGGGTGTTCAGTCATTCCGGTTTCCAGCCAGAGTTTCAGAAATGTGCATCACAGAAGTCACCTGGGCGTCACACCCGAAGGAACTCTGGGTTAATGTGTGGTGAACAGAAATATCAGGTTTATGCCTATAGGGTAGTTTTCATTGGCATGAGCTGAAGCACAGAAAAAAATGGCCTTGCTAGTGTTAATTTTTTTATGGGCAGTTGCACGATAGCTGGTCTTGGAATGTTAGCAGCACTGTTGCAGAACTGAAAATGCTACCCTGAGACATTTTAAAAGAGCAATAAATATCTGGTTTTAAAATGCAGACATTAAAAATATTATAAACTTGGAAAGTCGTTTTTTGGTGGTTGTTGTTTTAACTTTGGAGTGTTAGTGTTGCCTTTTCCTTCCCTGATTTTCTCAATTAGCGACTGTTTGGCTTGGTAATTCAGTGATTATGTGACTGGTTTGACATTGGGATATGTTTGCTATAAGGAAAGGATGCCTGGAATGAGACTGTGTCTCCTTATCTCAGGATAATCTGGTTTCACCGTGTGACACTGTGGCTGTGCCGAGGGCTGGGGCTGCCAGCACTCGGTGTGCGTGTCAAGGACAGTTCTCTGATGTGGAGAGAGTGGCTCTCCAGGATGGCGGGCATCCTTTCCAGACCTGGATTGTATGAGTTCGATGCCTGTTCAGGAGCCAGATGCAACCCAGGTGGCACTTGGGCACTGCTGTCCTTGGGATGGACTCCCGGTGGAGAAATTAGTCTGGTCCCTGCTACTGTCAACATGCACAGGGTGCTTAGCCCAGGGAGGGCTATACCTCACGCTTGAGTGTGGCCAAGAAGGACTCAACTTCTTGTCACCACTTTTAAAACATAAAAACAGGATTGGAACAAAATTTCAGAAGTGAACACAGTTTCACTCTCTAGAAAGTTTTGCTTGGCTCTGCCTAATTAAATTTATTATAGTTTCAACTCTTTCTTGCATAATATTTTACCATAAATGTGAACCACTGTTTTTGCATTAGCTTTCTAATCATTATTGTAATTATAAGTCTTAGTCTATTCATATACAGTAATTTACTTACTTTCTCCCTATTATTAGTTTTTTGCATGATTTATTTTGTCATAAAATGTAACACCACAGCAAATAAACTACCTGTCACTGATATATATTTAAGGAAAAGTTCCAACAATAGAATTATCAAGGCCAAGAGTATAAATACCTTAATATTTTTATATATATTATAAAATTTCTTTCCCTGTTTTCTAAAAGGGTTCTAGAAGTTTTCAAAGCCTCTAGCATATGAGTGTTCTTAGTTGCACTGACTTTAATATTTAATATATAAACTTAAAAATTATAATTAAATATAAAAATCATAGAAATTGTATATATCCATATATACAGGGATAACATGGAACCTTGGCATTTCCTTGGCATTTATCTGTGAAGGTGAGCAATTGGTTTGTGTACTGAGGATTTTTTTTTCTTATTCTCTTTTTCTAACATTTCTCTATTATAATTTTTGTAAATTTAACTGAGTTAGCTAGCTAGAGGCAAGTTTTTGGTATAGTCCAACTTTTAAAAATGTGTTATTTATTTTCTAGATTCTGATATTAGACAATAGGCTAGAACATTGTCCCTTTCTGATTGGGAGTCCGTGGGTTTGTAACTACTTTATTTATTTATTTATTTATAGAATTTATTGAGGTGACATTGGTTAGTAAAATTATATAGCTTTTAGGTGCACAATTCTATAATACATCATCTGTATGTAGAATTGTGTGTTCACCAACCCAAATCAAATCTCCTTCCAGAAGACTGTATGGAGGGGGCATAAGTGGTGATTTAACTACTTTATATTGCACATTTTTGTTGAGTGTGTTTGAACATGCACAGTGAAATGATTTCTTTTTAAATGGCTGTGTTAGGAAAATGCCCACAACACCTCTGCTGTGGGCCAAGTGAGTGTGAATTTAAAAATAGATATCTTATGGAGACACCATTTAGACAAAATCTATTTCTGAGTCCACTTCATGAAAAGTTGTATCACAATGAAAACCTCTTCTCTTTTTTCAAGTCCAGGTAAAATGGAAGAAACCAAAGACGTTCATGTAACTAAAAGAGCATCAAAGAACTAGAATAATTAGCTTGAGGTGTCAGAGAAATCTTAAATGATTTGAGAACCTACTCCAGACATACTTCGAAGCCAGAGGCAAACGATACCCTCATTTTCCTGGCATTAAGTAGGTTAGATGAAGAATTCCTGTTACAGAGCACATGACGAGGATTTTTATTGAGCAGGATCCCAAACTACTAGGAAACATGTTCTAATTTGGCAAGAGATGAACTGGAAATCCAGTTGTGTTTTCTGCCACAGCAAACCTGTAAAACGTGGCAATAGGTTTCATTCTTCAGTCACACCATGAATGTGTTTTGAACTCATTGGAACTAAGTTCAGCGCATTTTAGCTCGAGCTTTTTGTCCACACAATATTCAGAATTTGTTAGCAAGGAGATTTTTTCATAGTTGACTTCCATCACAAGGAATCAGTTTGCTAATAGTTTCCTTTTTAAAGCTGAATATGAAGATACAGGCTAGAGAATCAAGCAATCTTTTTGAGAGTTAGAAACAGCCTGTGATTCCAGCCCTCCTTTAATCATTAACTTAACCTGATAATTTGGGGTAGATAGAGCATTCAACAAACTCTCCCTGGCTGAGAGTATTCATCTGGAAAAGGAGGGCAGCAATGGCAGCCTGGCCACCAGACCACAAAAGGAAACCCAAGATAAACGAGCTTGGTGTAGGCCCAGTGTAGCACCATTCAGAGATACAAGGTATTATTCAAAAACGGGACATGATAAGGTGCTTGTCCTCTTTATTCCTTACAGAATTCCCTGACAATCAGTCCCCCTTGGTCTAATAATTCCAGACCTGACTTGCCACTGTGTATTCATGAAATCCACTCAGTAATTTGAAAGATCCTGTGTGTTTCCCCTGTTTGGATCCTCCTCCTTGCCTGAAATTTTCAAACAAGCATTTGGCTGTGTGGTAAATGATGCATTTTAATAAATGTTCTGTAAAGGCCAATTATTCAGTCAATATTGAATTGTGTGATAGGAAATACGGCTGCTTAGCTACAGGGAAGATGTCTACATACTATTGGCATACTATTTGGAAGGTAATGTTCTTAAACGGCCTGGCCTTCCTCCAAACTTTGATTATTCATAAATCTGTTGAGTGTGGTGAGTCGCCCTATTAGCGTTTAATCTTTTATTGAAGCAAACTCAGGAGGCTGAAATCTATTTGCTTTAGCAAGCTTGTTCACTGATAAATGTGTGATTTAAAATTTTCCTTTTGTGAATTCCTCAGTGCAAGAAAAACACAGCTGGGCACAGCACAGATCATATTTATCTTTTCATTAACTAAAGTACAAGAAGATAGGATCGTTGGAAGCTTATAAGGAGGGATTGCTAAAGAACAGTCCTCCTCCTGTTTGCACACCCACTTGAGAAAAGCTTTCCAAACAAGTATTTGAGATACTTGTGAGAAAAGCTAGTTGAATTGTCAAAAGAAGACCAAGTGAATGTATATAAAGTGGTTGGATTTCAGATAACATTTTCCCCCTGAGTGCTCAGATTGGTTAAATATTAGAGAAAGGGAGATAATGACACTGTTTGTCGCCATAAACTTAAACGTATATCTTTTTTTTCACAAGGTTGGTATGAAAGGCATATCAAAGATTTTCCATTCCAGATGACTTAGTTTCACTGTGGTAAAGGGCACTCCAGGTAGAGAAAGATTTCTTGGATGTTAACTGCCAGACAGGAAGGCGGGAACTTTATAGAGACTTTATAAAAATATGTCTTTTTTTTCTTTTTGCTTCTTGTGAATAACATTGGCTGTTATTGTAGGATTGTTAAAAATATATATATTTACAATGTTCAACCTTATTCTCTCTGCTCGAGGGAAGATTATGTAAAATCTTCTGAGAGATTTTGGGGGTACTTATTTGCAATGTGCACTAAACCAGATCATTAAGGCAAATCTTCCAGAATGAAATAAGTGACTTCTGGCTTATATGTGTTAACTGTCAGTTGGGAGAGGAAGATGAAATTATCGGAGCCTTCCCCCTCCTTCCCCATATCTCTGGATCATGACGGTTGAGATTATTCATGTTTCTATACTTCCTTAACACCTGGCAAAATGGCATGTACACAGTAGGTGACTAAAAAATACAGAGTGGTTTGTGTGTCCCTATAGAACTGTTGGGCTCTGTAAAAACGCACTAAGCTAGAGATATGTTCTTCTGTGGCCTCTCCTAGTACACCCCTGAAATACTCAAGAAGGGATAGGGAACAGGGGAATCGAGAAGGGAGGCTCTTTTAGCCAAGTGCAGCAAAGTTCCAACAACTTTGAGCTCAACTATGATCCAAGGCTCCCCAAAGTAGGTAATATGTCATCACCTGGGCTGGGGTAATCTTGGTCCTACTGTCCTGTAGGTCCCTTTCCCAAATGGATCTAGAAGCAGCTGAGGACAGCTCTCTCCTGACTCAATTTACCTGATGTGTCAGATTCTCTGCATCAGGCGCAAGCATTTTCTGTCAGTGACAGCATTTATTAAAACACTATAGGCCCGGTGCACAAAATTCACGCACTGGGTGGGGAGGTGGGGGTGGGGTGGAGGGGGGCGCTGGGGGGTCCACAGCCCAGCCTGTGCCCTTTTGCAGTCCAGGAGCCCTCGGGGGATGTCTGATGTCTGACTACCGGCAGTTGGATATCCTTAGGGCTGCCATGGAGGTGGGAGAGACTCCCGCCACCACCGATGCGCTTGCCTGCCGTGAGCCCAACTTCTGGCAGAGTGACGCTCCCCCCTGATGGAGCACACTGACCACAAGGGGAAGCTCCTGCATTGAGTATCTGCTCCCTGGTGGTCAGTGTGTGTCCACCATTTGGTCTATTTGCAAATTAGCCTTTTATTATATGGGATTAGTTTACTTTAATGCAAACTTGTTTCAACTGTCATCTGCTGGTTTGGGGGTTCCAGAGTTTGTAACTACTGGTCCTTCTTATCCTTATTTTATTATAATAAAATTATAAAATTCAACAATCCAATATCAAGTTGTACTTTTTTTAACAGGGGCTTTTAAGATTGACATTGGAGATGAACAGTTACAAATTATAGCTAGTAAAATAAAAGATGTTTCCTTAAGATCATCCAGCCCAACTCACTCATTCCATAGACAAAAGAACTGAGGCCATGAGATGTATAGAGATTTTTTCAAAGGTCACACAGTTCATGCAAGGGCAAGGACTAGAAACTAGGCCTCAAGCTAATACTTTTTGACTTCCATGTTTTATCTGTATAACAGAGACTCCAAAATCAGTGGCTTAAAATTTAAAAGAAGTGTGAAGACTCTCCTAGTGGAAAGGCAAGCTGGGAAATGTAGTCCCTCCTTCTTCATCCCTTCCTCTTTCTCTCTTTCTCTCCTTATGATGCCCCAGATAACATTGGATCTATTATTAGTAAGGTAAAACAGAAGAAATGATATTGGGTCGACAACTTCTTGTCTCTTAAGTAATTACTTTAAGTTTTGCAGTCATAATACTTTATAGTACTTTTTCTTTAATAGTATTTCCTCAAATTGCCAGAATGAAATGACCAAGTAGAATATGGGACCAGAAATTCTGGTTGCTTTATGTGACTGCAACAATGAGAGTACAATGTAGGAACTATCATCACTGAATTGTGTGCTGTCGTTCCATGTTCAGTAAGATACTGTTTCCTTTGGCTTGAAGATGAGCCTGGCAAGGGATACAGTTGCTGACGTCACCTAGGCATGCTTTATAGATAACTAGGGACACCGATTTCAATATTCAGAAGTAAATAGCAAATAGTATGCTTACTTCACCCTGCATGTATAATGAGTATACAATTTTCAAAAACCTGAAATTGTGACCCGTGATAACTAACTTAGGACCGTGAGTAATAATGACAGAATTCTCCAGGTCCTATGAGAGAAAATATATGGACTCATACATAACTTTGCCAGTGATGCATTTGTGGATAACACTGAGGAGGATTTATTTGTTAATATCTCATTTGCTATGAGATTTATGGTGCTGCCTGTCTATGAATTTGTCTCCAAATTAAGGTTAGTTTCCTTTGTTAATTCCTTCTATTTATGTTGATGTAAATGTAGACAATTATTTAAAGTAAGAAATTACCAAAGTGAAAACCCTCCTCAATGTCAAACTAGCAGCATATTACCTCATAACTAACACACTCTCTGTATAGCGTTCGTTCTTGGCAGGATACAGATTAGAGACCTCTGAAGATTTCAAGGAGATTTTAAGAAGCAATAATGCTGGACGAGACCCACACCGAGAAATCCATTACTATCACTCTGTCCACTAAATGAAGAATGGCTTTACAGCCCAGTGCTACTGATTCCTTAGCCACTGACGACCACGGTAGAACCATAGGTCCTAGTGAAGGGAAAACATGGTGGGAAATTAGACTCTGATATGACACCTGGTATGCATGGGAAAATGTAGTCAATAACCGGGGTAGAACCCATCTCTCCCATTAGATTTCCTAACCTATTTGACTTGATATGCATTAACTTACCATTTTATTCTCCTATTGGTGTTCCCTTGCACTCAGGGCTGGCCAAGGGCATGTGGTTCTCAGCTCTCTGATGTCACACCTCCCTTCACGCCAAATTTCTAAGCTGAAAAGAACCCAGTGAGAAGGCTTGTCAACCAGAATCTTCCAATACTTCCTGCTGTGTCAAATTTCAAGCTCTCCACCGTTTTGAAAATTAGATCGGGTTAGAACTACAAGTTAGTGGCATTATTAGTTACAAGATTTTAGAAACTCTCAAGTGTGCTTTACCAGATTGTTGGCACACTCTTGCTATTGGGCAAGAATATTGCAAATATATTGATTTTCAAATAACAGAGTGTGTTTGAAGGCCAGTTCCTTTTGCACACAAGGCATGTGTGGCTTTCTGTCTGGATTCCATCATGCTGGGCTGCCGTATCTTATCAGTGCAGAGCCCTATGAAGAGGATCCTATATATTAGCCACAACATGACCTGCGTGACCAGGATCAGCCTCTGCAATTACCCTACTGGTGGCACAGTGATTTAGAATGAACAGCTCTAGTATGCGATTATTTACCATATATCATAGCCCAGGAGAAGGTTAACAAAATCTACCCCCAAATTAGGGTTGATTTATGGATCAAGAATATTGGTAACCAGGCCTTCTTAAACTTTGTTCTGTTTTGCTGCTGCTTAAGCAGATCCTAATTGGGAGAGATCCTGACAGTTCTAACTTCTGACTAATGTAACTACTCAAAGAGATGGTTAGCCCCGAGTACAGTCCCAGCCAGGCTCCTGGCAAGCGTCCATGGGAATAATCTTCCCTTGGCAGCCGCCTGAGCAGCAATGTGCAGAAAGGATGAGAATGGGTCTCTCTAGCACATTGAGGTTGAAATACTTACTCGTTATGTCGAAAGCTCCAAAATCTTGTGTAAAATAAATAAATCATTGTATGTGGAGCAGCGATATATCTCATAGTGAAAGGGGAGGAGATGGTTCAGGCAAAATGGCCTCTAAGTAGCTGTGTTTCTTATGTAAGTTACTTAACTTTTTTGGGTCTGATTCCTTATCTCCTTAACGAGGGTTTTGGATTAGCTGGCTTCTAAGGCCCTTGCCCTTCTAATGTTCTGTGGTTTCATATGGACTCTGGATATTCTCAGAAATGCAACTGTATTTGTACCTAATACTTTACTATTTTTAAACTTATTGATGCTTTGATTTATAACACTGCTATTTCCGCAAAGCAGCTTGCAACCAAAATACAGGTACAAAAAAACCCCATAGACAACAAACATAAGATAAATACTGAGAAGCAAAGGAGAAGGGAGGAAGCAGTATATGTAACAACCAATTCTGAAGAGAGCTATAGGAAAGTGCAGCCCCTGCCTTTAAGTTTCCCAGCAGCATCAACTTATGGAAGAGAAAATGGCACATAGTGTTTATTTTCTCCTGTTGCACGTTAAATTCACATTTTCCCGAGGGATTTGGAAGTTAAGTGCAGGCAGTCCTCAGGTTTCGTTGGACTCCACGTACATTGTTTCGCAGTTATGTCACCATCTCCCATTTATTTATAAAAAAAAGTTTCATCATTTTGACGTATGTACATATGTGCTTTATGATTTTTATTATTTATTTACCACAAGTAAAGGTCAGGAATTGTTATCTTTCTTTTAAATTTTTTTACTGTTTTACTTCATTTGCTGCTGTGTATGTGCTCCATGTGAGTGATGTAGGTGCTTATGTAGGTGGGTTCTGACTTAAGGCAAAAATCGGGTTATGTCGCGCCGTAGGAATGGATCTCCCACGTAACCGAGGACCTAATGTATATCATAATATTTGGTGTAGATTACTTAGATTTCAGGTTTGTTTGTTTTTAATCCTCACCCAAGGATATGTTGTTTTATTGATATTTAGAGAGAGAAAGAAACATCGATGTGAGAGAGAAACATCCATCAGTTGCCTCCCGTATGTGCCCCAACAGGGGATTGAACCCACAACCTAGGTGTCTGCCTGTCCTGGAATCAAACCAGCAACCTCTTGGTGTATGAGATGACACTCCAACCAACTGAGCCACCTGGCCAGGGCTAACTTTCAGGTTTTAATTCTGAGGCTACCCATCTGGACCTAGAACACCTACCATCTGCATCTCCCCTGGGTGGTGATCAGATTCCTACTCAACTACTAATTAACAGCATAGTTTATTTCCTTGTTCTACATTGACTTTAACTATTGCCCTGAGGCACAGTTATTTATTTATTTCTTTTTGCGTGGCATAAAAAATCATTTCATTTGTTATCTTTCTACCAACAGGCAGTGAAATGTGACATTAAAAAGAAGCAAGAATGTTTTACTTTGTCATAAAGCTTTCATTGAGAGGATTTGTACTCATATTTTCCCATTTCCCCAATTCCTTCAGGCTAAAAGAGGGGAATGACATTATTATTATAAAAGCAAATGGGTCCTGTTCTTAGCTATTATAAGCTATCTTGATTAACCTTTGATTACTTGTATTTACTTTAAGGCAGCAAACTTAGATTTTTATTTAATATTTCAGTGGTAAGATTAATTGGGATCTTTTCAACCACCCTATTCATGAGTCAAATAATGTTTAAAAATAGACTCTGTGTGTGTGAAGAAATGCTCTGTAGAGGATCTAAAGAGAAATGTACATAAAGGAGCTTCTGCTTTGTCACTTTTCAGCAGCAGGACATACTAGTAGATACCTTTACCTTGAGGAAAAAGTAGCAAATAGTTCATGAAAGCCCAGATCATGGTTTAAGGCGAACTTACCAGTGTTCTTGTTTGGAATCTGGAGAAAGTATTACATGGGGTAAAGAAGTATTATGCTCACTTCTGCCCCAGCCTTTGCAGAGGTGGCAGCAACTTGATGTATCTTTAATGTCACTCTTTGTCTCCTACATAAGAGGTGCCTCTTTGGGGCAAAAACAAAACAAATTCATTTCTCTGTCACTGTATTAGTCACAGCAATTAATGCCAGTTGCCTGAACAGTCAAATCTCCAAATATCATGTCTTCACAACAATAATATGTCTTGCTCAATCAGTGTTTAGTGCTGGTTGGTCAGGGGTTTTCTCCAGAAATAGGCTCAGGGACCCAGGTTTCCTTGATGTTGCCATTGTAATGCAAGGCATCCAGATGCATCCTGGGAGGGGAAGGGCGCATCGGAGAAGAATCAACAGCTCTTGAGTGGTCAGGCTGAAGTGACCCATCACCTTGGTTTACATCCTACTTGTTAAACTCAGTCACATTACTATAGCTCAGTGCAAACAGAGCTGGGGAGTGAAGGGATTAAAGATAGGAATTGAAATGGTATGGAAAAATTGGAGAATTTGTTTTCCTTGCCATCTGAGAAGCATCTGTGTAACATAAAATTGATTTGCACGATGCATCCGAGAGGGCTTCCTAGAGAAAGGATTTGAGCTTTTCCATTTGGGTAGGTGGTTGGTCAAGAAAGGCACTTTAGGCACAAAGGCCTATTTTTCATTGTGACAATCAAATACCTAAGTATGTGCCAGGATGCTGTAAAAAATGATATTATTACTAAAATGCCTTTGGTCAGCAGCAGCCCTTGGCCAAGAGTGGCAAAGGCTTATCGTTTTTAAAATTGAGGCTATTGCTATGAGAAGTTAGAATGAAGCTCATAGAGAGTAGCAAGTTTCTCCTCCCATCTGTCCATTGACTTGTTCTGAGCACTGAGGTCAGGGCCCGACACAAGGCGGACATTCCATAAATACCTGATCAGCAAATAACAGAACTTGCAAAGGACTCAGTTTAGGATGTCTATTCTCAGGGGTACTTGATTATACTAAGATTGTCTCTTCGTAATCAAAGCTGGGATGTTGAGCCAGTATTTTGAAAATGAATGGTGTCCTTCTGCGATTTTTTGTTTGTTTGTTTGGTGTGAGGATAAAAACCATGAAGGTGGACACTGCCCAGCAAGTGGTTGGAACCACGGACACTGCACCACTGATACGTCCTCCTTTTAAAGTTTCTTAATCTATAACATGCAATCAGGGGAAAGCTAACCCTGGTTCTACACTGAACTTGGAATATCTTACATCAATAATTTGACATAGTACACAATTAGTCAATAAACACTGTGTTCCATACATGTAAGATTTGTTGCTAAATAAGAGTCAAAGAAAAATAATTTAGATCTATTGAGTAAGGCAAAAAAAGTAATTTTGTCTTCTTGGACATCTCTTCGACTCTTACAATAATGTACATTACATTTACATTTATTTAACTTTATTTGGGATTTAATATTTCAGATGGAAGCTGCTCATGTTTACACTAGTTGTAAAGAAAACACTTGAGAGGAAAAGTTATTATGCAACTATGATCCCAAAGGGAATGAACAAACTACTTAGGGAAAATATAGTCTGTAATCATGGAATGTTTTTCATTGTTTCTTTCTCCTATCATTGGAATCATTGGCACTAATCTCTAATCTCTGAATTTTGAAACACAGTAAGCACCATCTTTTTGTACTAATGATGTGTTAAACATCTGTCCTAAGTATGATAAGCAGTTTAAAATATTCAGAGACAATCTCATTAGCAAGTGACAACTAAACCTGTTTCTCTTGCCTCCAAGGAAAGTGAAGGATAAATATTTATCCTGTCTTGTTTCTCTCAAAAGCTCCCTTATTGACCAACAAATAGAAAAATCTAGATTTTGTTTCAACATGTATTATCATCCTTGACAAGTCCAAAAACTGAAAAGGGGGAGAAACAAAGCTTGTGCATAACGATGTTAGCACACTTTGATCATGGCAGAGTATGGGCAGTGAATAGAGACTGATAAACTCATATAGTTGTTGCTATGAAGGCGACTTCAGCATGAATCCAAAAAAAATGAGAGGGGCAGGCTTACTTTTCGCAGATTTAACCAAGAACAATGACACCATTTGCAACCACAGTGCAGAGCCAAAAGAAATCATTGCCAGCATGCCAATGTATACTCCCTAGAGAATAACTGGAAAATGAGAAACGCCTGTCACAGATTAAGTTCTATTTCTAATGGGAACACAGAGCAGACTGATGTCTTTTTAATGAAAATGAACATATCACAACAGATGAGTTTTATTTATTAGTTCCAACATGAATTCTTTAGATCTCTGGTCACTAGGTATATTATTTTTAAAAGGAAAATTTTAGAATGTGATGAATAAGTTTAGCTAATTTTGGAACCAACATAAATGAAACATTTAGTGAACCAAGTGTCAAGGAACCCAATATTACCTAAAAATGAAGAGACAGAAATACTAGTATATTAAAGCCAACCAATAAAAAGTTTGAGCTTCATTGACATTTCCCTAATTTTATACCTACTTTCAGTCATAACAGGTAACATTTAAGTAGTGTTACCTCCCTGTGACTTGATAGGTTTTAGAGTTCTTCAGGGCAGTGGAGGTGCTTATAGTCTTTGTGACAAAATTTTGATTTAGTGGCTTTGAATGACAGCTATGTTGACTACTTCCCATTCACAGAAAGTTGGTTTGGGTATGCTCAGAGATGTTAGATATAATAATCCCTGAGGTGAGAATCACCTTTAGATGTGAGCTAGTACAATCTAACCAAAACAACAACAACCCAAAACAAAACAAAACGAAAACAGCAACAATGACAAACTCAGAAGCACAAAAGTCAGAGAAGGGAACCGGGAAGGATTTGGTTCAGTAGGAAGAGAAGGAGAGGTTAATTCATGGTCTAATACAGCAACCATTTGAGCAGACTTTAGAAGGAGAACAGAAATGAAGATACCAATGGATTTATCTTTTTTTAAATGAGTAATTGGAAATGACCTATTACTTGGGCAAGTTGTCTTCCATTGTCTTCAACTTCAAAGCGGTGAAAAAAGAGTGATTGTAAGTAAATGAACTCTCAGGTCCTTTCTAGCTCTACACTACAGTTTTACATTCTTTCTATGATTCTATCACAATTTATTTGTCACGAGTTTTCTGAAATCTCCTTTTAAAAAATGCATTACCTCTACTTACACATGGTAGTTGCCTTCTTATGAAGTAGGTTACATCTTAAAGAAAATAGAACCAATTATCCACACATTTCAGGCAGCTTCTCCACAGCTCACGGGTCTTACATGATGGTTGAGAAAAGCCCAACATATTCTGTGATAGAAGGGAGAAAGGGAAGGGAGAAGGGACTAAACTTGATTATTCAAGGACTTTCTCTAGAGAAGTAATCATTTCACCCTCCGTGGTTGAGTGGCCATAACACCAAAATCAGAAGAATTAGTATCTTAAAACTGCACAACAATTGTTCTACACAGAGTTCAGGGATTTTCTTCAATGAAGACTTGAGTAAAAACCTGAAGATTACATAGCTGACTAGCCCAGTCTAATACTGCATAGAATAAACTATTACCCAACATAAATATAGAGTGGTAACAGGAGATTGATCAACTTTGGTAGAGAATTTCAGCTTTGATGCCAGAAATTCAAAATTATCCTGGCAGAGGAGAAGGATACACTTAATGTTTCTGGAAGAAACATGTAAATTACCTCATTCTTCAACATTCCCTAGAGACCATTATTATTATTTTATCCCATTCCCAAGTATTACTCACAAAGTGGAAAGGGATGACCAATTTCTTAAAATGCTCTTGACACTCTTTGGTGTTTATAATGTATATTGTAGCCTTAGCTGAGGGCCAGGTACATTTATACCAGGCTATTTATATTTCTCTGGCTTTCTTTCTTTCCCTTTCTTTCTTTCTTTCTTTCTTTCTTTCTTTCTTTCTTTCTTTCTTTCTTTCTTTCTTTCTTTCTTCCTTCCTTCCTTTCTCTCTCTCTCTCTCTCTCTCTCTCTTTCTTTCTTTCTTTCTTTCTTTCTTTCTTTCTTTCTTTCTTTCTTTCTTTCTTTCTTTCTTCCTTCCTTCCTTCCTTCCTTCCTTCCTTCCTTCCTTCCTTCCTTCCTTTCTCTCTCTCTCTCTCTTTCTTTCTTTCTTTCTTTCTTTCTTTCTTTCTTTCTTTCTTTCTTTCTTTCTTTCTTTCTTTCTTTCTTCCTTTCTCCTTCCTTCCTTCCTTCCTTCCTTCCTTCCTTCCTTCCTTCCTTCCTTCCTTCCTTCCATCCATTATGAATATCATTTTAATTCAATTTTTAAAATCAACTATAACATTTTTGGGGGAAAAATCAAGTGACTTCTCATTTTTGGATCACTTACAGTCATTCTTCTAACATTCATTATTATATTGTGCTGTCCATCTCCCAGAAAGCCTGCTGAGAAGCTGTCTCTGTTTGCTCAGCTCTGGCTCTTGCTGCCCTAGGACTTATTTCAGGAAAATCAGCAACTTGGCATCTTGGAAATTAAAAGATGTCGCTATGCCTGCTCTGCTAAGCTAGGATCCTGGAAAATCTGTGCTATTGAATATGCTTATTTTTTTTTCCTTTTATTCTCTCAATAAAAAAAGTCATGGCCTTCATAACACTTAATTCCTTGAGTTGACTGTTATAAATAAGTGATTAGAGTGTAAATCATATCTTGGTGCTGGAATGTGTATGCAATGAAATTATTTTTTATTTCAGTATAACATATATATAACCTTGAATTTTAAGTTTAGTAGAACAGGCAATGTATTTGTTTAGAGGGCAGGGCCATTAAAGTCAACTATTTTTTTTTCTTGTTTGAATTGGATAAAATTGTAATATATCCTTTACGTCACAGTAGCACCCTAGTGGTTATCATATTGCATTAGTTACATGAGTTTTCAGGGAACCTTATACAGTATATACTGCCTCCAGTAAATATACCAGTCATGCTTATGGTTACATAGTCAGCGCCAGGAAATTTAGGATGACATTCCCTGCAGGTTAGTAATTCTACCCATTATTTATATTGGTTTGATTTGAAACTAGATGAGGCTAAGTATTTTTGAAGAGTTTTCTTACAGAATTCTAGTAAGAGAATGAATTTTTAAAATGGGTTAAGTATCTTTGGATTTTATTTTTGTTTTTTAGATCCCCTAAATTTTGTGATAAAGCCAAACCATTGAGAAAATCAGGAGAGGGCTGTAAGGTACAAACACATCTCATCTATAACTTGAAACCACTCATAAATAAAAATCTATCCTGGGTGTGCAATTGTGGTCTGCTCCAGGGAAACAAAATTTTCTTAATTCTTAACAAATGGAGAACAAAATTAGTAATGAGGCTGTGACAGAGGAGCTGAAGCAGATGTGGAAATTGTGGAACATCATCTTGGCAGTGGAAGGAGACTCACCAGCTGGATGTCTTCTGAAAGTGGAAATTTATCATCTTTAAGCCACAATACAGAAGTCAGTACTTGAACATGGTTGTCATAACAGCACAAGATTTTGATGGAAACACTAGATGATTGTAATGAATTTGGCCAATAAAGTCTGTGCTACCATATGAATTAAGATCAGATTATTTTGAGCTTCTAAAATAGCATCTTATTTCCAAGGAGATCAAAGTATTTTACATCTTCTAGCTTATTTACCTCAGGAGGAAACCTAAATAGATAGATAGATAGATAGATAGATAGATAGATAGATAGATAGATAGATAGATAGATGCTGATCATTGAGACTTCCCCTGAGCCATGCCGTTTTGTTTTGTCTACACAGGTAAATACCTGTGTTCCCCCTTGAGAGGGTCCCCATAGCTAGTATTCAGGATCAGCAATACAAGCCCAGACAAAAAACAAAGTCTACATGTTTGTCTGTTTTTGCCAGTTTAGAGATGTTATCTGATCAGGAAGCATTGAATAGGCTTCTAATGTATAAAAGGAGTACTCCTCAGTTCACAATATTGGTGTATTAATTGAGATAGACACTCTGCTGGATTTGTGTCCTGGGCATTCTGTGGTTATCAGCTTTCCTTTCCCTCCAATGCAAGCTGTTTGTTTCTCTTGTCAAATACTAATACCATTGTAAGCAATGTGAAGAGAGAGCAGCTGTGTGACTATGGGCAAATTATCTAAACCGGGAGGAGCTGGATTATCAGGGAGGTCAAATAGGTTTCAACTCTCATGCTTCCTTTATTTTGGTATATTCTGATCCTTTGGAATATTTCAGAAGTTGTGGTCTCTGGCTTCACTCTGCTGGCAGCAATGCCAGTCATGCATTGTGAGGAAAGAAGGACACCCGTGGGTCCTGGGTTTGCAATTGGTGGACTAGATGAACTCCAGGATGACATCTAGATCTGTCATTCTGCCCTCCTTTTGCACCACTGAGCAGTTCTCTCTGTCCACTTCCAACTTTTTTCATTGCCCCAAAATATTCTGTCTTCTGGAATGTTTTCCAAAACATTTTTTCTCTCATTTTCTTTATGATACTTGATAGATATTTCTTTCCTTTTTCATACCTTGTGTGAGAGGCTGAAAGTAATTTCACGTTTGTCAAGACCAGAACTTGTTGAAAGCAATGTCAATTATTTAATTTTAAAAGTCAAGAATAATTCAATGTGTTTTCTTAATAGAAAAAGTAAAAATGAAATGCCCAAAGACATTTTGTTTCTGAGAGAAGGGGCTGTTAAGGTGGTAAAGTCATTAGAATATAAACTTCAAGAGGGGAAGAAAATGTGTAGTGAAAAGTGCCTGTAATGAAGTAGGTGCTCTCTAGCATTTGTTAAATGAATGAATGAGTGTCAGCTAGGAGGGACCCTTGCAATATCTCTTGGCTTGAGAATATCAGGCAATGGGGCTAGAGCAAAAGTTAAAAGTCACTTCCTAGATTTAGAGACCAAGTCCATGGATGATGCATTCATGGAATTGCATTCCTGGAAAGATATTTGGGATATTCTAGATAGATCCCACACCATAGATTTCAGCATTTATTTTACTTCCTAATGGCATCTTCTGCTTAATTACAGATGTTCATGCCAAGATTTTCCTCTTCATCTTCTCGAAACATGCTTAGTGATATAATAGAGGTGTATCTTAATGGCTGTGGGAACTCAGAAGAGAGCATTTAATTGACAAAAAGAAAATATTGCATCATATGAAAATTGTAAAGAATAACTTAAACAAATAGTTTTTATAAGAATTTGGTCATGGTGTATGATCTTTTTAATGCATTGCTGGATGCGATTTGCTAATATTTTATTGAGGATTTTAGCATATATGTTCATGAGGGATATTGGCCAATAATTCTCTTTCTTTGTAGTGTCTATATTTGCTTTTGGAATTAGGGTAATGCTGACCTCATAAAAAGAGCTTGGAAAAGTTCCTTCCTCTTGGATTTTTTGGAATAGTTTGAGGAGTAGAGGTGTTAGTTCTTCTTTGAATGTTTGGAATAGTTTGAGAAGTAGAGGTGTTAGTTCTTCCTGTGAAGCCATCTGGACCTGGGCTTTTGTTTGCTGGAAGTTTTTTGATTACTGCTTCTATTTCATCAGTTGTTATTGGTCTATTCAAGTTTTCTGATTCTTCCTGAATCAGTTTTGGGAGGTTGTATTTTTTTTTTTTTTAGGAATTTGTCCATTTTATCCATTATTTTATAGGAATTACAGTGTCATTATCCTCTGGATTTCATAATATGACCCATCACTTGTGCCATTGGATTCAATTCAACTTAATCCAATGAGAATATAATGAGTGGCTATCATGAGCATAGCTGTGTTAAATATGGTTGGCGTACAAACAAGTATAAAATGTGATTAGGGTAGGTTGTTTGATTACTCCTTTATTAAGGTTCCTTTTCTAAATGTGTTTATGTTGAGTCTATATCTGGGCATTAAGTCATGTTAAGCCATTATAAGAATTATCACAGTTTTTATTTTATTCTGGGAAAAAATGTTCTGCAAATACATAAGTGCAGAAAATAATATAAAGCATATATTGATGTATCCCATAAGCAATAAAGTTTTCTGAATAAATATATCAACTATAAATACATGTCTCCCTACTATGAAATATGCAACTTTAAGGTCCTGGTAAATTGGTGTATTTTTTTACTGACGTATGTTCCAAACAATTTTTAGGAATGAAATACAATAGCCCAAGGGGAAAAGAAAGAAATGTTAGTTGCTTATTTTACAAATGGACTTGCTGGGAATTCCTTTAATAGCATACTGAAGAGACAGTTCTTGCCCCCTTATTGCTTTGCTCTAGGAAAGTTCATTATTTTAAATTTAAATTATACCAGGCACTGTCTAGGTGCAGACAGATTCAGTGTTTAAAAAATTGTGGGCACTTTCGTGAAGTTGCAATTTCCAACCAAATTTAAACCTTTTGGCGATGTATTAACATACCGTGTTCATGTTCACCTTTACTTATGCTTGGCAGAATGCAACTTCCTGTTTTGAGGGCGGGGGGGGGGGGGGTGGAATGTTAAAAATATTTAGTAAGAAAATAATAATGATAAGCTATAAAAACCCTGGTTTTAAAAAGACAGGCTTTCAAATGTCCAATGGCTCTTACAGAAAAAATATTTGATGAGCTAAGTGTAAAAAAAGTAAGAAACATATGGATTAAATTTCATTGCAAATGCATATGGGCATAAAAATTAAGGGAGAAAGTACTTGGCAAAATGTGGTTTGGTTTTGCCAAATCCAAAGTTTGAGAATAGATTAAGACATTGAACAAACCCAAACCATACCTGGCTTTAGCCATCTGCTAGTCTGCCGTCTACAAAAACCTTTTGATGAGGCTTGGCCTTTCTAAAACTATTGATGACACCTGAATGTGGTATTTTCTAGTGCTCTGTAAGCCAGCTCTCTTGACAGTGTAAATGTATAGTCCCAAACTTTGTTAACAGACTTGTTAACAAATCTTCTAAGTGTAGGCTTTTAATAAAGAAGGAATTGGTCTGAGACATGACTATATTGTCAATGGATGTTACATTTGAATATACAAATTAAGTCTTTATAAAACTATCCATTATAGTTATAAATGTTGTCCTTATTTTGTATAAAATTTAATTAAATATTTAAATGTTACTATATTTAAATATTTTACTATATTATAGTACAGATTTATTAATATTAATGTACACTTAGAAATATCTTATAAATCTCTACTTTCTGATCTACCAAAATACCTTTCCTGTTCTTCTCTTCTGATGCCTAGCATTTAGTTAAATTTTTAGTTATCTATATGTATATCTTCTCTCCTCTTTCAAACTTACAATTCATTTAGTGAATAATTTTTTTGTCTGATCTGTGTTCTTGTGTGTCAAAGATATCTAGGCTAGTGTATCTAAATAATAATTTTAGATAAACTTTATTGCACATATGGATAAATATTTTAATAAACAGGGTTTTTAAATGAACTATGACTTAATTTTTTCTTATTTACAATTTTTATTTATATTTTTTTAATTTAATAAATCTTTATGGTTCAGATTATTACAATTATTCCTCTTTTTTCCCCCCATAACTCCCCTCCACCCAGTTCCCACCCCACCCTCTGCCCTTACCTCCCCCCCACTGTCCTCATCCATAGGTGTACGTACGCTTTTTGTCCAGTCTCTTCCCGCACCCCCACAACCTTTTCCCCCCAAGAATTGTCAGTCCATTCCGTTTCTATGCCCCTGATTCTATTATATTCATCAGTTTATTCTGTTCATCAGATTTTCTATTCACTTGATTTTTAGATTCACTTGTTGATAGACATGTATTTGTTGTTCATAATTTGTATCTTTACCTTTTTCTTCTTCTTCTTCTTAAAGAATACCTTTCAGCATTTCATATAATACCAGTTTGGTAGTGATGAACTCCTTTAGCTTTTTCTTATCTGTGAAGCTCTTTATCTGCCCTTCAATTCTGAATGATAGCTTTGCTGGGTAGAGTAATCTTGGTTGTAGGTTCTTGCTATTCATCACTTTGAATATTACTTGCCACTCCCGTCTTGCCTACATAGTTTCTGTTGAGAAATCAGCTGACAATCATATGGGTGCTCCCTTGTAGGTAATTAACTGTTTTTCTCTTGCTGCTTTTATATTCTCTCTTTGTCTTTTGCTCTTGGCATTTTAATTATGATATGTCTTGGTGTGGTCCTCTTTGGATTCCTTTTGTTTGGGGTTCTGTGCACTTCCTGGACTTGTAAGTCTATTTCTTTCACCAGATGGGGGAAGTTTTCAGTCATTATTTCTTCAAATAGGTTTTCAGTATCTTGCTCTCTCTCTTCTTCTGGCACCCCCATAATTCTGATGTTGGTATGCTTGAGGTTGTCCCAAAGACTTCTTACACTATCTTCAAATTTTTGGATACTTTTTCTTTTTGCGTTTCTGGCTGAGTGTTTTTTGCTTCTTTGTATTTCAACTCTGACTTGATTCTTGCAGTCCTCTAGTCTGCTGTTAGGTCTCTGTATAATATTTTTTATTTCAGTCAGTGTATGTTTAATTTCTAGTTGGTCCTTTTTCATATCCTTGAGGGTCTCGCTAAATTTATCAGCCTTTTCTAGGAAATTCTTGAAAAACCTTATAACCATGGTTTTGAACTCCATATCCAGTCGTTTGTTTTCCTCCATTTCTTTCATTTGTGATCTGTTTCTTTGTCTCCACATTTTTGCTGCTTCCCTGAGTTGGTAGAGTAGCTTTGTGTGGTAGGTGTCCTCTAGGGCACAGTGGCTCAGCCTCCCCAGTTTCCTGAGGTGGACACTCTTGGTGCACCCCTTTGTGGACTGTGTGCTCAGCCTTGTTGTAGTTAAGTCTTAATTGTTGTTGGTATCCCTGGGAGGAATTGACCTCCAGGCCAATTGGCTGTGAGGATCAACTGTGTCTATGCTGGGAGAACATCTGTGCTGGAGATATCCTTATGAGACAACACTTGCAAAATTGCAAAAGCCTCTGTGCTCAGCTTGGATGAGGCGGAGTTTCAGGGCGGAGCAGACAGCCTTGGTTTCTCATCAGCCCTGCCCTATGAGGCCCCTGGGTCTCAGTGTCCTTCATTAATTGCTACAAGCACCTCTGAGAGAAAGCCACCCTCGAGTTTCACCTGCTGCCAGATAGTCCAGTTTCTCCCCCAATGAGTCAGGGTTCCCAGAAACTTGCCCGGAACTGGAGTTCAGCACAGTCAGGAACTTCTGTCTCCCTCCCACTTTAGAAAGCCAGCAGTGCATTCAGCCTCCCGTGCATTGAGCAGTCAGTCCTCTCTGCACGCGTGCACCTCCAGACCTCTGCCTTCCTCTGCTCCTGAGTCTCAGTGTGCTTTCTCTTTTCCTGACAGTCCATATTTTCTCAAATGAGTCTGGTTTCCCAGCATCTTGCCCAGGACTGGAGTTCAGTGTAGTTGGGAGCTTCCTTCTCCCTCCCTCTTTAGAAAGCCAGCTGTGCACTCAGCTGCCTGTGCACACAGCCGCCCGTCCTCTCTGCATGCGAGTCTCTGCACCTCAGCCTTTTGCTCCTCCTCTGAGTCTCAATGTGCTTTCCTCTTTTCTTCTAGTTGTAGAATTTCCACTCAGCCAGCTTTCCTGTGGTTCTGGATGGTGTCCATTTTGTCTTTTAGTTATAGTTTTGATATTTTGTGTGAGGCAGCAGTTTAGGTGTTTACCTATGCCACCATCTTGGTTTCTCTTCGCTGAACTATAACTTTAAAATCATAGTTCAGAGCTGTCTCTTCTTAATTCCTTGTCCAGAGCTGTCTCTTCTAAATTTTGCTTATGCTTATAAGTAGTATAATTTTATATTTGATTTAAACTGCTATATACACACTTCTGATCAAGAACAGGTTTATAGAAATTTCCAACATTACAATATCAATAAAATAAATCTGTGTCAAAGATTATACAACAGATATTCAATAAATGATGTATATAGTTTGTATTGTCTTTTCCCTCCTCTATTTCTTCCAAGATAATGTAGGAGTAAGTTCTTATTCTGAGTAATTAAAACTCCCCTGAAACATATACTTGTCCCACAGTCAATAAGGCTTTTAATAAATGAGCACCAGTTCACTTTTCAAGCAGTAGTATGATATGCCTACATTTTAATTACACACATATTCAAAAGTTCCAAGTTTCTCTGTAGTGCTGTCCACATTTCATGCTGGAGACACTTGGCCAAGACTCGATTCATATGTCCTACAGGGTTACATATAATGTGGCTCCTCTCCCACTGGGTTACACAGGATATGAGCTGGATCCTGGCGGCTTCTAAAACAAGAATGAGAGAAGCTCTTGTGGAGTGAATTTAAAGGGAGAGGAAAAACCTCTCTCTGGCATCGAAGTCATTGTAAGTTTGGCATGTCTAACTGGGAGTAGACCTTGGCTCACAGAACTGAGAGATAGCTAAACAAAGATTTGTTCAATTTGATAAACTCCCTGGCTAAGACAGCCTTGCCAACTTTCTTTCTAAAGCAACTTTCACAGCTGAATTATAAAACCTTGGAAGTCAAGGGTTTGTAATGGAAATGCTGACACATGCAACTAACATGAAGTTGCACCAACCAAACATTGCTATCATATTTTATAACTGTCTGAGAAGCTCATAGAAAGGAATGGTACATTTGCTTCATAGGATCTGTTTCCTTTGCTAAAAACTACCAAATGGTCTCATGGTAGACTCCTTCACACTTAGAACTGTCTTGATATATATATATTTTGAATGAAGAGTAATGTTGAAACTACCAACTTCCTGGAAGGCTTCAAAGAAACTGTTGCCTCATCCTATATTCTAGTTTCAAATTTGATAAAGAAAACTCAGATCCTGCAATTAGTGCCTCAGTATTCATAACTTATGTATTCTTGTAAAACTCTTGAACGCTTTTGCAATTTTAGGAAAAATGATATTCATAGAGGTGAACCTTCTTTGTAACATTTGATCACATAGGAAAATTTTATTCTAATATCTGTGTCCACTGTGGGCTAGTAAGTGAAAGTACATTTCAATGCAGAGTGTCTTGAAGGTGTTATAGTCTATTTACAGATATGTAAGTACTAAGTTACATTTATACATTATGTCTTTTTGAATCCTCATTGCCTTTTATCAGTTCTTAAATTTTATCTAGTTGACTATATTTCATGAATACTCAAGTTAGATTTCATAAACATTTATTTCTTAAAAACCACAGGAATAATTAGGATATAATTACTCAGAAATAATGAGCTACAGTATTACCTATTTCTTTACAATAGCTGAGAGTCAATACTTGGGTTTCTGACAAAATCAGAAGGTTTAAATAAAATTTAAGTGCTAGAAAAACCTGATAGCTATAATTTACTTTAATATTTACAAATGATAACTGGTTGCTCTAAAGGAAAAAGAAGGGCTGGCTGGTCAAAACATTTGCCTTTGGCTCTTTCATTTTGCAGAAAGGCATTCACTTGGTTTTGGGTTCTTCAGCAGAAAGGAGAAGTTACAGTTAACAAATTAATGAAAACCAAGTGATGCCTTTGAAGAATTCTTAAGTGAACCTTAACCAATGCCTTGGGCTACATGTTCAATGCGAACAAAAAAATTAAGGTGAACTGGCCACTGCTACTAAGAGTCAATTGACAGAATGCATGGGTCATTAATTTTGTGTCCTTTGTTTTGTCAGTGTGTTTTCGTGAGGCCTGGTAAAGAAAGTAAAACCACTGAAGCTGAAAATTGTCTGCTCTGTAGCTCATTTCCCCTCCCAGCATGCACTGACCTAAGGGACTGGGCTTCAGGTCACCCCCCAACCCCCATTTCCCTTCAAAACACTCCAGGCTCCTGCAAGATCCATTGGGTTGGTGGAGTGGTTAATTCTTTGCAAGTTTGTGCTTAATCATATGCAGAATGTAAGTACCAATAAAAATGAGATCTCTCCTCACACGATTTTATTGTATTTTTTTAAATTCTGAAACAGGCTCTGTATCCTCGGTTTCATTCAATTATATAAAGGGAGAGAGTGAAATTTAAATTGGCTGGTTCACCTAAATTCCCATTGTTTCATCACCAGTGGGGGCCAGCTCTGGCTTCTGTGCCCTGAATGAGTGATATTAAATGCCCATAATACTGGGGTGGCTTCTAAGGCCTATGTTCAGCTTTAAACTATGTTCTAAGTCCCCGTGCCTAAATATTATTGCTTATCAATAATTCCATAATTTCATGTCAATGCAATCCAGATTCTTTCACATTTTATTACCATATAACTGTATTTAAACACAGAGTTTTAAGGATCAAAGTTTTAAAAAGCTGGTTGTCATCTCAGGCTGGATTTTCTAATCTCAGCAACACTTTTTTGCAGTCCTCCAAGTAGAAAGGATACAGATGGGCCTGAATTAGTATTAACATATCTCTGCCTTGGGCAGAAAGCCAGGGAGGATGTTCAGATCTTAAGCAAAGATTGTTTGTAGGTTTTATTAATTTAATTGCTCACAATAGTTCAGAGATGGTAGAGTTGTGTGTTATTCTGTCCTTTCTTTGGATATTCATTTATGTCTATGTGCTTTGCTCATCAGTAGTACTGGTTGGTGGCACTACATGTCAGATATAGGGATGATTTTCATGCAGCCAGAAACAGTTCTATTAGAGTAGTTTCTCTTCCATTTTTATAAGTACTGATAGTCATTCATTTGATTTGTTAGCTATTTAGGTGTTCGCTCATTCATTTATTTATTCACTCACTCACTCACTCACTCACTCACTCACTCACTCACCTATTGTGCCAGGTAATGGTAGGTGGTAGGTGGACAAGGCTATATTAGTTGCTAGCCTAAGAAATCTGTTTTGTGGGCTTTAAGATATATAAATAAATAATGATACATTGTAGATTATGTTGGGAGAGAGGGGCAACCTGGAACCCTACCTATGGATGGGTCAATGAATGGGGACATAAATATACTTGTATCAATTTATTTGATAGGGTTACTATCACAAAATACCACATGCTGCTTGGCTTAAACAGCAGAAATTTATTTTCTCACAGTTCTGAAGGCTCAAATATTCATGATCAAGGTGTTGGTAGGTTTGCTTTCATCCAAAGCCTCTCTCCTTGGCTTGCTGGTGGTCACCTTCTCCCTGTGTCCTCACATGGCCTTTTCTCTGAGAACTCCCAGTTTCTACTCTGTGTGTCCAAATTTTCTCTACTCTTGAGGAACCAGTCACATTGGATTAGGGCCCATGCTAATGGCCTCATTTTAGCACAATCACTTTTAAAGACCCTATCTCCAAATACTACAATTCCCAGGATAATGCACAGAAATGCATCCTTGAACATGTTGTACCACATATAGAAACTTGACTCTTAGACTGAGAATTTATGCAACGCACACTGAGACACAGATGTAGCAGTTTTCTGCAATTATTTGATAATTGCAAATTGACTACATGAGAATCACTAGTTAGGCTTTGCTGCAGGAAGATACCAATGAAGAAGCCAAAGCAGAGCATTTTAGGGGGCCACCAATTTCCTGAATTTTGACATCTTCATTAGATGTTCTCATTTCTAGCTACACCTTAGAATTACTCCTGTACATTCATATTAGCTGGTTTGGAACAATTTTCATAGATAATTCTAATGTGATTCTAATGATGTTATATGTTTTAAAGTTTGTAAAAATTGTTATGATTGCCAGATCAGCAACCTCTGGTGCATAGACCAAATCTACTCTACCACATGTTTTTGTAAATAAAGTTTTATTGGGACACAACAACAACAAATTCTGAATGCATACATAATAAAGATAATAATAGCTACTACATTATTTTTATGCTATGGCAGGTACTTCATTAACCTCTTACATATATTATCTCATTTAATCTTCATAATCATTTGATGTAGGCATCATAATAATAATTCTTTTACAGAAGAAGAAATTGAGCAGCCAGGTAGAGCAACTGGTAAAAGTCACCTACTTAGCTGGTATCATATTGACCCAAGCTCCAGTTTAACTAAATTCTATCACAGTTTTAACAAAGTAATTTGGAAGACATTGCTGTGTAGTCCAAAAAAATAACGTTTAAATATATATCAACTAGAGGGCCGGTGCACAAATTCGTGCATGGGTGGAGTCTGGCCAGCATGCCCCAATGGGGGCCCATTGGGCTGGGCTGGTGGGGGGAGGGGCCGTGGGCAGTTGGCCAGCTGACCCTGCCCCCAGTTAGGATATTGGGGGCTGATCCAGGCCGGGCTGGCCAGGGTCGGGGGTGGGGGGCGCTGATTGGGGCCTGAATCAGGCTGGTTGGCTGCTGCAGTGAGTGTTATAGCCACCGGTCATTCTGGTCATTCTGGTCATTCCTCCATTCCGGTCACCAAGCTTTTGTATATATCGATGAGGTTTGATTTCTAAAAAGAAATTTCTCAGTGTCAAAAGTGCTACAGACTATTAAGCACATAGGATTTAATAAATGTTTATTGTTTAAATTGCTATAACTTTTCAAAAATAGTTTGAAGGAATAAATTTGACAGTTAAATAAATTTAACAGTTAAATATAATAAATAAATTTTACATTAAAGTGTTTTGTTAATTTCTGAATACAAGAATTAGACAGTTAGCATTTTCCCCTACTGGATCGTTTTGTATGGTAGGCTTTTGCTAGAAAAATGGGTGCATGTATCCTAATATTATTCAAAGGGCCTGGAACTAGTGTGCTAATAAACAAAGAACTGGTCAGTGTCTTTCATATAATGAATTAGCTTACTGCAAAGAAGAACAGAAATAAGAAGGAGACACATTGGAGGAGAGGTAAACATAAGAAAAGTGCATATGCACTGTTTCAGAGGTGGGATTATTTACATAAATTTAATAGAGACATAAGATTTAACATATTTCAAAGAGTAACAAGCTTGTCTACAGCATCTTAGTAAAGTGATCATGTAACAGCTATGGTTTGGATGTACCTGTCGATAAAGCCTCTTCTCTTCCACATCAGGCATCAATAGCCTCCATGATTTAACAAAGCAAAAACTATTTTGTTTATCTGAAAATGCTTTTCTATAAATAGTAGTTCTAATTTTTTTCCAGTTAGGTTCAAAACCTTCCCCTATGATATGGATTACCTTTGGAAAATATCACCTTTTAATTGTAAGGTTGCTCATTATCTATAAATCAGGCTCAGGGTCAATATCTAAGAATGTTCCATTAACTCCAAAAAGAAATGTTCACTTTTATTTGAGAAAAAAACACACAAAACAACCCACACACATCTTGGCAGAGAAGCTGGGAACTACCAGATGGAGAAGGCTATGCTACATGGATTATAAGTTTTTCCCTCGCTTCTTACTGATGTCTTAAGTTGAACATGTTCCATCTGTCCACTCTCAATAATGAATGGCGACCTTTTTATTGTAAAGGTAACAAATTCCATATAGGATAAATTAATTCA